>VZTE01000771.1:1305414-1338717 GCA_013397775.1 Eulacestoma nigropectus | reverse complement strand
GGGCCGCTCTGGGGACCGGCCCCGGGCGACTCGGCGGCGCCGGAGCCTACGGGACTTTCCACGGGACCTTTGGCGGTACGGAGCCGAGGGAGCGGGCAACGGGGAGCACGACCGGGAGTGGGACGGGCCGGGACGCGGGGACCGGGGCAGGATGGAGCCTCCGGTGGGGGACGTGGGAACTGGGGCAGGATGGAGCTCTCCGGGCAGCACACGGGGACCGGGGCAGGATGGAGACCCCAGGTGAGGCCGGGGCTGAGGGCTGAGCTGGGCAGGGCCAGGTGCAACCTTATGGATGCCGGGTAGTCTGGGGACTCACGCTCTGAGATTGAGGTGCCGGGGGGGTTCCCAGGGGGGTCTTTGAGGAGGGGGCTCCGAACCCCCCGTGCTGCCCACACCGAGCTCCTGGCTCTTGCTGAGGTGAGCACGGGCCCAGAAGTGAGGATGATTTTGGGAGGCAGCTGCATCACTCCGGATGAGCATTTCCAACGAGAACCCGCTGTGGTTTCAGTGATTCACTCCCACCAGATCACCCTTTAATGTCATGGGACACCCTCCCTGCCGCCCACCCACAGATGTCCCCGCACATCCCGGTGTCGGTGACACTGTCCGTGCTCCCGTGGTGGGCTGGAGTGGGGACTGACTGGGGACACTGGTCCGGCTGGGAGGTACCTTGGTGGGAAGCTGGGAAGAGGTGGGAGCACAGGTGGGGTTTGTGTTGGATGCGAGCGCTGTGCCTTGACTCAATTATTCCATGAGGTGAGGAAATCTGAAAAATCCAAACCCAAATAAGCCAACGGGCCAAATCAAACCCCTGTGACAGCACCTTTCCTGGCAGCGCCCGGGCTGACGGCACCAGCCCTGAGTCCCTCATTTCCCACACAAGCTTCAGTCCCACAAGCTGGTGACAGCAGGTGTGTGACAGCCTGTGCCCTGTCCGGGTTTTCCCTAAAGCTGCACTTTTCCGGGTCCCAGCACAGTTTGGACAGGTCAGGTGCTCCTTCCCCATTCCCAGCCTGCAGCGTCCGTGTGCTTGGGCAATTCCCTCTTCCCCGTTGTCCAAGGTCACACCGGCCGTGCGAGGGCCCCTGTTTACATGGGGTCGGGATGTGGGACCTGCGGGCTCTGGCAGGTGCTTGTGGAATTTCTTGCAGAGACGGGGATGGCAGGGAAGTCAGCAAAGAAGGCAAACTGTCAGCTCTGCATCCCCCAGGGCTGCACTGTCCTTTCTGGGCATCCCCCGAGGCTGCACCATCCCTGCTGTGTGTCCCCCAGGGCTGTTCTGTCCCCCAGGATTGCGCTGTCCCCACTGAGTGTACCCCACGGGTGCACTGGCCCTTCTGCTTGCCCCCCGAGGCTGCACCATCCCCACTTGGTGCCCCTCAGGGCTGCACCAGCCCCGCTGAGCATCCCCCAGGGCGGCAGGGAGAAGAGGGGACACTTCTGCCTGAACCCCCTCCGTGTTGCTCCAGGGTTTCGGGGCCGTTTGCCACCTTCATCCCCCGTGCCCACGGGAGCCCCGCGTGGCTGCCAGGACCCCCTGCCTCTTTCAAGCCCTTTCCCCGGCTGGGCTGCCCTCCCGACAGGGCCCAGCCTGCCGCTGTGGCTTGTCGCACAGAGCTGCAGCCCAGCACAAAATGACACGTTTCCCGCTGCTTTTTCTGTCCCGGGAGGGCTGAGCTGCCCGCAGGCGGGAGCTGTGCTGAGCCCTAACGCTGCTGGGTTTCGCCGGAGGGTTTTGGTGGAAAGCGGGGCCGCGGGAGTGCCCGGGGTCAGTCACCTGCCCGTGCCCGGAGGGATGTGGCGGGCAGGACACGGCTACACGGCGCACTGCTCTGCTGGCCGCGCTGGTAGCACGTCTCTCCTTCATCTCCACATCCCTCTGGGCAAACTAAACCCGTAATTTCTTGTCCCAGCCGCTGCTCCTGCCCCCCCGGGCCGCGCCCGTCTCCTCCCGGTGCCCAGATCCGGGTCCCACCGAGCTCCCCTGGGTTGTGGAGCATCAGGAGCAGCCCTGGCCCCGCTCCCAGCCCTGCTGCGGTGGCAGCTCCTGCTGCCTCTGGGCGCTTCCCTGGACGCTTCCTTGGATGTGGGGAGTATCCCGAGGAATGTTTTCTTTCCTTGGGCGGCAGATCGGAGCGCACAGGGTCTGCTCTGTGCCCTGTCCTGGGTTGCACCCCGGCTGACCGCAGCGGGGCCGGGCTCGCCCTCGCCCAGCACGGCAGCGCCGCAGCCGGAGCGGCCCCCGCAGACGTGAGGGGTCCCCGCAGCGGGTAGGTGGGCGCCGAGGAGAGCCGGGACAAGGCAGGACGGTCCGGGAGACTCTGAGCTACAGGGGGCCAGGGTGGGTGCGGGACCAGCTCGGTGCCCCGGGGAGAGGATGGGGAGGGTCTTTTGGGGGTGACACTGGGTTTTCCTCTGCCAGGTCTCCTGCTCTCGTGGAAGGAGCCGGGGGTCACAGCCACCCAGGCAGGTCAGTCGCGCCCGTCCCTCCGGGCAGGGACCATGGCAGACACCGAAGACGCCCCGCGCGATGCCGGGGAGGGCGCGGGGGAGGACGGCACCCTCCAGAACGACTCCTTCCCGCTCTCCTCTCTGGCCAACCTGTTCGAGAGCGAGGATACCCCAAGCCCCGCCGAGGCAGCCCGGGGTCCCCTCGGCGCCGGGGATGGAAAGCAAAACCTCCGCATGAAATTCCACGGGGCCTTTCGGAAAGGCGCCCCGAAGCCCATGGAGCTGCTGGAGGCCACCATCTACGAGTCCCCCGTGGTCCCCGCGCCCAAGAAAGCCCCCATGGACTCCCTCTTCGACTACGGCACCTACCGCCACCACCCCAGCGAGAACAAGCGCTGGCGCAGGAGGGTCGCGGAGTGAGTACGGGACCCCCGCGGTGCGCCGGGGGTCGCTGGGGCGGGGGCACCCCGGTGGGGATGTTCAGCAGCTGGAGAGGTGGGCAGAGCTTGGAGTGGCACTTTGGGGTGCTTTGGGCAGCGGTGCCGCGCACAGGGAGCAGCTCCCAGCGAGTGCCCGTGGCAGCGCTGGGCTGTGCCGTGCCGTGCCGTGGTGGGGGTCCGCAGCCCCCGGTGCCGCGGGGCGGGGACCGCGCTCCCCTTCCCCCTTACGGGCACCATGAAAGAGGCTCTGTGCGCCCGGCCGCTCCCCTGGCCGGTGCGGCCGTCTGGCTGCGGCATGAAAGGGCTTTTCAGGAGGCCTCCGCCCTGCCCGCGCCAGGAAACCGGAGCCGGGAGGGGGGTGGGGGCAGCCCGCGGCCGGACGCACAATGCCCCTCTGTGCCGGGCACCTGGGGCGGCCACCGTGGCCCCCCGCCAGTGTCCCCACCCAGGGGTGCAACCGGCTCAGGAGAGCCGGATGTTCCCCCGTGGAGGTGGGTGGAGGGGGTCAGGATGCCCCACGAGCCCTCCGACTGGAAGTCCCCGGCTGCGGCAGCCGCCGTCCGTCCTGCCCCCGTTCCCGGTGTCCGGAGCTGACCGGTTGTCCCCGGTCCATCCCCCCCCTGCTGCCGACTGCTCCGACCGGTCTGGCTTCACCCGTGGTGTCGGAGCGTGACCAAGCCCGAGGGGCACAGCTGGGGCCCCAAAGCGCTGCAGCACCGGGGTGGGAGCTGGCGAGGCACTGGGAGCACTGGGCTGCTGTGGGTGGGGAGGCTGCCCCGGCCTCAAAGGTGACCCCAGCCGGGAGATGTCCCCACGTGCCTGTCCCCAGAGGCTGAGCACCCTCAAGCTCGTTGCACAGGTGGGAAGCCGAGGCAGCGGCTCCTGTTCCCAGCGCTGGCGTTTCTCCCGCAGGAAGCAGCCGCCGGCCGCAAAGGGGCCGGCTCCCGACCCGCCCCCCGTCCTCAAGGTCTTCAACAGACCCATCCTCTTCGACATCGTCTCCCGGGGGTCCCCGGCCGGCCTGGATGGGCTCCTCTCCTTCCTGCTCACCCACAAGAAGCGCCTCACAGACGAGGAGTTCCGAGGTGAGGACCGGGATGTTCCCTGCCCTGGTGCTGGGGCTGTGCCGTTACCGCTGGCGATCCCGGTATTCCCGCGGGGATGGGGATGCGCAGCTCTGGCATGGGGAGCCAGGGGGCCTGAGGGGCTTGCCCTGGCCCCCCTCTCAGCACCCTCCACTCGCAGAGCCCTCCACGGGAAAGACCTGCCTGCCCAAGGCCCTGCTCAACCTGAGCGGGGGCAAGAACGACACCATCCCCGTCCTCCTGGACATCGCCGAGAAGACGGGAAACATGCGGGAGTTCATCAACTCGCCCTTCAGGGACGTCTACTACCGAGGTTGGGGGGCGTGGGGCCACTGCTGGCCCCGCCTGGGCTCGGGGGACACTGGGGTGGTTCAGGGACCGGAGAAGCGGGGAGCTGGCAAGGCTGGGGCTCGGGGGATGTCACGGGACAGGGCGGTGGCTGACGGGCGGTGGTGGCACAGGTCAGACAGCCCTGCACATCGCCATCGAGCGCCGCTGCAAGCACTACGTGGAGCTGCTGGTGGAGAAAGGAGCAGACGTCCACGCCCAGGCCCGCGGCCGCTTCTTCCAGCCCAAGGGCGAGGGCGGCTACTTCTACTTCGGTGAGCTGGGAAGGAGCCCGGGGGGCTGCACCCCAAGGTGGCCCCGCAGCGGGGAAAGGGGTGACAGGAGCCCCGCTGTCGTCCCCTCAGGTGAGCTGCCCCTCTCGCTGGCCGCCTGCACCAACCAGCCGCACATCGTGCACTACCTGACGGAGAACGGGCACAAGCAGGCGGACCTGCGGCGCCAGGACTCGCGCGGCAACACCGTGCTGCACGCGCTGGTGGCCATCGCCGACAACACCCGCGAGAACACCAAGTTCGTCACCAAGATGTACGACCTGCTCCTCGTCAAGTGCGCCAAGCTCTTCCCCAACACCAACCTGGAGGCCCTGCTCAACAACGACGGCCTCTCGCCGCTCATGATGGCAGCCAAGACCGGCAAGATTGGGGTACGGTGACCGCCCTGTAGTGGGGGACGTCTCCCTGCCATCCCCGCTGAGCCCTGTCGCACTCGGTGCATGCATGGCTTCTCTCTGCAGATGCTGGTGGAAACCTGGATGTGCAGCCTATTAACCCGGCTAATTAAAGCCCCTTTGCGTTCTGGCCCTTTCCTAATTAACTCCAGACCCTCGCACAGCCCATCCTCTCCTCTGACCTGCCCTCGGCCTCTGGTGGGGCAGGCAGGGGAGCCATCAGAAATGCAAAAGCTGCAGCATCCTGGAGGCTGCGACAGTGTCTTTGCACCACCCCAGGAGCACCTGGGAGCATCCTGAGCCCACTGGGGTGCAGGGTGGGTTGGGGGATGCACCCGGGATGGGGTGGGAGGAGGGCAGGGTGCCCCAAGCAGGTGGGGCCAGGTCTGGGGGTAGCAGTCCTCCCTCCGTCCGGCAGATCTTCCAGCACATCATCCGGCGGGAGATAACAGACGAGGACGCCCGGCACCTCTCCCGGAAATTCAAGGACTGGGCCTACGGCCCCGTCTACTCCTCCCTCTACGACCTCTCCTCGCTGGACACCTGCGGGGAGGAGGTGTCCGTGCTGGAGATCCTCGTCTACAACAGCAAGATCGAGGTGTGCAGGGGCTGGGGGGACCAGGAAGGGTCTGGAGGGATCCGGGGGGCCCTGTCCCCTCTGTCAGCACCCATGTCCCAGCAGAACCGCCACGAGATGCTGGCCGTGGAGCCCATCAACGAGCTGCTGCGGGACAAGTGGCGCAAGTTTGGGGCCGTCTCCTTCTACATCAGCGTGGTGTCCTACCTCAGCGCCATGGTCATCTTCACCCTCGTCGCCTACTACCGCCCCATGGAAGGCCCCGTGAGTCCCCACGCTGGCACGGCCCCACGGGCCAGCGCTGCCTCGCAGAGGGGTCTTCCGTGTCTCTGTCCCAGGGGATGGGGGAGCAGCTCAGCTCTGTCCTCTCCCCGCAGCCGCCCTACCCCTACACCAGCACCGCCGACTACCTGCGCCTGGCCGGGGAGATCATCACCCTCCTCACTGGAATCCTCTTCTTCTGCACAAACGTCAGTGTGGCAAGGCAGGGGGTCCTCCCATGGGACCACTGAACCCTTGGGGTCCCCAGGGGTGACAGTCCTGAGGCATCCACCGCTGCCAGAGTGGCCCCAGACACGGGGACCCTGCCACCCCGGACCCTCCAACCTCTGCCTCTCTCCCACAGATCAAAGACCTGTTCATGAAGAAGTGCCCGGGTGTGAACTCCTTCTTCATAGACGGCTCCTTCCAGCTGCTCTAGTACGTCCCGGGGTCACCACGAGCCACCGCACCCCCCGGGCTTGTGCGTGCGGGGTCTGACCCCAACTCTCCTCCAGCTTCATCTACTCGGTGCTGGTGATTGTCACGGCGGGGCTGTACCTGGGTGGCATCGAGGCCTACCTGGCTGTCATGGTCTTCGCGCTGGTCCTGGGCTGGATGAACGCCCTGTACTTCACCCGCGGGCTCAAGCTGACAGGGACCTACAGCATCATGATCCAGAAGGTCTGGTGGGGTCATGGGTTTTGTCCTTCTCCGGGGGTGATCCTCCTGTGGAAGTGCAGCCTAAAGAGGTTCCTCCAGGCTTTGTGAAGGGTTCCAGTGGCTCTCCACTGCCCTGCTCCCAGCCCGGCCGGGCCAGTGGCACAGCATGGTGACGATGCCATGGTCCAGCACAGCTCACCTTGCTCTCCATCACTTTCAGATCCTCTTCAAAGACCTGTTCCGCTTCCTCCTGGTCTACCTGCTCTTCATGATCGGCTACGCGTCAGGTAACACCTGCCAGGGGGAAGGACAAGCCCTGTGGCTCAGCATGGCTGGGCAGGGGGCTGCAGACCCCTGGCTCCATCCCACCTGCCCACGGGCTCAGCCTTTGCCTCCTCCAGGGGTGGAGAGGGTCTCATCCAGCACAGAGCCATATTGGGGCCCACTGTGGATCCCGTCCTTGCCGCTGCCCCTGCAGACTCACTGTCCCTGTCCCTTCCTCCCCAGCCCTGGTGTCCCTCCTCAACCCATGTCCCAGCAGTGAGTCCTGCAGCGAGAAGTCCAACTGCACGGTGCCCACCTACCCGTCCTGCCGGGACAGCCAGACCTTCAGCACCTTCCTGCTCGACCTCTTCAAGCTCACCATCGGCATGGGCGACCTGGAGATGCTCGAGAGCGCCAAGTACCCCGGCGTCTTCATCATCCTCCTCGTCACCTACATCATCCTCACCTTCGTGCTCCTCCTCAACATGCTCATCGCCCTCATGGGGGAGACCGTGGGCCAAGTCTCCAAGGAGAGCAAGCACATTTGGAAGCTGCAGGTACCACCCTGGGGGCTGTGGGACAGGGGCTCTGGGGGCATCCTGTGCCCGGGGTGCTGCAGCGTCGAGGCATCCCGAGCTCCATGGGCGAGGTACCTCCACGCTCAAGCAGTCCCTGGTGTCCCTGGCAGTGGGCCACCACCATCCTGGACATCGAGCGCTCCTTCCCAGTGTTCCTGAGGAAAGCCTTCCGCTCGGGGGAGATGGTCACTGTGGGGAAGGGCACGGACGGGACCCCTGACCGCCGCTGGTGCTTCAGGTAAAGGTGGGGAGCAGCTGAGCCTGTCCCACCACAGCCAGCAGCATTTTGGGGGGGCTGGCACCAGGCACTCGTTTGCTGGGTACTTTGTACTGACCTGGAGGCAGCTGGCATTGCTGGTGAGTGCCAGAGCTCCCAGCCTGGCTCCCAGGCAGCCCCTGCGGGTCTGACCTTCCCCACAGGGTGGATGAGGTGAACTGGTCCCACTGGAACCAGAATCTGGGCATCATCAGTGAGGACCCGGGCAAGAGCGAGACCTACCAGTACTACGGCTTCTCCCACACCGTGGGCCGGCTGCGAAGAGGTGAGAGCCGTGCTGTGGGCTGGGAGCATCCCTCAGGATGCTGCTTGCAGCCTCTGACGAGCCCCAGGAGCAGATCCGGGGACCAGGGGAGCAGCCACAGGCTCCCGGCTCTGCCAACCTCCCACCCTCTCCACAGATCGATGGTCGACGGTGGTGCCGCGCGTGGTGGAGCTGAACAAGAGCTGCCCGCCGGAGGAGGTGGTGGTGCCCCTGGGGTCCGTGGGCACAGCGGAGCCACGGGAGCGGCGGCACGGCCATGCCCCGAGCTCCCCGCTCTAGCACGGCAGCGCCGGGCAGCTGATGGACTCTGCCCGGGCCCCCGGAGTGGCTCCGGAATCGCGACTGGGCTGGATGGTGCTTGTCTGCTCCTCAGGGATTCGCGCAGCCCCCGTCCCTCCGGCAGCCGCTGTCCTGGCTGGTGTCCAGCCCGGAAGGGGGGTCTGGCCCTGCCCCAGCGGTGCCGGTGGTCTCGGCTCTCACCGGCGAGCTCCAGTGCCACCGTTTCGCTTTGCTGTGCCGGGGCGGTGCCGTGCCGTGCCGGGAGCCTCGGCCCGGGCCGGGGGTGGGGAGCAGGGCCCCGCCGCACACCAAGGCCGATGGTTTTGCCACAGAGTTTTGCACAAGGTTTGTATGACTATTTATTTAGTAATAAAGACTGACCCGCCACCGCCGCCTCCTCCCGGCACTGGGTGATCCCAGATGGCAAGAGGGGGATGGAGGAGCTGGCTGCTCCCTGGCTGTGCCATGCCAAGCCAAGCCAAGCCAAGCCATGCCTTTGGGCATGGTCACCCATCATGCTGAGCTCAGGTGTGGGTGCACGGCCGTGGTGTACAGGTGTGGTACGTGGGTGTGATGATGCACAGGTGGGGTACAGGGATGTGATGTAGAGGTGCAGTAAATGGATGTGATGTACGGGTGAGGTACAGGGATGCGATGATGCACAGGTGCAGTGCACAGTTACGATGCACAGGTGAGGTACAGGGATGTGATGCAGAGGTGCAGTAAATGGATACGATGCACAGGTGTGGTACAGGGATGTGATGATGCACAGGTGTGGTACAGGGATGTGATGCAGAGGTGCAGTAAATGGATACGATGCACAGGTGTGGTACAGGGATGTGATGATGCACAGGTGCGGTACAGGGATGAGAGGCACAGGTGCGGTACAGGGATGTGATGATGCACGGGTGCGGTACAGGGATGCGGTGCGCGGTTGCAGTGCGAGGCCGCCCCACTGGAGGGCAGCCCACACCGCGCGATGCGGGACCGGCTCCGGCGGGGGCGCGGGGAGCCCGGGCCGGGCCTGACCCCGCACCCAGAGCGCAGGGGTGGGGCCGGTACCGGGCCGGGGGCAACCCTGTGCTCCGCGTCCCATCCCCATCGCATCCGCACCCCATCCTCTCCCGTCCCTAGCCCATCCCCGTCGATGCCCATCCCATTCCCATCCTCACCCCATGCCATCCATCACCCCTCTGTAACTCCTTTCCTCCTCATCCTGCCAGCCACCTGCAGCGGTGAGCGTTCCTTTAACAGCTGGATGTTGTGCAGGTGTGAAGGAGCGCTTTGGGTCGGCAGCAGTGGCATGGTGACACGGTGACACTGCCAGAGACCCTGGCCAGGGCCCTGGGTACAGCCCAGCTCTCTCAGCAAACGCTTTAGGAGCAGAGGGGACGCTTCATCTTCCAACTTGATGAGCCGCCGTCAGCGTTAACGGCACCGTCTCCGTTTAAATGTGATTTACATACATCTCTCATATTGTGGTTTAAGTATTTCCCCAGGGTGAGGGATGAATATGTTTCATTATCACTCCTTGGGAGAGGCGGAGGTGGCGGCTCCTGCTTCATAATCAAATGAAGAGCTGAGCTGCTCTGCTTCTAGGTCGGCTCTTGGGCGAACACAATAAACTTGGCTTTCACCCGGCTGGGTGGCCACAGGTCCAGAGTGGCCAGTCCTGGCTGGGCTGTGGGTGGTGGCTGGGGAGCCCTGGAACAGGACTCAGTCACCCGATGTGCTGGTGACAGGCTCAGCGCTGCGGCTGCCCCCGGCTGCAGCACCAGAGATGGGATTTTCCAGTGAAATGAGATATAAACCAATTTTCTCCCCTCCTGTGCAAACCTTGATGCCCCAAAGCCAAGAGGCCACATGTGAGTGGGCTTTGAAAGGATTTGGGGTGTGGGAAGGGCAGCGGTCACCAAGCCCCTGCACCATCACTCTGCACCCTGAGGTGGCTCTGTGGGGACAGGGACACCACGGCCACCATGGTGACATCCCAGCACAGGATGCCTCTGCCGCCTTGGCCCTTTTACCCCCTGCCCCACCAACCCCCGAGGTGTTTCACCCTCAGCTGTGGTGACGGGGGCACCCCGGGGGCCGGTGAAGCAGGGGGTGCTCGGCCCCGGCCCCCTCCCGCCCCTCCCCGCGCCGCCCTGCCAGCGATGACAAACCCAACAAAGGGAAGAGAAAAGCACTTGTCATCCAGAATGCGGAGCGTGGAAGCAAATTTATTTTTAGATAAATCTAAAGCTTAATTTGTGAAGCTAATATCAATCAAGATGAGAGATGGGTTTTTTTAAGTCCTTTTGCAGCCGTGCAATTTATACTGCCTGTCTCTCCTCCTCGCTCCCAAACAGGCAAAGGCGGCCGCTGAGTTTAATATCAGCCTCATGCACACCTGCCTTAGAAATTCGTATTGTTATTGGTATTATTATTAATATTACTTGAATGGGAAGATTTCTGTGGGCCAGAAGCAGCAGCATTTCCCTCGGTGTGTTCCCACAGCGCTCATGGGGTGCTGTACCCCATGGGATAGGAGGGTGATGGATTACGGTGGCTTCGTCCTGGGTGCTGGGGTGCACCTCAGGCGTCCCTGCCCCATATCCCACCGGTGTCTGTGCACATTTTGGGTCCCCACGTGCTCTCCTGCACCCACCAGAGCTGGCAGAGCAGGCCCTGGCTGGAGGCAGGCGCCCGCCAAGGAGGCACCCATTTATTTTACATTCCACAGCTGAAGCCTCCCCGTGCCCAGCGCAATCCTCCTCACAAGGAGCGATCCGAGGGGAGAATTAACCTGCTAAATAATAAAAACCCCGCACACCTCCTAATGAAATGTAATGTCTTGGAGACCTGCAAGATGGATTGCGCCGTCGCTCCCAGCCGCTCGCCCTGATTTATGGCGAGCTGGGAAATCTGATGGAGGCAGTGCTAATGAATCCTCCTCCCACGGGCACCGCTGGCGGAGCAAAGTTTCTCCCGGAGCCCCCAGCACGGCTCCGTGCACCCCAGCCTTTGTAGAGTCCCCCCTTTGGCACGGGAGGGCCCTCGGGAGGGGCTGGCCAGCACAGAGGGACCCGCCAGCAGCCCCGCCGCGCTCCAGCCTCGCGTTCCTTTGATGTGGCATCTTTGTAATGACAAAGATCTGAGCAAAGATCTTCCTCCAGACGGACTAATTTTAACGCGCAGGCAGGCAGGCAGGCAGTGGCACTCCCCCCCCCCCCAGTCAGTAATGTTAACCTTTGTGAAAATTTCCTTTTGTCCCAATTTCTCTTTGTTCCCTGGATCGGCTGTCACGCCGCTCGCTGCCGGTGACAGAGCGGTCCCCTCCTGGCGTGCCATAAATACCGGCGGAGCCACGCGCGCCGTTAGGGCGAGTGAGCAAACCGGACCAATGGAGCCGCCAGCCCCGGCCGCAGCCACGGCCACGGGGCAGCTCAAGGCACGTGGCTGTGTTCCCATCTCCGTCCCTGTCCTTGTTCCCATCCCCATCCCATCCCATCTCATCCCATCTTATCCCATCTCTATCCGTCTCTCATCCCTGTCTCCATCCTCATCCCCTTCCCCATTCTTATCCCATGCCGTGCCATCCCCATCCCATCCCATCCCCACCCTTATCCCATCCCCATCCTCATCCCCTCCCCATTCCCATCCCCATTTGGTTCCCGTCCCCATTCCCATCCCCATTTGGTTCCCGTCCCCATTCCCATCCCATCCCATCTTATCCACCTCTCCATCCCATTCCCATCTTCATCTCTGTCCTGTCCCCATCCCCATCCCATCTCATCCCATCCCATCCCATCCCCACCCTTATCCCATCCCCATCCTCATCCCATCCCCATCCTCATTCCCATCCTACCCCCATCCTCATCCCCTCCCCATTCCCATCCCCATTTGGTTCCCGTCCCCATTCCCATCCCATCCCATCCCATCCCATCCCTGTACCCTCTGGGCCATGCAAGGAAGGCAGCTGAGCCCCTGCCACCCCCAGTGCCCTCTCTGGCCGGGACAAGGACACACCTAATGTCCCACCACGGGACACAGAGGCTGGGGAGATGCATCCACAGCCCGGAGCTATTTGGGATTTAGTTATCCCGGTGCCACTGACTCACTGTTGCTGCTGGACAGAGCATGGGGGTCAGATTTAGGAGCCCTCATCCCACCTGGGCACCAGGAATGCCCCTGCCATGGGGAAACCCAGTGGGAAACTGGCTGCGGATGACGGGATGGGGACGCAGTGCCTGACCCCGGCGCCCCGCGAGGGACGGGCGTCCCACGGGTGCACGTGAGGCCGCAGCCCTAATCCCAGGGATTTGTCCCATGTGCCCCCTCTTGGGTGTGAGGCGGAGGCTGGTGCCAGGCCGGATTAATGGCTCAGCATCGTTAACAGGTTATTTATAGGTGCTGCTCCATGCCCTAAAAATCTCCGGGAGCAGGGAGGGGTGTCCCGGCTCTGGGGGGAGCCCAGGGGAGGCCACAGCAAAGCAAAGAGACTCCAGAGCACACATCCAGCGAGATCCTGGTTTTACTTTGGGAAAAACACCATCCGGACACACGGCTTGCCGGTTTTGTGTTGGTTTTTTTTTTTTCTTTTTTTTTTTTCATTTTGTTTTCTCATTTTTAAAACAATATAGTGCAGCCAGCACTTCTCACAGTAGAATATAATGGTCAATTTTAGTATAAAAAAAAAACATTCTCAGAGATTTGTAAATGCACTTAGTGCTTGAACAGGCTTTCAGGGATACAGTACCTCTTTTCCGAGCACAATCACCTTGGGTTTCATCGGGATATTATTCTTCTTTTACCTTTAAACATCAAAACACTTTGTATTTCGTGGTGAGGAGCCTTTTGTAAATGAACAAATCTATTAAACACAGAATTACACAGAGTGAATAACGGACCATAATGAGTGTTTTGGAATTGTTTGGTTTTTTTTTAAAAAAAAAAAAAAAGAAAAAAAAAAGGAGGTATGTGAGCGCCCCGGTACCGCGACCCAGAACCAAGGGAGAACTGACAGTAAGGGGGAAATAAAACAGCCTGGAAGTGTGAGAGCCGGGGGGTTCCAGGGAGAGAGGGGCTGAGGGGGTCCCGAACCTCCTGGTTGAGTGGGAATAGGAGCCAGTGGCCACTGTGGGGTCGGGCGAGAGGAGGAGGATGAGGAGGAAGAGGGGTGGGAGGAGACTCTGTAGCAGCCAACACGTACAGCCTAGTCAACTAAAAAAAACCAAAAAAACAAACAAAAAAAACCCCCAAAAAATTAAAAAACAAAACAAAAAAAATCTGTTCAAGTTTTCAAGTGTTTTTCTTAAATAGCCTCCAGACTGTCCCCAGTTATTAGCTTTAATCAAAGCAGTGCAAGTTACGGACTTCAGCTACAGGTCAGGCGCCAGCTCCCTGCGGCCACGCGCCAGCCGCACGCCGGGCTGGGACCGGCCACCACTGGGCTGGCACTGGCCACCATGGAGCCTCCCGGCCACCGCCGTGCCGGGACCGGCCACTGTGGAGCCTCCTGGACAGCTGCCAGGCCAGCACCGGCCACCACGGAGCCTCCTGGCTGCACACGGGGCTGGCACCCACCATGGAGCCTCCCGGCCGGCCACAACACCGGGCTCTGCCCCGCTCTGGGCACTGCCAGCGCAGCAGAGCCTCCCCTCCCTGGATAGCAGCAACTCGTAGCAATTCCCTGTTCACATTCGTGGAGATAAAATGATTTCTGAGCTATATAGACAAGCGGTCCTTCGGCCTCGGCTTCCAGCGGGTCGCGGGTGTGTCCAGTCTGGGGATCCCCATGCAACGCCAGTGTCCCGGGAGCCCTTTCAGCAGCCGACCCCGTGTCCCCCTCCCCGTCCCCCCGCCCTCGCTGCCGCGGTCCGGTACCCGCGGCTCGCGCCAAAGCCCTCGCCCTGGGTTTGGGAAGAGCAGCATCGGTCCCTTATCTGTAGACGGGCAGGCGGATGTGGGCGTGCTGGTGGTCCAAGAGCCTTGGCACAGACACGGTCTCGTAGCCCTTGCCCAGCATCTGCTCCTTGATGCAGGGCGGGTGGATGTCGTTGATGAGATACTCCAGGGACTGGAGGCTGCTGCTGAGGATGGAGGTATTGCAGAGGGTCTTGCTGGGCAGCCCCTCGGCCGGGGGCACCCCCAGCTCGCGGGGCCCGGCCCCCAGCTCCGGCGGGTTGTAACAGTCGCTGTTGGGGGTCACCAGGATGCTGTTCCAGGGGGGAGCGAAGTACTGCCCCACCGCGAAGTTGCCGTGCATGCAGTTCAAGGGGGACGAGCTCACCTTGTCGGCCGCGCCGCCCAGCCCGTAGGGCCGCGAGGCGCCCGCGCACGTCTCGGGGGACTTGCTGAGGGCCCCCCCGCCGCCGCTGCCCCCGCTGTACATTCGCAGGTGCTGCTGCTGCTGCTTCTGCTGCCACACCAGGTAGTCCATGCCCTCGGGGTAGACGCCCGCCTTGGGTCCCAGGGCGGCGGCCGGGTTGGAGCCCAGCGCCAGCTCAGCGCCCTTGCGGCACTCGGGCAGGACGGTGCCGCCGTAGCCGGGGCCGAAGGCGCCGTGCTTGGCCGGGCTGGGGTGGGCGGCCACGACGGCCGGGCAGCCGGGCTGGGCACCCTGCGCCTGGCACTGCTGATTGATCTGGTAGATGATGCTCTGAATGGAGGGCAGGTTGGAGGGCGGCAGGGCCAGGCTCCTGCCCGCCAGCGGCAGCACCGAGGCCGCCACCGTCACGTTGGGGGGCACGGGACCCTCCAGCTGCTTCTGGCCGCCGTGGTAGCTCAGCTGCCCGGCGCAGGAGGGACCTTGAGCTAAAGTGCTTGAGGCGGGGTAGGGGGCGACGCCCACCTGGGCGGGCGAGAGCTTAGTCCGCTTCCCCTCCGAGTTCTTCACCACGCTTTTGCCGGAGGCTTTGACGATGGCCAGCAGCCCCTGGTAGCCGCCGGCGTGCAGGGGGTAGGGGCTGTACCGCTGCCCCGTGGTGTCGTAGCCGTTCACCGTCCGGTTAAGGTGCTTGTGCTGGGGGACCCTGATGTTGGTGGGGAAGATCTTGATGGTCAGCGGGCTGTTGGCCACCTTCTGTGCGTAGGCGTCCAGCTCGGCGGGGCTGGGGTAGCGCGGGGAATGCATGGGGGCCGTCTCGCCTGTGGGATCAAAGAGCGGGGTGAATCCAGTGCCACCAGGAGGAGGGGACCCAGCACCCCAGCACCATCTTCTCCCGGCCGGATCCCACCCGCTCCCGGCAGAAAGCAGGTCACGGCACCAAGCTGTCCCCTCCCGCTGACGGGAGTCACTTGTAAGTGGCCTAAAATAAACTCGGTGTGGAGAATGGAAATGTCACTTTACCCAACGGGGGAATCTTTCTCTGAGATTGGATTTAAACTACATTATACAAGCAATTTCATGGGTGCTTTGCGCTGCTACGAGAACCTCACCAAAAATGGAAAAGCATTGCATTTACCAGCCATAAATCAGCAGTTCCTATAATGAGCACAAAAATGTCACTTTTATGCAATTTTACAGATGAACAAAACTGGTGAAATTAACTGTGGTAACCTACTGGAGTCAGCAAAAGCCACTGCAGAAAAAAAAATTATATATGTATATAGTTTTGTTCCTTTCAAACTCTTTCCTGAGCAAGTTTCTGCCATTCTGGTGTGAAAACTCATTTGTCGTTCCCATTATACTTTCATTTGGAGTTTATCTTGAGTATCCAATGAGCCACCAACTGTGAAAATGATTAAATCTACAAAATCTATCTAATAGATGGAATAAATTAGGTGTTTAAAATCTCCACACATACTCACACACACACGCACGCAGGCACACGCACGTACTCGTCGGCACGTGGGAATGATGGTTGGTTCCCGGCTGGTTCCCAAATTCCCAGCCCTGCCAAGGGATGTGTACAGAACACCGGGAATGCCAGACCTGGTGCCTGCCCAGAGGAAGGTTTTGCAAGGGAGAGACGGTAAAACTGGGGGGTTTGGGGAGCCCCAGACCTCCCAGGTGGTGCAGCCCCCCAGTACCCAGAGCACTTTACTCTCAATGCCAACAACCCCTGATGCCACCACATCCTGGGCGGCAAAGCCACCGCAGAAGAGCTGCACCACTGGGGACATTCCACACTCCCTACGAAGGGATTGCCTGTCCCAATCCCCCTCTGAGTGACGTTTCCGTGGCTGTGACACACGCCCGGATGAGCCAGGCACTGGTTAAAACCAGGATTCAGTGGGGGGGACGCACTGGAATCTATGACTCTCCACATCACCCCCCTCTCCCAGCAGCAGAGGGGTGCTGGGGGGACAGAGCAGTGAGGCTGTGGCTACTTTCCAGGCTCCCCATCCATGGCCACTCTCCGTGCTCTCCATGCTCTCCATCGGTGCAGTAATTGCCCAGGCAGGACGCAGCGCCTGCGCCAGTCCCTGCTCCCATTAAGCTGATGTTATGGGCTTTTTACAGGTGTCTTAAATAGACATTCTTATTAACGAGTGTATTAAGCCAATTAAAACCAGCGCCTTTGAGGAGGATTTAATGGAGCTGCCGGGACGCAGGAGGCACGGCACCAGCAGCTCCCTCCGGCAGGACACGTGAGGACGTCTGGCACCAGGACATCCCACGCACCAACCCTCCGGCCTCTGGAAAGCTCCGGCGCTCCCGCAGAGCTGTCAGGGCAGCGAGGCCACACTGAGGGGGCATGGTGGGCTCTGCTGGGCATGGGCACCCCCCAAGACAGCGCGTGCAGAGGGCTGTGAATGGGACCTCTCTGCCCAGAGGCACGGCATGGAATGGCATGGCACGGAATGGCACGGCACGGAACGGCACAGCACGCACATCTGCATTCCCCTTCATGCCAGCACCACTGTCCTTGGAGGTGGCAGCGTCGTGAATACTCAATTAACATGACACTAATTAGCTGGTGACACTTGCAGAATCCCTAATGAGCCCATTCCACGGGAGGAAAAATATTAAAAAAAACAAGGGGCTGTTGAAGGAGGGAAGGGAGGCGGTGCCACCCGCGGGCACCGCGGTTCCCTGACGGACACCACCAAAACCCTGTCCCCAAGCGCTGGGGCTGCAGGTGACACTTTTGGGGCGGCCCCACGCCGTGGGACAACCCCGGTGATCCGAGCCTGGCCGAGGGCATCCCACCCGCCAGCCCCGGCGCGTGCCCGGAGCAGCCTTTGTCGCCTCTTTGCTCCAGCTGGGTTGGATGTGACAAGCCACCGATCGGGCATGTGTTGTCACATCTCGGGGTGACGCACCGCACCCCCGCCGGGGAAATTACAGAGCGGCCGCTCTCCCGGCGGCTGCCGGCACGCCGGCGGCTGCGGCGCTGCCGCCCTCCGCAGTAATTACCGCTTTCCAGCCGCCTGTAATTACTGCGAGATGCAAACTCGCCCGAGCCAGCCGGCCCTGACACAGCCGCTCGCTGGTTGTCCCCCGTGTCCATCTCCTCCTGAACTTGGAGCATCGGAGCTGACCCGCCGGGGCCGGGGATGCACCGCGGACCCCCCCGGCTGCCGGCGCGATCACCATCGCCGCGGCTCTTGCCGTCCCTAAACCCAGCCCAGCCACTGCCAGCGATGAGTGTCCACCACCAGCCCCTTCTCCCAGATGTTTCCCTGCCTCCCAGCTCCCTCCCTCGCTGGCATTCCCATGGGATGCGTCCGGCACCCCCCCAGCTCCCCCTCCCTCCCTGACCTGCTCTATTTTTCCAGCCTGCACTCAATAACAGCTAAATAATTGAATCTGCTCAGCAGCCAAAGATTTGGTTTGAATTTTATTGGAATTTTAAATTGTTTTGTTTCTTCAGTATTTTATTACTGTAAATGGAAAACGCATCGCCCGCAGTAATAATCCGGTGGCTTTTTATATTACTCTGAGCTTCTGCTCGGAGCATTATTGGAAAGCCAGGCAGAGAGGAGACCCCGGCTAATGGCAGCACGGGCTTATGAGATTACGCCTCCAGCTAAACAACTTTTTACTTTAGCAAATTGGCCACCAAACCCAGTCCCAGACACAGATGTAAATCCCAGACCCCGCTGGGGCCGCGATCCGGAATAAATCTCGGTTTATGGATCGGGAAGCTCCAGCCCTGCTGTGCCCGGAGCAGCAGGATGGGGCAAAATGTCCGATGGGGACCAGGGATGGCTGCAGGAAGGGTGGGAGAGGTGGGAGAAACCCCTCCCAAAAGCCTCCTCTGATGTGCCCACCTGCATCCCCCACATCCCCAGCATGTCCCACATCCTCCTCACACCCAGCATTCCCTGCATCTCCCAAATCCCCCACATTCACAGTATTCCTTGCATCCCCTGCATTCCTCTGATCCCTGGTGTCCCCAGGGACCCCCACACCATGCCTGGCTGCAGCCACAGCCCATAAGGTCTAGGAAAAAAAAGGAAAGATGGGAAGAAAGGAGGGAAGGGAAGTTAACCAGGGTCTGCTTGGTTAAAGCAGTTGTGGCATCAAAACGGCACCGGGAAGGATGCCCAGGACCAGGAAGGAGAGGAATGATGCTCAGGACCAGGAAGGATGCTCAATGCTGGGAAGGATGTTCAGGATCAGGAAGAATGTTTAGGACCAGGAAGGACAGAATGGATCCTCACTTCCAGGAAGGATGCTCGGTACTGGGGCAGATGGTCAGGACCAGGAAGGACAGGATGGACACAGCACCAGGAAGGAAGCTCCACGCTGCTCCCACATCCCAGGTACCTGCATTACCCCCAGCCTGGTGATGGAACAACATCCCTGGCTGGGTTCCCTCTTCCCTGGAGGAGGATGAGCACAGGCACCAGCAATTTGTGCCTTTAATTTCCAGTCCATGAGACTGCACTGCCTGGCAGCTGCCCAGCTTTGCAAGGGGACGGGGAGCAGGATATTGGGGTGCACAGAGGGAACAATTTGGGGATCAGCACCAGCAGCACTACAGCCCTGAGCAAGGGCTCTGCAGGGAGAAGCCGAGCGGGAATGTGGCAGGACATGGCACCTCACTGGTTAACAGCAGCACGAGAGACACGTGCTGCTCCCTCCCTCCCCCCCCATTCCTTCCCAGATAAGATGGGACAATCCTTATTTTTACACATCGAAGGCGCTACAATATTTTGCAATAAATGAAAGGAGTAATCTCGGCAGGGAATCTTTGTAAAGCTGCCGAAGGCGACGCGTGGCTGGAAGCTTCCCAGCGCCGGGGATGGGCCTCGCCTTCCCTTGGTCCCAAAGGAAAACGCTTTTCACCCCTTTTTTCAGATGGGACTAAAGCTGCAACGGAGGGCTCAGCCTCAAAAAGCAGCTCAAGGAAAGCGTCTGCCCCAGCTCTGTCTTCGCGTGGTCCCATCGCCACATTCACCCTGGGAAGGGGCATTTTCCTGGAGCCCTGAGCATCCTACCCAACCTCACCCTCCCTCCTCATCCTCACCCTCCATCCCTGTCCTGCCCTGCCCCTCTTCCAGAAAAGCATTGGCATTTCCAGCCCTGAGCTCCTGGTTTGTTCCTGCCCGGCCCCTCTGAGCTGCCGGGGCAGAAGGGCAGCAATTAGGCAGGATTTTTAATTGGCACAGAGGCAGGAGAGGTGGGAAGGGGAGCGATGCCGGGCAGAGGCAGGAGCACACTGGGGACCTGAGCAGCCGTGCCAATGGCTCTTATTAAAAAATAATAGTGCTGCAGCCTCCAAATGAAATAAATTCTGCGAGAGCCGAGAGCTCGTCCCCAGCTTTGGGACCAGGATCCCCGTTCCCCTTGCAGTGAGGCGATCCAAATGCCTTCAAAAAAAGCATCAAAAATCCCCTTTTTCTCTGCCTGCCACACTGGGAACAGATTTTGTGAGAGCTAAACCCTAAATATTTGCAAAACACTTGGAAGAAACCTCAATATTTGGAAAACGCTTGGAAGAAAACAAACAAAAGCTGCTGCTTTTAACAAATCAAGGCAGCCCTTCAAGTTTTGGGTCTGTGCCCCAGGTAGCAAAGCTGCCTGGCAGGATTTGGGCGCCCTGGAGGGCAGAGCCTGGCACAGCTGGGGACGTGGAACCGGTGACCCCTGGCTGAGGGCAAAGCAAATTCCTGGGGGTCCCAGCTGGAGCTGGGGGACGATGCCCTGCCCAGACCAGGGTGTGCAGCCCCCAGCCTGGGGAGAGCAGCCACGAGTCCCCCGTGGGTTTTGGGTGCTGCCGGGCAGGGGGGGAGCCGCGGGCACTGTGCCCCTCGCTCCGGGTGGGTTGGGCGGCTGCCACATCCTCCAGCCCTCCCACCCGGTGCGAGCGGCGGTTTCTATGGTGACAGTGTCCCCAGGATGGGTGGTGCAGAGGCCACCGCGCCGCCGTGGACGCCGTGGGGGTCCCTGTCCCTCCTTCCCTCCGACAGAAGGGACCGCGCCACCCGTGCCCAGCACCCTGCGCCGTCCCCAAAAACCGCTGCGTCCCCGTGGCAGAGCCCCCACCGAGGGACCCCCCGGCCCCGGCGTGGAGCGTCCCTGGTGCCAGGAGCCGAGACAAACACGCCCCGGCTCCGGGGGCTTAAATTAAACCAACTACAGCAATAATAGCGGGAGAAATCCATCTGAATAACCGTAGGTGGCAAACCCCGCGCGGCAGCGCCGGAATCTGCAAAGACAACAAAATTCATGACAAAGCACAAAGGGAAGCGCCGGGCTCGCCGTCCCCAGATATTCATCCGTTAACACGTTCCCTTTTTAGGCTGACATGTCATTTCAGACGGGCCTTTCTTCCTCCCCTTTCTTCTCCCCCTCGTCGCGCGCGGCTCTGCCGAGGCGGCTGCTGAATTGGATCACCTCGGGGCGAGCACTTTATTATCTGCAGTCAAAGCGTCACCACAAATACCCGTCTACACACACACGTGTCACTTCCCATTTGTCTCCTCCACGAGGCATCAGCGCGGCGCCAGGCACCGTGCTCCATGCCACGCTGGCCACTGTGCCACCGCGGCCACCGTGCTACCGCGGCCAGGGCGCGAGGATGGCCTGGTGCCACCCCAATGCCATCCTGATCCCGTCCCAGTGCCACCCTAATGCTGTCCTGATGCCACCAGTACGATACTCAGTGCCACCCCAGCGCCCACCATGATGCTGCCACAACACTGCCCTAATGCCACCTACATGTCGCCCAACACTGCCCAAGCACAGCCCTGATGCCACCCCAAAGGCACCCTGAGACCACCCCAACACAAATGCCACCCTAAAACCATTCCAGTGCCACCCATCTGAAGCCAACGGAGCCCTAAAGCCACCCCAAAGGCACCCCGAGGCCAACCCAACACAACCACCACCCCAATGCCATCCCAGCGCTGGCCCAGTGCCACCCTTCGGACACCCAGCACAGCCCTGATGCCACCCTGATGCCACTTCACCACGGAGCCTCCGAGGGACCCCAGGACCAGGAGGGGACCCCACCACCTCTGTTGGCCCTGCAGCTCACCCCAGCTGCCCCCAGCCCCTCTGCTCACTCATCCACAGCCAATTAATATTTTAATTAATTTAAGCCACGGGCTTTGCACCTGCTGAGGGGAGCAGGGTGGACACCCCCAACGCAGGGTGCCCCATCCTGGGGTCTGCCCGTGCCCAGGAACCTGCTCTGTGGCCAATGGACCATGACAATCCTGGGAAGTTCGGACACAGACCAAACCCCCTCGTGAGCTGCACCATTACCAGCCAAGCCCACCCTAAATCCAGGGCTCTGACCTGGTGGGAGACGGGCACTGAGCAGCCCCACCTCACCCTCCATCCCCACACTTGACTGATGGAAAAGTGGTTTTGCAGCGATTCCTGGCAGGGAAAGTGCAAGTCAACAGCACATTTTGGGCCCAGCAGTTAATTGAACTCCTTTTTATGGCTTGTACATAAATACACAGAACCATCATTAACCGATCCCTTCCAGAAACTGAAAATGAAAGAATTAATCTTACTTCACTCATGTGTAACCCCTCATGAAATTAAAATGATATTTTATGGGTGTGTACAAAAGCAAAGCCTCGCTGCAGCCACTCTAATGGAAATGCCCTTGGAACAAGCAGAATTGGGTAACAAGGAGCCATTAAACGGGGCCTCATCCCGTGTGCAATTAACGGGTTTATCACTGATGAGCGTCCCCACAGGTGCAGGGAGAGCTGTGGGTGACCCTGGAGCCGAGTCCTTGGCACAGCGCCACCGGCTGAGCCCCAGCCATCACCTCTCATTAGGGCCATCCCCTCATTAGTGTTTTAACACCCAGATGGGCACCAGGAGGGCTTGTGCCACCCCCAAGAGCCACTGTCCCAGTGGGGCCGAGGTGACAGGTCCCATGGGACCCCCGGCATGAATGGTGAAAGAATCCCAGACTGGTTTAGGTTAGCAGGGAACTTAAAGCCCATCCAGTGCCACCCCCTGCCATGGGCAGGGACAGCTTCCACTGTCCCAGGTTGCTCCAAGCCCTGTGCAACCTGGCCTTGGACACTTCCAGGGATGGGGCAGCCACAGCTTCTCTGGGCACCCTGTGCCAGGGCCTCAGCACCCTCACAGGGAGGGACTTTTTCCCAAAATCCCATCTACCCCTGCCCTCTGGCAGTGTGAGGCCATTCCCACTTGTCCTGCCATTCCATGCTCTTGTAAATGATCCCTCTCCATCTTTCCTGTAGGCCACGGAGGATGCTCACGGGTTCAGCTCTGTGAACTCCCCACGGCTCCCAGCTCCCCATGGATCCCAGCCCCTTTAGGGGGACACACATCCTGCTCCCTGCCACACTCTCAGCCCCAGGCTGGCTGGAGGACAGTGCATGGAAAATAACATTTCATTAAATATCATCCACTGCTCCGTGACTGCCGGGAGCAGCAAAGAGTTTGGCCAAGCCGAGAGGGGCATTATTTGATTTATAATTTAAATAAAGCTCAGGATTCCTGTAACGCGCCCGGGATAAAATCAAAAGGGACCAGGCTGCTGGAGCTAATTGGACGTGATATTTTCCTGAGGATGCTGCTTCTCCGCAGGCTCCTGCTCCTTGGCTGGAGGCGGGAGGCACAGGCAGGGCTGGAAGGTCTCTGGCACCCTCCTGCATCCTCCTCAGGGATGCAACGCCGGCGTGCCAGGTTGGTTCCTACGGAAGAGCCTTGGGAATACCGCTGGCACCAGCAGCAAAGTCACCTCCAGCTTTATCAGGATGGATTTTGTGGGATGCTCCGGGCCCGCTGGGATGCGGCCGCACCAGTGTGGGGGGCACGGAGACGGGAGGACAACAATTAGCAGGAGGGGCCAGGGGCAGAACCGGGGGGGTGAAGGCGCCTGCAGCTCCCTGCACGGGCAGGAAAATGAGTCAGCTCACCTTTTACGTGAAATTAATACCAAAATTAATCAGCGGCGCGGGCAGGATAATGGGATTTCACAGTGGTGCCGGGCCACACGGCCAATGTGCCGAGAGCCAGACTCATTTAATATCGACAGAAACAATGCCAGAGGACAGAAATAAGACCCATAAAGATAATTACTGAGATACTCAGGAGCAAATTAAGTAATCAGAGGCACTTCTAAATTGCGCCTGGTTTGAAGAGCGCGCTCCCCGTGCCGATTCCCTGCGCGGGCGTTCCGGTGGCGGCGGGAGCTCGGCCCTGCATCGGCTCCCAGCCCCTCCGCCGTGCTTCCCACAGGTGCCATAAATAAGGAAGGGAAAATTGTATTCCAAGCCAGAAGCGTGGCCCTGGATGTCACCTGCAATTTAATTTGCGCTGGCAGGAGGCAGAGAGGAGCGGGACGTGCCGGATTCGCCCATAACGAGCGGAAACCTACGGGCAGCTAAACTTTGATTAAGGTGACCTGGCTGGTGGCAGCCGGTGGCGTGGGGGTCCAGGAGGGAGCTCGGCCGCTGCCACCCATCCTGGGGGACATGAGCCTTGGAGATCTCAGGTGAGCACGGTCCTGCCCGAGTCAAAAACTCTGTCTGCTGGGTACCCCCCCTGCCACGGTCTGGGGTGGGGTCAGACCTCTGCCCTCATCCCCCGCTGGCACAGCTCCAGGACCACCGGGACCCTGGGGCTGGGACCCTCCCAGGACACAGGCAGATGTATCCAGGAACATCTCTCACACCGATGGCACCATATGTGACACCACATAAGGGCTCCTGCTTCCCAAATCTCCTTATTTCAGCACCTCTGGCAGGGTGGGAAATGCTAGAAAGCACCAACCCCCCCAGCAGGAAGTGCCTCTGGGCTTTGTTCCATAAGCTGAGATGCTCCTTAGCTCTGAGCTGCATCCAGGGAATGCTGTGGGGACCAGCAGGTGTATCCTGACCTTAGGATCACAACGAGCTCACACAGAGATTCCCAGCGCCAAACACTTCCAGTCTCCAGAAAACCCTTCCAGGCTCATCCTGCCCGCAGGTCTCAGACCATGTGGGCATGGCTGAGCTCATTATTCCACAGCAACAAGGTGCTCCAGGAGCCGGACACCTCACGCCAGCCCTGTGCCGCCGCAATGCTCAGGCGTGATGGATTAGGAATAATTTTACAAGAGCAACATCCTTTTTCCTTCCAGATACCAATAAGGAGGAGATCTGGGAGGCACCACACGCTCCACTGCAGTGCAAGCTGCACTGTGACACCTGGGTGCCCATCACCCCACCTCTGGCCTGGGTGACCTATTCCCTGTGCTGGCCGCTGGGGAGCTTCACCCAAAAAACCACGGAATCCAGAATGGTTTGTGTTGGAAGTGACCTTAAAGATCACCCACTTCCACCCCCAGCCGTGAGCAGGGACATCTTCTGCTCCAAGCCCTGTCCAACCTGGCCATGAACACTTCCAGGAGTAAGTTTCAGGGATAAAAGAACTTCCAGGGATAAAAGAACTTCCAAGGATAAATAACCCTCCTGGCTGGCAGTGCGATGCCAAAGCAATGCCGGGGGTCCCCAGGGAGGCTAAGCATCGTCCAAAATCTGTGCCCAGCTCGCCCAAACCCCGTGCCCAGCAAGCCTGGCTGCTCAGGGTGCCCAGGTAGAGGGGGGAAAAAAACATCTCTGGGAAAATCCAGCTCATTAAACAAACACCCAGGGGCTGTCACAGCCTAACAAGCAGAGCTTTAGCAGCTGATTTGTCTTCAGCCGGCAATGTTTAAAAATCCAACTGAGACCAGCAGAAAAATATCCACTCCCCTCTTTAAAACACACATTCATCACTTGAGAATCTTAATGCGTCTTTCCCAGCCGGGGAGGTCAAACACGCCTGCCTAAAGCAGGCTCATTAAATATACATTTAATCACGGTTTGGATTGAGAGACAAAGGCTGGGAGAGACAGGTGCTTTGCCGGAGTGACCTTTTGGATCCCATTTTAATGTAACTAGTTTACAGCTTATCTGAAAGGCCAGCTCCTGGGTAAGGCGAGCTGCGGCAAAACGGGGAAAGTAATTAGGGGGGGAAGGGCCGGGGAGGTTTGGGGGGCCGGCTGCACCATCCTCTGCCGCCGCCATGCTTCCCAGGCAGCTCTGCAACGTTTGCTGAAGTTGGACTTATCAACCACAGAACCCAATTTAATTTGCTTATCTTGGCTCCTTCCTCCCCCTCTCCTCCCCTCCTCCCCGCTTCTCCTGCTCTTTTTAATTATCGGTTAAATAAATGTCTTTTTCAATAAGGGAAACAGCATCAAAGCGGGCGCCCGCCCCCGGGGCACTTACACTTGCGTGGCTCCAGCGCCTTGTTGGGGCAGGGGAGGTGCTGGGCTGGGGGGTTCTGGGTCCTCTGCAGGCAGGCCAGCATGGTCCGGGCTTCCCTGTGGGCGCTGCCGCCCCGCACCCTGCGAGAGAGGAGACACACGGTGAGCCAGGGAGCTGCCACCCCCTGCCACCACCCCCTGCCACCACCCCTGCGCCCACCCAGCAGGGGCTCCCCGGCACTCGGTGCCTTCGCTCCTCTGGAGAATAAACAAGCAACTCTGAAAGCCTGAAATGAATAGGGATGTATATAAAATAAATATGAAGCTCTCAGCGGGCGATTTGCGCTTCCTGCAGAGCTTTCCGCCCTTCCCACCGGGAACGTGGCAGAGCCGGGGCGTCCCTCTGGCAGTGCCAGACCGCTCCGCCGGCGTGCCAGCCGGTGCCTCCCGGCACGGAGTGACCCCGGCCACGGCTGGGGAAAGAGCGTTAACATCCCACTCGGGGCCCTGGGATCTGCCGCCAGCTCCCAGCTGGCATCAAAATCTGCTCGACAAAAGCTGGAAGGGGTCAGGCCAAAGTCATCATCACCACGGTGCTGCTCATTGTACGTCCTTCCCCAGCCGCCGCCGGGGCCCTGAGTTATAACCAGTTGCTGCTGACACCCTCCCACTGCTCCGGCTGGCGCAGGGAGCGATATTCCCACTCGGAGAGGGCAGGGAGACGTGGGCAGGAGCAGCAGAAAAGCAGGCAGTGGTGCCCATCCGCCGCCGTCGTAGCTCCTGTGCTGTTGCTCTCTGGCTGAAGGTTTTATGGATGGCTGGGGGTCACAAGTGGACATCAGGGACGGGTGTCACCGCTGGGTACATCACTCCTTCTTCTCCATTGTGGGGGAATCGTGCCCTCCTGCAGCCATCCAGGATGTTTCCCGCATGTCCCAGCACTGGTGGGGCATGCAGGGGAGCGATGCGGTGGCCTCTGGCACGTGGTGGCCTCGGGCAGGCACTGGCAGAGCCCACGACCAGAAGCACCAGGAAACAAAGGACGGATGGATGTTCCCAGAGCTGTGCCCGGGGCTCTCCAAGCTCTGCTGGTTTAAATGTCACCCTTCAAAACACCTCCACAGCCACTGTGGGTGTACACAACGGGACCTGTGCTGCTCGCTCCTGCCCTGTGCCCTCCACCAGGCAGGGGGTCCCAGGCTCTGGGATAATCCCCAGGATGGGATCCAGGCAGGATGTCCATGCCTTGACTGGGCTCATCAGGCTGGGGGGGGTCTCACCTCGATTCCCCCCCAGCAAACCAGGGACAAGGAGAGACTCGTCGGCAAAAGGTATGAGGAGGAGGAAGAGGAGAAGGAGGAGGAGGAGGAGGAGGAGGAGGGGAGGAAGTCATCTAATACCGAGCAGGTGTCTGGAGAACCCAAATTGTGCTGTTTTCTCCTAATAATGAAGTATTCATGAGTAAAAGCCTTTTTCACTACTTTCTTAAGATACTAATTTCACAACAAGCGCCTTGTTACCATGCAATTATTCCAATCGTGCATTTCTCCCAGATTCCATCTGTCCTCGCGCTCTCTAAATGAAAGACAATCATGTAACCACCTTTCATTATTCACTATTTTACTTTCAGCAAAGGTACCCTGAAAGAAATGATTTCCTCTGAAAGGGACTTTTATTCAGTTTCAAAACCAATTTTCTCCTATTACTGTCTTAAAAAAAAAAAAGGAGGGGGGCAGGGAGGTGTTTTTATTTCATGCATTACATATCCTTTGTTAACGCAGCTCGCAGTAAAAGCAGCCGTATCCATTTTCTGGCTTCGATTTCTGGTAATTTTAAAATATGCCATTACAATCAGGCAGAAATTATACAGTTTGAAAAGAGAATGAAGTGCTTCTTATTCAGAGCCTGAGCGCACTTGACTGCCAGGAGTTCTCCTCTCCCCGCCGGGACTCGGGGTTCATTACGCAGCCCCGCTCCCGGCGCCTCGGTTCCCCCGGCACGTGCCCAGCGCCCGGATTTTCCACGACGGGAGCTGCCACCCCCATCCCTCGTCCCCATCCCCATCCCTGTCCCCGCGGGGTGGTCCCAGGTCAAAGCACCCACGGCCGTGCAGGGGATGGACGACGGCACCGGCTCCTGCCGTACCTGAGCCTGAGCTCCGCGGTGACCTCAGGGCTGGCGTCCCACCGGGTGTCACCATCTGGCCGATTAGCGGCGGACGTCACCCACTCCCCGTGCCCGGGCGGCTCCTCGCGGGGACGCTGACCCGTGCCCCCGGCGGACACGGGCGGCGTGGGCGGCTCGTGCCGCTGCCGGACGCGGATCAGGTCCCTGGTGGTCCCTGGGGCACAGGGGGCTGAGAGCGAGGAGAAAGCACCCAGGGGGTCACCGAATCCACGTGCTGGCACAGGGACGGCGTGGACGCAGCCTGTCACGGGAGCTGAGGGCATCCTGAGGGCCCGGCAGGTCCCTGGGGACACCCCCACGCTGGCACGGGTCGTCCCCAGCACTGCTCCCTGCGCCCTGCCAGGCACAGCCCAGCTCCCTCCCGGAGCCATCCCGACCCTGGGCACGGAGCATCGCCGGCAGCAGGCGGGGGAGGCGCGGGAGCCACGCGCCGAACTGAATAAAGCCACCGATTAATTCAGACCCTGCTGCTGCCCCCGTCTCCCGGCGCCTCACAGCCGAGATGATTTTCCCGACAGCTACGCTGCGCCTCGCCCCACCTTCGCAGGCACGCTCGGAATCGGGAAGGCTCCGGCGCCATGACCCCAGAACAGCGTCCATCTGTCCACCCCGGCACCCTGCCGGGAGCCCCAAGCCCCAGAAGGCCCGTGGGCGAGCGGGTGGGCGCCTGGCACAATGGGCATCTGTGCCACGGTGGCATTTCGCTAATGCCGCTCCGAAAAGCCCCTGAATCAGCTGATGGGAATTGGGCGCTGGGCTGTCCAACGCTTAGCGCCGGCTTAGTTAGCTCCATCTGCATTTGAACTAATTCCAATCAGCAGGATCCGATTTAGTTCAAGCTGCTCTGGCTCTTTCGTGGCAGGAAAGGCAACACTCAGCAGTTTTGCTGGAACGCCCCGAGTCCGCTCGGCCTCTGCCCAGGCTGTGCCCATGGACCCACCATCACCCAGCACTGGGGCACAGGGAGAGTCCCACCAGGAGTGGGGTCCCTTGGGGACATCTGGAGCAAGATCCCCCAGGAGCCCCAACCCCACGTCCCACAACCCTGGCACCACAGAATCCCAGAATGGTTTGGGTTGGAAGAAACTTTAAAGCTCATCCAGTTCCACCCCCGGCCATGGGCAGGGACACCTTCCACTATCCCAGGTTGCTCCAAGCCCTGTCCAACCTGGCCTTGGACACTTTCAGGGATGGAGAAGCCACAGCCCCATCCTTCGCCTCTCCCACCACTCCTTCCTGCCCCACACCCAGCTAATCCATCTCAACATTGGACTATTTATAAGCCCAAGGTCTTTGTGACTTTAATAAAAAACACCACCCTCTATGTCTAAAGCCCCAGTGATGGGAGGGTTTGGCACCTCCTCTGACATCAGCGGCTGATAAGTCGGGCTTATCTCCTCCGAGAGCCCTGCGAAGGTCCCTCTGGCGAGATAAGGCCAGCGCAGCTGTCGATAGAGGCTTTCACAGGCGAGGATTTAGATAAAAGAAAATGTGACGGAAGGGGGGAGAAAAGGAAAAAGGAACTTTTAAAGTCTCAGCCTGAAGTGGGTCTGTGCAGCTGCTGAGCTGTGGCAGGACAGGGACGGTGAGGGACAAGGTCTTGGTCACCATCCAGGCTCTGGTGGAACACGTCCAGATCCTTCCCCAGGTGTTATTGGGGTGCAATCCCATATAAAGGGAGCTTTTGGGGTTAAGAGAGGAAAGGGGGGCAGGACCAGGGATGCTGCAAAGCTGTTTGAGTCACACCATGGCCATGTCCCCCCTGGCTGTTGAAAGCCAGCACTGGGTTTGGCACAAGGACAGCAGGTGAGGGGTCACCCCGGCTGGGAGAGGCACAGGAGGCTCCTGACAGTGCCAGACAGACACATGGACAGCGCGGGGCGAGGCCAAGGCTGGCAGCAACCAGAGAAACAAAGCAAAAGCGCTCACTGGCCCCTGGCGTGCAACAAACCCAAAGCACAACTGGGAACACCCCCGTCCCTCATCCCTCCATGCTGGGATGGAGGAGAATCCAACCACCCTGGTGGGGAGCTCCCCTTCCCCACAGCCCCGGGGACATCGGAGCTCCCTCTCGCCACCCCCCGCCACTGCCACCACCACTGGTCCCACGGACACTGATTTCCCATCCGATGGCACCCCGCGAGGGTGAGGAGGTGCCAGAGGAGGAAGGCTTCCCCCCTGCACACAGTGGATGCCCATCCCATCGCAGGGCGAGCGGGATTTTGGCTGGTGCTGCCGCGCCAGCTCGTGCCCATCTCCCATCCAGATTTAGGGTGGAGGGGACGCAGCGATGCCACAGCTCAGCCCTAAAAGGGGTGAGCACAGAAAGGTCACCCCACTGTGAATCACAGGGAGCACCAGGTAAAATAAAACCCAAAGTTTGTCACCGAAGGTGCCGCCGGTCACCCCATGACCTTCCCTCGCCCGCCCTTCCCTCATCCCGCCCGGCTAATCCGCTCCCCTCCGCGTGCTCCAGCCCCGGGCCTTTCAGGGGGCCCTGTTAATAATTAAATGTTAATCTAAAAAGCAATTTTAGCTGCAGTGCTGCAGATCTGGTTAGAGATTACATTAGCATGTAAGAGTCAAGGGTAATTTTCTCTAACCCCTCTTGTGATCTTTAAAACCCGCAGATCTTAAAGCAACACCGGCTCCTCTGATTAAAATTGGAAGCTGGGGTTTGCGACGGATAATGATGCTGGAAGTGATTATTTTGCTGCTCAGGGTCTCGCTGGGATGTGGGGACTGCGGGGGGCTGGGGGAGCGACCCAGACCAGCCGAGTGGCTTCTCCCAGCCCGCGCCCCATGGAGATGCTGGGAAGGTGCCGGGGTGAGCGCAGGACTCGGCGCAGAGCAGAGCTGCGACACTCCGGGCATCCCCATTTCCCACTTCCCCAGAGCCCACCTTTACTTACAGAGCAAACATTTTGCTGCCAGGGGGACGGTGCCTTTTTTGGGCTGCTGTGACGGCAGGATGGCACGGAGCCCACCAGCCGTGGCACACTGCCAGGGACAGAGCGGCACTGGACCAGGACCCTCACTGCTGGCATCTTACAGCAGCATCTCATGTCTCTCCCATCCCACCCAGAGGTGAGGTTTCTGCTCTCATGGCAGCTCCAAGGAGAAACCCCTTGGACTGTTCAAGAAAGTCAACATCAAAAAATACCCCCAAATAACCTTTTGCTCACAAGCAGGGCCAAAGGAACTGGGACAGGGCATGGCAAATCACCTCCTGAGCAGTTCCAAAGACCCTATGGAAGAAATACGGTATCAGATGTGTCCATAACGATGGAATTTAAAAAAAACCCCAACAATTCGAGTGCTGTTGAGCATTTGCAGACGTCCCCGCGCAGGGCTCGGGCGGCCTGGTTAAATTTATGTGTCAGCTTTAAGGAGGCCTCTCATCAAATGAGCTATTTTGGGCAGAGATTAAAGATCTATTTTCGCTGCGAGCAGGAACAGCTCTCGAACAGGTTAATAATGATTCTGGAAAGCCAAGCGCCACCAGCACCCCGGGGCAGGGACCCAGAGCCCTGCATGGTGCTGGGGGGGTCCTCAGGCTCCCGGAGCCAGGAGGGTGGGGGATCACAGTGCAACATCCCCCCGGCCCGCTGCCATCCTGCTGGGGAGGAAGGAACCCCGCGTGCTGCGGCGGGCGCCCAGCAGCCGTGGGTAATTGGAAGTGGCAGACGCTGGCACGGCGCTGCCGAGAAGGTCATTATGTGGGACTGGGAACGAAATGCCAGGAGCGAGGGGGGAGCGGCCCCGTTAGCAAAGGTCAGGGCCCCGCTCGGGTGCCGTCGGTGTTTTTGGCAGGGCTCAGCCCCGGCTGCGCGCACGGAGGTCCCGGCAGGGCCAGCGCGCAGCGGGCGGGCAGGATCTGCCAGGTCCTGCCAGACACGTACGGACGCGTCCCCTCGGATGTGGCACCAGCTCCTCAGAGCAAAACCTCCCTGATCCGACACAGTCGTGCCACGCCTTCCTCCCCGCACACGGATCGGGAAGAGGGGGTGGGGGGAGCTGTCCATCACGGATGCTCGGGATGCTCGCGGGCTTTCGGTCCCAGCCCCAGCACAGACACGGGATCAACCAGCAGAAAAGCCAAGCGGCTCCATGGAGCAGCAATTAAAAGCACTCTGGACCCCAGCAAGCCAGGAGTCAACCCCAGCATGGGCATCCACACCATGGGCACCTGCAGCATCCACGTCTACAGCTGAGACCAAACAAAATCAGCACTGCAGAGACCAAAGCTCCCCATCACAGCTCCTGCCCCATCCTGGCTCACTCCTGCCCCATCCAGGGGGTTTGTCCCCTGCAGTGGCAGACCCTGTGCCCCGTCCAGCTGCCCCACACTCGGCAGCCGGGCGCGCTCCACTCCGTAATTACAGCCCCAAGTGCCGGAGCTGTGAAAGAATCTGACGAAGGAATCCAGGGTAGATCGCGCTGCTGAAATTACTATAATCAAAGGCTTTCACAAAGGCTTCAAATGCAACCAATTACCCTGAAAGGCGAGGCAAGAAAGAAAACAAATTAACATGTTTGCACAGAGCCTCGGCGCAGCGCACACATCGCCCCGCGCCGCCCTCGACCCCGGCCGGCCGCTGCTCTCCATCCTCGGTCCCGCTCCCCACCCCTGGCTGCCCTCTCCTCATCCCTGGGTAGCAGCTCCCCATCCCCACGGCTGGTCCCTATCCCACATCCTGCTCCGCTCGCAGCTGCACACAAAGGGGCTCTGTGCCCGTCCCTCGCCCCGCGGCCGCCCACTGCCCCGCCGGCACACAAAAGCCCTGCCTGTGCCACGGCCGGCTCCGGCGCAGGCTCGGGGGCTTGCCAAGGTGGCCTGGGGAAACCTCCCTCGCTCCCTCCCTCCTCCCCCAGCGCTGGAGGGGTCCCCAGGCCAAGGGAGGGGAGGGGGGTCCTAAAAGGAACCCATTGAGTGACAGCTGGGGAAGCTTCTCACAGTGGGGACCCCCCACCCTCCCCTCCTTACGGTCTGCGCTGCCCGTCTGGGGGAAAAAAGGGGGGTAAAAAATAAAAATCAACTTCTTCCTTTTAATATTTAACGTGAGTCCATCACCCTCAGTCTATTTGGTAACACAAAGCTCTGGAGATTTAAACCCTTCTCACCCGGAGAGATGGAAATGAATGGTGCTCTTTAATGAGCTGGTTCAGCAGAAAAGATAGATTTCCAAGATTACTGCAGGAATTCTTATAATTGATGTGTACTTTTGTAACAAGGATTATACCACCATCCGGTCAAGTAATTCCGGCTCTTCCCCCCCCTTCTCCCAAGCTCACCCTGCTTTTGGGGTTCCCTGGGGAGAGGGGCCAGGCTGCGTCCCCGTGGGGAGAACGCAA
>VZTE01000771.1:1250419-1268412 GCA_013397775.1 Eulacestoma nigropectus | reverse complement strand
CGGGAGGTGCAGCTCAGACCCCCCCTTGCCAGCAGCTCATTAGTGTTTTTTTTAGGGAATTAAGGTGGAGAGCTCTCCAGTTATTTTGCTGTGTACTGTCATTAATGGAAATAGGAATTTTTGCCATCCCTCTCCTGCTTTGGAAGAGCGGCTGCCCCTGGGATGCCCGGCTGGAGGGGATGTTTGGGATGAGCTCTGGTAGCTGCTGGTGCCTCCAGAGCCCAGGTGGCTGTGCCGGGAAGGGGACCACGATCTCTGAGACTGGGAGGAGAAACAAGGTGTCCCTGTCCATGGGAGAGCAACCTGGCCTAGTGGAAGGTGTCCCTGTCCACGGCACGGGGTTGGAACGAGATGATCCTTAAGGTCCCTTCCAACCCAAACCATTCCAGGGTTCCGTGATCCTATGGCAAACTCGCCTCTCCTTTCTTCTCTCCCTCCTAATTCCTTCCTTCCCAGTTTAAGCTCCTCTCCAGGATAATGCAATAAAGACATGAAGCACCTAATTTTCGGTGGGGGACAACAGACGCGACGGTGTATTTACCCAGTCAAACCATTATGAAATCCTACAATTAAGGCTTCAATCAGATAAATGCAATTACATAATACGATCTTATATGATATAATTAAAAACATCTGCAATCAAACCGAAGCCGATGGTACAGTAATCCTCAATCAGAAATCACCCAGCTCCAGCGGAGGGGTTCCATCCCAGAATCCGGCGGGACACGGTGGCGGCGGTGCCATCCCCCACTGAGGGAGGATGATGGTGGCCGTGGGTGACCACGGGGAGCTGGAGGGAGCTCCGGGCCAGCCCGTTTGGTCCCTGCCTTGCCATGCCCCCCAAATCCATGCCCACCTCCCCTGGGACACGGGCTCGGCGGGCACTGTGGCCCACAGAGGTTGTGCCACACGCAAGGAAGGCGTCCCCAGCCCTGCCGGGGTCTCAGGTTGGCAGTCCCTGCCTGCAAAGCGACCAGGGATTCTCCCTGGGAGTGGGAATGGACATCAACATCCACTTTTGGTTGCGCCGGCCATGCCAGCCCCCCATCCTGGTGCTGGGCCGGGCTGAGCCGTGCCGGGAGCGCGGCGGCTCCAGGGTGTTGTGCCCAGCCCTGGCGCGTCCCCGCGGCCGCGGGCTGGCACCAAATGAAGACAAATGGGCTGGGTGACACGTCAGCATCCATTAACGGCAGCGCCGTGTCGGGAACGCTGGGGACGTGGCAGGAGCAGCGGCAGCACTGGGTCCAGCACCCCACCCGGGAGCCCAGGGGTCACAGGGGGTCAAGCAGGGTCAGCCTTGGGCTTGCACAGCCCCAGCTCGGCTCTGCCCAGAGCCCACCCGGAGCTGCTGGCGAGGGAAGGAGCTGGATGGGATCCAGCCCTGGCAGCACGGCCCCCTCACATCCCCATCGCTCTGAGCCGTTCACCCCTGCAGCCCCAGCTCCTGCCCTCACACCTGCCTCTCACAGGGCGTTTTTGGGGGTGCACACACGAACCCCCCTTGCTGATGCCGACTCATCTCCCAGGTGGCTCAGGCATCCCAGGACAGCACGTGGCATTCCCAGAACTGGAAGGGATATCCAGCCCATGCGGTGCCTGTGCCGCAGTTGTCCGGGGGGGTCAGGAGCAGCCGCGGGATGAGGCGGGAGCGCCGACCCTGACAACCTTTTCCACCCCCTGACCTTTTCCCAGCCCCTCTTGGAAATGCCACGGAGCTCCTCGCCTGGCCAGATGAAATGTCAGGGAAGGTGGATGGAATATTTCCAGCCGCCGTGCCGGGTGCTGCGGGGGGTTTTCCCCAGCGCTGCGAGCGGCTCCAGAGGGAGCACGGGCTGTGCTCCAGCCTGGCCCCATCCTTGTCCCCATCCTCATCCCTGTGCCACCCCGGCGCGGGGCCGAGCCGCGCTCGGCTGGCTGCGAGCGTTTAAGCAGAATTGAGTGTGTGTTCAGGCACTTTCAAACACAAGTAATCTTCATCTGGGAGACGGGAAGTGAAATATGTTATTGCCGGGCGCAGTAAATTACCCGTGCCAGCCCCGGCGGATAAAACATCGCCGTCGCCGGCCGGCGCAGTCACTCACCCGCGCTGGGCCGCCACCGCCCCATCAATTACAAACTAAATGGCTGCTGGTCAGTCCGGACACGGGGCCGGGGCTCGTGTGGCCACCGTGGCACCGAGACCCGCCCCAGCACCAGGCAGCACCCGGTGTCGGTGGATGGATTCCTCCTGGATAGCACCAGATAGGTCAGCGGGAGCTGGGGATGGAGCGGCCCTTCCAGCAGCTCCTCCAAGCAGCTCGTTGTGCCGGCTGGTTCAGCTCCCGCTCCCCGGGAGCGGCCCCAGCGGGGTGTCCTTGTCATCGTGGTGATGCTGCTTCGTCAGGGCTAACGAGCTGCCGCGGCGGCGGAAGCGCCCGGGGAAGGCGAGCGCGCAGCCCCCGCTCCTTTATTTTCCTGGGAAAGACCTTTGGAAAGCCAAGCCCGAGCCCATAAAATAAATAAAATAAATTCCTGCAACTTTAACAATCATTGTGTTGGATTTGGGAGATGTTATTCCTCGTGACAGACAAGGGCAATTATCTGCTATCCGCCAGCAGTTTTAGCCTAATTTCATTACTGCTGTGCAATTCTTCCCGAGCCGCCAGTCTATCACTGTCTCCCAGAAAGGATTAGCCGGCACTTTCTTCATCTTCAAATGAATTTTAGCTGTCATGCCCTTGATGAATAGAAGAGGGAGGACGGTGAACCCACGCCGGCAAACGTGGCAGCCCGGCTGTGCCACGGCGCCAGCACCGGCACCGGGACCGTGCCGGAGCATCACCGGAGCTGCCGGGATGTGCCCTGGGATTTCCTGCCACGCAGGATGAATCGGCCACGGGGTTTTCTCGGAGAGCACACTGGAAGCGGGCAGGGCCCAAAGCTGGTGCCCGGCATCCAGGAGGGATTAAAATGACAGGATCTGTAATACAAGGAAATAATGAACACGCCATCCTTCTCCCTCGCCAGGAGATGCTTATCTGTCAGCCCGGGCCACTGAGGGATAGAGAAAAGCAATTTCAACTTCAGAGCTGAAACTGCAGAGGATGCTGCAGGGAGAGTGTCCAGGAGACAGCGTCCCAGGAGGATCCACAACAGTCCTGGAGCTGACAGGAGAATTGAGGCTTCATTTTCCTGGCCAAGCTGGAATAAGGCACAGGGAGCCCAGCTCAATGTGTGCTGGGGCATCTTGTCCCCATGGCCTCAAGCTGTGCCAGGGGAGGGTCAGGTCGGACATCAGGAGGAATTTTCTCATGGAAAGGATGGTCAGGCATCGGAAGGGGCTGCCCAGGGAGGTTTGGAGTCCCCATCCCTGGAGGTGTCCAAGGAAGGACAGGACGCGGCACTCAGTGCTCTGGGCTGGTGACAAGGTGGGGATCTGCCACAGGTTGGACTTGATGATCCTGGAGGTCTTTCCCAACCTGAATGATCCTGGGATTCTGTGAAGTAACAGGGGAAACACTTGAGCCCACCAGTGAGGAGAGCCCAGCTGCCCTTGGGATACAGAGGGGGTGCGGGGCCCATCCCGGGTCCCCCCAGGACGTGGGACGTCACCTTGTGTAAACGGAAGCTCCGGAGCCAGGGGCTGGCGCCGGCCCAGGGGCTCCGTTATTTTTGTAAACGTTCATTCCCACCCGGCACAGCATCCTGGCGGAATATTTTAGCACCTTTAATGCAATTTCCTACTCCCTCTGAAATATCATTTTAATAGAAGCCAGCCACACCGTGTACCTGCTCCCTAATAAACCTCTGCGACTTTAATGAACTAAATAGCAAATTACTTTTTTATTCAAGAATGAAATTTCATCATATTCATAATTCATATTTTATTTCAGACATCTGCTGCTGATTACATTACATTTAACTAAAATTAGATGATGCTCAGAATGTAATTAAGCCCCTGCCAAATTCTCTGGCCCACCAATACCAGCCTCGCTCAGCGGGGGCCGCTTGGAACCTAATATGTAATTAGGAGCTATTTTCTAGCTGTTTTTAAAGTCTGAAAATTAGCTGCCTTTATTAATCACACAGACAAATATAAAGCAGAGCCAACGCTTGCTGAAATTTCTAAAAAGGATTTTTTTTTAATTATACACCACATAGCGCTGAGACTCATTTTGAATGTTGATTTGTTGTGCACTGACATTTTGACAACTAGTTCTCAATTTGTCTGTCGTAGTTAGGCAACAACAAAGCAGACGGTAATACTTAACTTTCAAAACCTTCAGCGTGCTGGGAGGGGAGAGGGATGGGGGGGACACAGGGGGACAGGAGGGCCGGGCTCCCCACGAGCCTTGGGAATGGGGGAGCCCCGAAATGCCTGGGGATGGGAGGCAGAGGGGACAGGGAGCCCTTCTGCAGCGGGAGGTGCCGGATGCAAAAATCGCCCTTGAAATGGCTCTGGGGGGGGGGTCCTGACTCGCCCCGGGGGACCCCCCACCTCCCCCCAGACCCTTTGGGCATGTCCGAGGACACGGCACTGGCCCTGCAGGCTGTGCAGGGTTTGGTCCCAGTGCCATCTCCTGTCCCCAGGAGGGACCCCGGGAGCAGCGGGAGCCCCGGGGGTGTGAGCAGCCCCCCAGCCCCGCGTGGCTGCGCGCTGACATTTCCTCTCTCTCCCTGACCCTCTTCCTGCTCTCTCCGTGATCTCCAATAATGTCACTGCCTCCTCAGCATCTACTCAGCGGAGCAGAAAGAAGGCACTGCTGACACGGAGTGCAAACAAACAATAATGCCATCTGTGCCTGCCAGGGCCGGCCGGGGAGCGCCAGGGTCCCGGCTCAAGGGAGGACGTGCCGGGGTGGGGCAGGAGCCCTCTGGAGCACTGGGACATTCCCCAGGGATGGGGGGGAGACACCCCGGCAGCGATGCTGCCCCGGGCCCTGGCTGCGAAGGAAAAGGAAGATTTTGAAAGGTATTTTTATACAAAGTGTTCTCCTTTCTGCTGTCACTAAACACCGGTGACCCCCAGCTCTCACCGGACCCCCACGCTGTGCAATTCCTCAATCCCTCCTTTAGGCTGGAGCACAGCCTCCCCTCCCCGTCCCTGTGCCGGCTATTAAGAGGCAAAGCCAGGCTCGTTAGTCTTTCTGCAGAGCTCGTAATGTGAAAAATGAAGCACAAGAAAAATTAGCCAAATTACCGGGCTAATCCTTCAGCAGCAAGCGCTGCCCTGCTGCACATCCGTCCCGCGGGGGGCCTGGGAGAGGCGGGGATGATCCGTGGGGAGAACACGCTCCACGGGCTTCAGTTTTGCTCCCAAAGCAGCAAAGCACGGGAGAGACAGGGCTGTGCCTCATTCTGCCCCGCTCCACAGCCCCGTGGGGCATCAGTCCCATGGCAGCAGCTGCTCCTCCTGCCTCCAGGCTGAGGAGGGGCAGGGATGGGCTCCGTGTGTCCCAGGGCTCAGGGAGCCACAGCAGGAGGTTGCAAGTTGGTGTAAGCGAAGGGGTGATTCCCGTGTGGAAGGTGGGGTCCGAAACATTCCAGCCCTCCCTCGGGTTATCCCGCTGGGTGTAGCAATGCCCCTGCAAAGCTTTTGATGGAGCTGGTGAAGGAGGAGTTTGGAAAGGAGGGAATGGGCACTCCCGTGCTCACAGATGGACGTGAAATCTGTGCTCGCTTCCAACAGACTGGGACCGGCTCCAGCTGCTGACTTCGGCAGTTCTGGTCCCAGTGGCACAGGGAAGGCAGATCCCAGCAGTGCCCTGTGTCACCCTGCACCCTTCCCACAGACCCCAGTATGGGTCACCCTCCTGCCACGACACTGCCACCACCCTCTCTGCCCCGGGAATGTCACCACTTCCACTCCAGCACGGAGCAGAGCAGGATGAGTGCTGCTGGAGGAAACAAGCAGAGCTGGCTGGTTCTAGTTGGACAGCAGGAGGAATTTCCTCATGGAAAGGGCGGTCAGGCACAGGAAGGGGCTGCCCAGGGAGGTTTGGAGTCCCCATCCTTGGAGGTGTCCAAGGAATGCCCGGACATGGCACTCAGTGCTCTGGGCTGGGTGGGAAGGTGGGGATTGGTCACAGATTGGACTTGATGACATTGGAGAGCTTTCTCAACCCAAATGATCCTGGGAGTCCGTGAATTTCCCCTCAGTTCTGGCCCCCAGCCCTCAGAGCCAACCAGGCTCAGCCCCAGACGTGCTGTTTTGAAGGGAAGTTCCCCGTGCTGGATCTGGCATCTCTTTGTGCCAACATCACAAAGTCGACACATGTAAGTGGTTAAAGTCAACACGCTCCCAGATCCTCACATTGATTACACTGTATTAGAAAATGGTAAATTATTTATCAGCCTTTCTGACTTGTGATTAGTGTAAAGCCGCTCTCAGATGCAAATTGGAATTGTAATTAGACATGTAGAAAGGCAGCATCTGAGACCTGCTTTCCTGAAGCAGTGTAAGGTGCTTTTTTTCCTTTTGTATCCAGCATAATTATCAAAGAACACTTTGCACATAAAAAAAACGTGGATTTATTAAAACCAGAGACAGTTTTACATGGGATCAGGGAACTAAAGCTGGTCACTATGATGCTGGGAATTTAGAGCTAGAGCATCTCAGCTTCTCACACTTGATTTTTTTTATCCCTGGGCTGGAAGGTGAGGGCAAGTTCCCCGCCTCTGCCAATTCATTACTCAGCTTTGAGTGAAGTGATTCTTGAACACAGCTACACTTAAAAACCCACTTAAAAAACCCACCCCAGACAAACAGAGCGATGATAAAACCCCTTTGGCAGGTACAGCAGAGACCACAGTCCCTCAGAGTCAGCTCATGACTCCCAGAGATTCTGGCCTCAGCCACTTCCCTTTCATTCTGTGGCACAGCTCATTAAAATTTCAGGAGTAAAAAATGCATTTACATTTGTGTATTAAGTCTAAATGCATTTAGGTTTTAGAGTTTGTCAACTGCAACTTACGGTGAGCTTTTGAGGACGTGGTTTGGGTTTCTTTCCCCTACTTAATTACACCAAAGTAAACCCAACACCAGGCAGGGTCAGGGATGTGCTGGTTCAAGGCTGAAGCGTGAGAGAACAGCTTTTACAAGGAGGAATTTTAAGCCTGCCCTTGGCCTGGAGCTGCCCTCCTTGCAGGTGCTGTTTGAGCCAGACCTTGAGCATGTGAATAAAAACCAGAGCCTGACTACAGGACTCTGCTTATCAGCCCAGGCAGAGATTATGGGAAAGAGTGAAAACCGGTAATTTCACTAGAATTGTGCTTTATCTTGCATTTTAATTACCCAACACTTAATTAGTAGCAGGTAAGAGCTGTATTAAAGGTTTGCTCTTCACTGGGAATTGCAGTCCAGAAGAAACAGAGACCTGAGCATCAAGCCCTGAGCTGCCAAAGATGCTCTTCACGCAAAAATGTCAAAGCACCGTGCACATCCACCTTGCCAGCCCCCATGGGACACCAAGGATGAGGGGAAGAGACACCACATGCATCTGAAGCAGCAAAGTGTCATTATCCACCCTGGAACCCAGCCAAGCCCCTCTCCTCCTGCCCCTTGGGATTAGCACAGCAGTTGAGGAAGGAAATTCAAACCAGGATTTTGAGAGCCTTGGTCAAACAGCACCGGGCGGGTGCTCCCAGGTCCCCATTGCAGCCCCAAATCCCAGTGACACCAAACTGGCTCCATACCCACATCTGGAGGCCCTCAGCCACACAGGAGAGAGGAAAGAAGCTTCCAGACATCTGGGCACACAAAGCTCCGAGGACGTGGTGCCAAGGGCTCAGTCCTGCCAGAGGCAGCAGCTCAGCTCCGGGCGAGCGCGTGCAGCACTTGGGCACTCAGAGAGGAGCAGGAGTGCAGGGTCACCCCGGGGGCCCCGATCTTGGTCTCCCAGCATTCAAATCCACAGGCACACAAGTCTTGCTTGGCTGCTTCCACGGCCAGCGGGGAGGTGTCTGCCAAGAGCAAGGCAAGAGCAGCCAGCGAGTCAGCTCGGCCACTGCAGGGAGAGGGAAAGGGCCATGGCTTCTCCAAACACAGCCCCTGGCACGGGGCCAGCGCCCTCAGGGGCTGACACACATAAATCAACACTCTGAATCGGCCCTGGATGACACACTGCAACCCACAGTGCCAGGCAGCGCTGGGACACATCCCACCCATCCCTCCAGAGCCAGACCAGGGCTGGCAGTGATTCCTCTGCTCCCAAACCTGACCCCCCCCAGGGCTGCGAGGAAGAGGAGGATGCCCAAGGGGCTGTTACTGACCTGGCGGCAGCAGGGTGATGCCACAGCCACCCCCACCAGCCCCGGTCAGTTTGCTGTGCAGGCTGTGGGACGCTGTCACCTGGCACAGCCTGTCCAGGGAGGGGTGGCCCACTCCAAGCACGTTTAGGTGGTGTTGGTTTATGTCAAAGAATTCCTAAAAGCAATCACAAAGAGAGGAGATGAGCAAACATCAAGATAAAGGCTCTTTACAGCAGTGGCAGCCCTGCCTTCCCACCCTTCATAACCACCTCATCTCTGCAGAAATTTGGCGACCAGCACCAGGAGCAAGGTCAGGCCAGAGTCTGAGCTCTGGGCTGCTCATGTGCCCCTGTGCCCCTCACAACTTGCAGAGTGACAGGGGTACCACAGCTCCTGCACCTCCCAAGAAAATCCTGATCACTGCAAGCTGCCAGCAGGAATTTATTCCAGAGCTTTCCGATGCCTCCCGACTGCTTCTCCTCTGCCCTGTCACTCGAGTGCTGAGCAGGAGGCTGTGCAAGGCCCCTCGCCGGCCGTGGGAAGGGCATGGAGCCAGCAGCTCTCATTCCTGGCTGTCACCCTGCCCTGCTCTGCAATCCATCCGGCAAAGCCAAATCCAGGGACTTCTGACACGGCTGAGGCATCGCTGGAGAGGTGACACAGAGGGACCTCCCCGTGTTTGCTCTGTGCAGCACTTCTCCCTCCTCACGGGCAGGGCCCGGGCTGAGACCCACGGAGCCTCTCGACAGCACCACGCCGGGAATCTGGCACCCAGCTCAGGTGGGGTCGAGAGGGTCCTTCCCTCTGGGGGCAGCACAGGCCCCTCTCCAAGCGAGCCAACCCTCCTGGCAGAGCTGTGGGAGCATCCCTGCCACGCTTCCCAGCCAGCCAGACCCGCTACTCCCGGAGAAAGCTGCCCCAGCAGCAAGGCCCAAACAGCCCGAGGGATGGACACCACCACACAGAAGGGCAAGTTCCAGCTTCTCCCCTCCCAGCAGGACAGGTGAGGAATTCAGGAGCAGAGGGAAGGGCTTGGCCTATGCTTGGAGCAAGTCTGGAGCAAAGCCAGGAACAGACACCGGCTCCCTGAGCGCCACAGGGCCCTCCCAGCCCTTCAGGACCAGCAGTGGAGGAAGGTTGTTCTCAGCAACAGCCCGACTCCATCACCTCCAGAGCATGTGGTGGCTCTTCCCAGAGGGTGTCACAAGCCAGGAGCCAGCCAGGACAGCACCAGTCCCAGAGAGGCTCCCTAAGAGCAGCCCTGTGCTCCCTCCCCCAGCAAGCAGCACTGAGCTCTTCCCTGCCCGCAGCTCCCGGTGAGCTGGGAGGGACTCTGTGCACGGGGAGCAGCAGGGCAGTGTCAGCCACATCCCCCTCCCTCAGCTCCGCCCGGGAATCCTGCCAGCGCCACACAGGAGGGGACACTGCAGAAAGAACCCCTCTCCCCCCTCCAGAGCATTTCTGCCCGGCGTTTAAGGAACTGTGGGGAGAGGAAGGAGCCAGCGGCAGGCAGAGCTCAGCCACCACCCATTCCAGGCTGGGCAGGACACACGTCCATCCAGAGGCCTCTTTATATGCCTGAGTGAGGGCACAGCACTGCCTGTGATGATCCAAGACACCTGTCATCTCCTGATCCAAAATCTGCCAGGAATCCGATGACAGCTTATGACACACTAGACTAGTTCCATGGTTCAAATACAGCGCTGGCCAGAGCTGCACATTTCAGAAACAGCCCAAAAGATATATTTTTATATATATGTGCTGCATCTAATCAGCTGGGCCTCTGTGGGCTCTTCAAGCACAAGACAAAACAAGATTCAACCCGCTCACTGCAGTGCTGCTTCCTGGGTACGGGACACAAGGATGCTTTGGCATTTTCCCTGTGAGGATCTCAAAGCACAACTCAAATTATGCCCCCTCTTCCCTGTCCCCTGACACTTCTGACAGCCTGAGGATGTGGAATTAAGATGAGGAGTTGTGTGAAGTTGTGCTGTGAACAGACTGCAGACCTCCCCCAGCTGATGGCAGCTCAGCCCATCCCAGTGGGTCCAGAATCCCCCCATCCCCCTGGTGCAAAAGGAGCAGAACTGTGCTATGAATCCCACAGGAACAACCCGGAGCAAGAGCAAGGACAAGCAGAGGTCCTCCCGAGAGCCAAGGGGAGGCATCCAGATGCCAACAAGGACCGGTACCAAATGGCTCCTGAGTGTCCAAGTTGGCTCCCAGGGCCAGGCCAGGTTTGCCTCAGCTGGGCCACAGCCACACGTCCCTCCCCCACGGCGCTGTGGAGCAGCATTACAGCACTCTCAGCACTTCTTCCACTCGGAAGCCTGTTCCTCCCCCCTCCCCAGCCTCTGCTCTTCGAGCAAAGCCAAGACAAACAGATCTTTGTGTGCACCTCGTGCATCAATGTCAGGTCAGCTCTGGGCACAGCTCTGTCTGTGGCTCTCCGGAGCCAGGATGAGTGTGGAGTGCTGGGAGCTGGCTGGGAACCAGTCCGTCCATCACAAACCAGTGGCTCTGGGCTCTCTCCTCACTCCAGCCCTGGCAGTGACAGAGCAGCTGCTTCACAGGCAGCGACTGCCAGAGCCGTGGCACGGAGATCACTCCATGTAAGAGAAGCAAACCCTCCAGAGCCACAGGTCCCCAGAGCCCCAGCCCTGCTCCATTCCTCTCTGCACACAGCTGGGGAGAGGCACCAGCAGCAGCTTCTGTCTCCTGGCTCCAGGAAGGGCATTAAAAGCAGCACACCCAGACCACGGTTTCGCTCGGAATGGAACATTTCCTGCCATCACGGTTTTTTTTTCAGACCTAATGTTCTTTAAATGACATTTTGATGTTCAACAGTAACAGTGGCTAAAAATACTGGCGAGCAAGCCCCTTACCTCCAGCACAGGGTAATGCTCCGGTGATGGATCTGCAGGCATCGCTTCCAGAACACTTTGGCACTCCTGAGAAATGGCATCGATGGAGTCCAGCACCGGCTTCATTATGGCAGGGAACTAGAAATGGGGAAGGAGGGATGTGAGGTGCCTGCTTGCTGCTCTTCCAATACCACTGGGAGGAAGCTGGTCCCAGCCTCTTTGAGCTGGGCAATTCCTCACTCATTCCCAGAGCAGGGCGATGGTAACCTGCTCCTGCCTGCAGAAAAGGGAGGAGGAGAAGGAAACAGGCCAGAAGAAGGAACTGCTCTTTTCAAGGTGGCAAATTGGTGATTTTAACTCCTGTTAAACTGGAGGAAGGGAGGAGATGAGCTGAACCCCCATTCCCAGGCAGCTGGGAGATGGTGGCCACAGGAGGGCTCTCCCAAAAGATCCCTGCGGGACCTGCAGTCCTACATGGAGGGTTATCTCCCCAAAGGTTATCCCCCACATCTCCATCCCACAACCACCTGCACCTTCAGGATCTTCTCCTTGACACCAGCCACCAGGACCTTGGTGCTCCGAGGGACTTTTGTGTTGGTCAGCAAGATCCTCAGAGTGGGCACCCTGGAAGCAACAGGAGACAGAGAATCCCAGAGTGCTTTGGATTGGAAGGGACCTTAAAGCTCATCTCATTCCAACCCCCTGGAAAAGGCAGGGAACATCTCCTGGCCTCTTTTCTTCCCAGTCCCCAAGGCTACAGCTTTTTCTGCCTCAAAAGGCCTCTTTGAGCAAGAACCCATGATAAGGAGTCCCATTCATTTTACAAAACTTAAGCAGGTGCTTCAGTGCTGGCTGGGTTCAGGCTGGTTCCTCCTGGATACAAGGAACAACTGCACTAGAGCTATAAATAGGACTGTAATGTATTTACTGAAATCCATGTTTTTCAAGCAAATTTTTTCCTTTGAAATACTCTCTACAAGGGTAGCCAGCAGTGGCCATTAACTGCTAATAGAGCAATTTCATGCACTGTGAAAGATTTTAATGGAGTCAGATTATACTGCTCTGGCAGGAGGCAGAGGGAGCACACAGGACCCGGATTTCTCTCTGCCAGTGGGTTTTCCCACCACCAGGTAAGCACAAAGTTCCCCCTCCCCACAATGTCATTTGCTGCCAGGAGCAGATCCATTCCTGCTGCCCATAATGCCATGAAATTAATATTGATCCTTTGTGCTGTGTTCATCTAATGTCAGATAATGACCAAACGTTTCATTGCCCCCATCCACTCCGACAACTGGGGCTGCCCACACCCAAAATGGGGCTGCAGAGCCCTTCCCACACTCCAGCCACCTCCCATCATCCTCATACCCTCCAACACCCACCCAGAGCCTCTCTGACATGTTCCACCCACCGTGTGTGAGGGTTATTTTTAAACTCCAATATTACCTCTTTAATGGTGTGATTTTTCCTGCTTGGTATCTCAGGGCTCCACCTAAAGTAAAATACATGCATTGTCTCAGTACAGAGCGAGCTGAGAGATAACACAGAAGGTCTTTCATCTTCAGAACCTCACCCAGAGCCTGTGACAGTAATTGCAAGAAACACCAGCTAAATGAACCATGTTCTCCAGCAGCACGGCCCTGCCTCACCCTGCTGCCTTAATGAGAGGGTCTGGCTGGACGTGCTTAACCCAAGGCCTTTCCCTTTGCTCTCCTCTCCTCCAGGATCACATCAAATAATTTTTGAAAAGGCAAAGAGTTTGGTCAGCACGAGATCTTTCCTGAGAAGAACCAGGACCCAGCGGCGATTCCCGGCGGCAGATTGGGATTCCACGGACTGAGCGTGTGCACTGGTGTCAGCAGCCATCCTGCAGCACGGAATTCCATTGTCCACAAGGAATGTCTCACTTGGCTCCTACCCTCACAGAGGCACCGCGATTAGGTCTCATTAGAAAGATTATTAACAGTCTCCAAGGACACTTTCAAAACACTGGGAAGTCGCTGCTAATTGAAACTAAATGACAGCTGTCCAACTGCATTTTCCCCTGCATTATCCCTGGGACAGGATTAGGTTTCTTTGTTCACTGCAGAATGTTTAAATATCGGTTATTTGCAGCGAGGTCTCTGCCCTGTGGCACCTGACTGCGGGGGGACAGAGCTCTGGTGTTCCTGCAGCCAGTTCCCAACATTCCAGCTCACAGATGGGGCAAACGGAGACAGGCAAGGATTCCCCGTGCTCAGGCCAAAACAGGGACCTGAATTTGGGCGTTTCTGCCCGGGAAGCAGCAAAGACACCTACCCCAGGTGCCAACAGCATTATCCACACCCGACGGATTGCCATGGATCACCCGCTCCCCTCGGAAGGCCCAGCTGTTAATCAGTGTCAGCTCTTCTTCTGTCCACCTGGAAGGCAAGGAAACGACTCCAACACAAAACCACTCCAAACCGATGGATAGGGAGGGAGCAGATGCAGGGGGAAGATCCCAGTCCTGACCTGGTGAAGGTCAGATTTCATGGAAGTCCAGACTCATCCCCACCTCACCAAACACAGTGTGTTACCACGCACTGGAAAGGCTGAGGGAATTGGGATTGTTCAGCCTGAAGAGGAGAAGCTTTGGGGTCACCTAATTCCAGTGCCTGAAGGGGCTACAAGAAAGATGGAGAGAGACTATTTACAAGGGCCTGGAATGACAGGAGAATGGGGAATGGCTTAAAGTTGACAGAGATTGACAGGTTTCGATTGGATACTAGGAAAAAATTCTTCCCTGTGAGGGTGGTGAGGCCCTGGCACAGGTTGGGCAGGGACAGCTTCCACTATCCCAGGCTGCTCTAAGCCCTGTCCAGCCTGGCCTTGGACACTTCCAGGGATGGGGCAGCCACAGCTTCTCTGGGCAGCCTGTGCCAGGGCCTCACCCCCTCCCAGGGAGGAATTCCCAATATCCCATCTAATCCTGCTCTCAGTCTGAGCACAAAAACACACCTCTGACCCTGCCTGCACACCATGAGTCCATTCAACAGGTATTCCATGCTGGAGCAAAGGCACAAATCCACATTTTGGAACAGCCTCACAGCGCCTTGCAAAGCAAGGCAGAAATTCCAAGAGCCACCTGCTATCCAGAAACCGTTCCCCTTCACTCCCCACTTCCCTGGGCCTCAGCTGAATGTCTTTATCCATGTCCACACACCTTGCATTCCACCTGCCAGGATTTAATCAGGGAGCACTCAGCAAACAGCTCACACCACCAGCCCCAGGAACAGGAGCGCTGTAAACCACTTGTTTTTAATCCTCTTTGAGAGGCTGCGATTCCTCCCGACACAGGAGCCTTTCTATCCCACTGTTCTTTTCTTGCCATGGGAAGCAAAACCCTTCTGAAGTCGGGCACTCCCATCTCTCTGCACACCAGCTGGAAGGCAGGAATTATGCTGGATCCACACTGAAGCCACAGAGGGCAAGCAGGGAATGAAGACATCCTCGTTGCTCTGCTTGGAGCTGCCCTTTCATTTCCCAGTCTGGGAGATTTGCTCGAGCACAAGAGACAAAGTGCTCCCAACAAGAACCTGCTTCTGGGTCAGGCTGCAAATTCTGGTTCAGAAGCAGAACACAGAACCACCCCCCACCTTGCTGTCTCACTCTCAGCCCCACACAAAAAATCCCACACAACAGAGGTTCTGCCCCTCCAGCTTTGATTTTTTAACAGCTTCAAACAGAGCCTCCTCTCACAGGGGGCACAGCACCCCAGGCTTCCAAAGGTGAACTCCAAGGGCAGAAGGAAAGAAACTCTCTTTCACCAGGTACTGATTGATAAAAGAGAAAGACAGGCAGGAGATCAGGAGGAATGTAGCACATGCAGAAAAAAAAAATCATGGGAAATGCAAAAAAAAACCAGAAAGGATCCTCGAGGACTCAAAGCAAAACCTGGAAGATGCTCAGAGACAGAGGAAATTGAGGTTTAAAAATTTCGGTGTGTTGTATTCGATGGAAAAAATAAAGCTTTTTTCCCCCTTTTCAGGTATGTTTATCTGACACTAGACAAGGGAAACAGGAGGAGTTTTACAAAGTCTCTGGGACAGGGCTGGAAACACTGAGCAGGAACAGATGATGGGCTCAGGGTGCCACTTGTGGTCACAGCCAAGAGAGACCAGGAGAGGTGGCAGTGCCAGAATTTGTGCAGGTAAAAGGAAAGGTGGGGCACGGGGAGCAGAGCTGTGCATCCCAGGCTGGAATTCCTTACCTGGCTGTGGATTCTCCCTCCTGCAGCGGGCAGGAGATGGCTCCACACACCATGAGCAGGGCTGCAGCCAGGCACACAGCATAGGCAGCGCTGGATCCCAGCCCTGCTCCCGTGGGCAGCTCCGACCACACCAGGATATCCACGCTGGGAACATCCCTGGAACACAGACACGCAGGGACTGCCACAACCACCCCGAATTCCACCTCCAGACGACATCAAAAAGGCAAAGGAGGCCAGTTAGGACTGGTCACAGGGAAAGCTGGTTGAAAATTGGCAACATCGACACATGCATCTGACACACGGGGGCTTCAGGAGGGCTCATTCCCAAACGGAGAGGCCTGGCCAAGCCATTGTGCTGGAATAAAGCCTTCCTGAACTGGATCCATGATTGGCACAGCTTGCCAGGCTGCTAGCAGGGGCACTTGGTAACTAAATACCTGGGCAGCACCATAAAGAGCCCCTTCAGAGATTGCTGTAAACTGGATTTTAAACACATATCTGAAGAAAGTGTAAACATCCCAAATCTGTAATTGCACAGCCACGTCCCACTGGAGGAATGGGCTGGTGGGGAAGATGGAACATGGACACATCCACGTCCCTTTGCTCCACTGAACACACCTGGGTTGAGTTACAGACCCCAAAATCAAAGCCAGGAGCTTTTCAGTGCTGCTGAGTGACAGTCCCAGTGCCACCCTGAGACTGCAGGGAAACCACGACCCAGCTGCACATCCCAGTTCTTTAACCTTTGGTTTCTTGGATGAGAATATGGAAGCTGGGCTCTGCTTTGGTTTCTGACACTGCCCTGAGCACCCATCCAGTCACACCGAGATCATCAACGGTGCTGGGCAAGGCTGGGAACTGGAACAGCCCCAAGTTCTTACACTTTTAGGGAGATTCAGCCCATAAAGAGATCAGACTTAGCTCAGACAACAAATTCACAGTTTATTTCTGGTTTTCCAGCCTAAGCCAGGATGACAGGAGCTGCCTGCTGGAGGGAGGGGTGACTGTGTTGTGGCATGAACTGCTCTGGTTTCAGCCCTCAAAACGAGATGAGAGCAGAGACTCCCAGCTCACCTGCCTGGGGCACCCACCCACCCCCAAAATTTTGGGGCAGGAGGAGGGCCTTACCCATACTTAGCAGAAATAGCCAGGCACATATACAGGAAGGCAAGAGTAGCAAGGCTCTCTGGAGCTGAGGCTCCAGCAGCAATTCCAGCAAACTCCCTCAGTGCATCCAGCTGTTCTACGCTGGGGGACTTGGACTCATCAAAGTCAGCTATGGAAGCAAGCAGGGGAGAGTTTAAACACTTAAAAACCAGGGGATTGTTACACTGAGAGCAGTATTTACAACAAAACCTTCTGTTACAGTAGGCAGAAACAGCTGGAGCCAACTGCAAGTTCTGCCTGAGGATCCGCGATAAAATAAAAGCAGAATCTCCACCAGCCGCTCTGAAATCCCAGCGTTTCCACACTGCACACCTGCAACTGTTTCCCTGCCTACACCTCCCAGTGCACCCAGCCATAATCACCACGGAAAACCTGGCAAGTCACAAACTCCTCATTAAAGAATGTGGATTTTGGAACTGGGATATCCTGGGGCTCCAGCCAGCACAAGGTGCTGCAGCAATTCCAGTGAGGGCTGGTGTGGGACACACAGGCAGGAAAGCAGGCCCCGTATCCCTGACTTCCCCAGGAGCCCCCAGATCTGAGCAGCTTCAGAGGAGCTCCTGTTCAGCCCCCACCAGTAACGCACTGGGATGTGGACCCAGGCTGGCTCCTGCCCGTGTCACAGCATTGCCCGAGCCACAGCGGCACAGGAACAAGTCCCTGGAACCCAAAACAGGAGGGGACGGGGTCACACACGGACACCTGAGCATCAGCGGGGTCACAAGGGGCACACGGGGGCCGTAAGCAACTGAGAGGTGCAGGGACAGGTCCGTGAAACGCACACTGAGCGGGGTCAGAGACAGCGAGGCCCTGAAACACTGCAGGGGGGACAAATAACCCCGCGGGGGTCCCCGCAGAGTCACCCCACGGGGGTTCTGCAAGGTCACCTCGTGAGGAGGGTCCCGGCACGGCCACCGGGGTGCAGAAGGCACCGAGCAGTGCCGAGAGCCCCTCACTCCACCGGGGCAGCGGCTCCTCCCCCCGGCCCTTGCCTGCGATCCGCCCCCGCAGGGCCCGGAGGCCGGGGGTGTCCCAGCTCCTCCGGACGCCGACGCCGGGCAGGGAGACGCTCAGCCGGCCCTCAGCGCCGGGCCGCAGGCGGAGAAACGTCCGCAGGTCCAGCGCCACGGCCAGGGCCACCTGCGGGCGGAGAACGGCGGTCAGCGGGGCCGGACGGCCCTTAGCGAGCTGGGCACCCTTTACTTTGCCCGGCGTGCCCTCACCTTGCCCAGCACCACCGCGTGCTCCCCGTGCAGGATCACCTTCCCCGGCGCCGACACCGCCACGTCCCGCGCCCACATCGCCGCCGCCCCACGGCCCGCGCGGACTGACGGCCCCGCCCACCAATCGGGGCCGCGCCCTGCACCGCCTCCCCGCGCCCAGCCAATAGGAGGGCGCCGCGCGGGGGCGGGACTCGCGGGCGGCCAATGGGAAGGCGGCGCTGCGGGGTGGTGCGGCGCTGGGGTGAGCGCGTGGGCTGGGGGCGGGACGGTGGCCGCGCAGGG
>VZTE01000771.1:1221330-1248544 GCA_013397775.1 Eulacestoma nigropectus | reverse complement strand
AGTGGTGTTTCCTTGCTGTTCCAGTCCGGAGGCAGGAGCAGCGCTGCTCTCCACTTCTCCCGAGCCGTGTGCCGCAGGGCTGAGAGGTGGTGAGTGCTGTGCTGGGACAAAAGGAGATGGGGACACCCCAGTGACAGCAAACCAGGGCACTGGGAGCCAGCAGCCAGGGGACTGGGCTGGGCTTGGGGCTCAAGCCAAGCTTCTGTTTGTTTAGTCCACTTCCAGGAGTGCAGGAGGCACAAAGCCAGGCCCTGTTCTTCCCTCCCTTCAGCTGGGTCATCCAACCCAAACCTTTTGGGATTCTGCAGCCCTGTCCAGCCTGGCCTTGGACACTTCCAGGGATCCAGGGGCAGCCACAGCTTCTCTGGGCAGCCTGTGCCAGGGCCTCCCCACCCTCACAGGGAAGGATTCCTCCCCCGTTTCCCCTCTAACCCTGCCCTCTGTCTGAGGGAAGCCATTCCCCCTTGTCCTGTCACTCCAGGCCCTTGTAAATACTCTCTCTCTGTTCAGTGATCCCCATGGATGAGTATCCTTGGAGGAGCAGAGCTGGGGGCCTCCAGGACAGACACAAACATCCTTTCCCCCTCTGGGAAGCAAAGATCCTTCACAGGTGCTGGGGCAGTCAGAGTGGGGACCCCAGGGGAGATTTGGGGTGGGAAGAGGCTCCAGCAAATTGCAGCCCTTTGTGCACTCAGAGCTGGAAAGTGAAACACCAGCATTTCCCTTTGCTTTTCCCAGCGTGGTCCCTTTAGTCCAAGCAGGGGAAGCAGATCCGAACGTGGCCAAGTATTTAAACAGGTAAAAAAATAAAACCCCAAACCCTTGCTCTGTCCTACTGAAGCATTCCCTTAGTTCTGGGGATAAAACTCAGGGGGGAGGGTTGCTTCTCGACAAGCTTCTCTTCAGGAATAAGATCTCTGGTTTTCCTGCTTTTCCCTTGCTTTCCAGGCTCAGTGACTATCTCTTTGTCCTGGCACGTTACGCTGCAATGAAGGAAGGGAAGGAAGAGAAAATCTACATAAAACCCGAGCCATAGCTGGGAGCTGGAATGTTTTTTTCCTTGATCATGGAAAACTAAATCCAGTTGACTGCTTTTGTCCATCGAGGAAGGGAAAGAGAACAAGCCTGGGCTGGAAATGGGAGCTGCCAAGAACTTCCTTGTGAGATACCCAGCACCTTGTTGATAAATCCTGAGGGGAACAGAATCACAGAATATCCTGAGTTGGAAGGGACCCAAACACTCCTGTTCTGTTCCCTGGGCCTGCTCCACACATCTCATGTGGGGATGGCTCTGGAGTCACCGCTTCTCCCAGGTGGGAGCTGAGGCAGGAGAATTCCAGTAACATTTTGGAGATGCCTTCATTTCCCTGGGCAGCAGCAGGTGCCGTGGGAAGGCTCTGACAGGACTCTGAGGGATGATGAAGGGAAAACAATCAGCTCCTCCTTTGAAGCCACAGTGCTCGTATGGAGCAGCAGCTGGAGGCGTTTGGGAATTGTGTCCACAGCTCTGAAATAATAAATGTGAATTTCCTTGCACCAAAGGGCCACAAACTGTCACGTTTTAACACCGAGCCCTGTGTGCTTTGCTGCTCCAAGTCCCTTCCGATCCATCAGCCCCGGCTGGAGCTGAGCTGTACAGATTTACAGGAATGCACCAAGAATTCCTTGGCTCTGGCTGCCTCTTGTGCATGTGAGGAATGTCTCCGTGCTGACAATCCAGTGCATCCTCTGCCAGGAACGGGGCTCACAGGATGGAGGGGCTGAGGCAGGAAAGGCCAGATCCCAGGGTCCATGTACTGGGGTTGTCTCCATGTGGAGCTGCCCCTCTGGCTGCAGGAACAGCTGGAGGAGCGGAGCCCGGGATTTGGAAGCACTCAGGGCACTGAGGTTGCAGGAAAAGGGGTTGGGATGAGGAGCAGGGCCCTGCTGGAGCTGGGTGAGAGGGAAACATCCCAAGGGTTCCTCCCGAGGTGTCCATGCTGACCCTGGGAATGTTGCTCCACGGAGCCCTTGGCAGAGCAGGCTGGAGCGAGCTCACACCCACAATTCCAGCTTTGCACTCAAGTCCAAGCTGCTTCCAGCTTGGAAATACAACTGGGAGGAATCCATGTGAACCCTGCTGGTGTAATTTTTCCCCCAGGGAATGCTGTGGGCTGCAAGGTGGTGACGCCCACCCAGGGCTTGTCCCGCTTTTAGTGGGGCAGCTTTTAAATCCATCCTGCCCCTTCCCCTGCTCAATTATTTGAGTAGAAACAGCCTTAAACTTGTTCTCCAAAGAATCTCCAGCTCTGTGTCCCTTTTTGGCCAGTGAGGAATGCCCAGGACTAACAGATCCCCCGTCTCATCACTCACCTGGGTTTGGAGGCAGATATTTCATGGCTCTTGTTAACGCACATTTTTCATGGAGTAATTTTCCAAGCCTCAGCCTGGAACACATCCCGGTGACAAATGCTCTGGATTTGGATGGTCCCATCAGCTGCAGTGTCACCTCAGCCATTCCCTCTGCCTGCTCCAACCAGTTTTACGAGAGCTCCGGCTCCAGGACTGAACCTCAGGAATCAAGAGGCTTTTCAAGTTTAATTTAATAAAATCCTTTGCAATATAAATTCTTCATGAATGCTCCATAAATCAGCTCGGGGAGGGATCTATAGTATTTCCTTTTTTTTTTTCCAGCTAGGGGGGAGAGAAATCTCACTACTGTTTTGGGACCAAAGCTGGCATTGCTTGGATTGCAAGGAGAAATAAATCAGGCTGCTACACTTAACATGACGGAGAGATGAAATTTACTGGGGTGCTCCCAGCTGCCCCCTCCCTCTCTACCCACAGCAGTTGTTTCTGGAGGGCTGAGGCAGAGGGAGGTGCTGGAGTGACCCTCGTGTGTCACTAAGCAGGGCTGGACTTTAGGAGGGAGTTGAGACAAGGCTGCAGCTCAGCAGGGCTGGGCCGGGGCCAGGACATTCTGCCCTGGGAGTTGTCCCCAAGGTCACAGGACAGCCATGGGCTCTTGAGCTGGGGGGGCTCAGCCTGGAGAAAAGGAGGCTCAGGGGGGACCTTCTGGCTCTGCACAACTCCCTGACAGGAGGGGGCAGCCAGGGCGGGTTGGGCTCTGCTCACAGGGAACAGGGACAGGAGGAGAGGGAACGGCCTCAGGTTGCGCCAGGGGAGGGTCAGGTTGGACATCAGGAGGAATTTCCTCATGGAAAGGGTGGTCAGGCATTGGAAGGGGCTGCCCAGGGAGGTTTGGAGTCGACATCCAAGGAAGGCCTGGACGTGGCACTCAGTGCTCTGGGCTGGTGACAAGGTGGGGATCGGGCACAGGTTGGACTCGATGATCTTGGAGGGCTTTTCCAACCTCAGTGATCCTGGGATTCTGTGATTCCTCTGGTGCACCCTCCTCACCAGCCTGGAGCAGAGGCACAGGGCAGCCGAGCTGCCCCTGCTCCCAACCCCACAAGGTCTCAGCAAGGCAGCAGCAGTAGAGAGACCGAAACAAAACCCAGCCTTCAAACCAAATAAAGCTCCCTTGCTCTGGGCTGGCAGTTGTTTTTCCAAGCTCTTTGTCTCTTCCCAGCCCTCCCAGCCGTACAGCATAGGGATTCCAGTGCCTGCACCTCATTAATATCACGGGGGAAGGCAGATGCTTTGTCCAGGCTGCCCGGCTCCAGCGCCCAGCAACATTCCTGCCTCGCAGGGTGCCTGATTCGGGATCGCTCCGGAGCTGCCAGCACAGCCATATGTTGCTAAGGGTCGTTTATTCTTGTTTGTAAAATGTATGGCTGCTCCCAGCTTCCACACTGTCAAAACGAGAAGAACTGGCCCCAAAATCTCTTGCTGCATGATTGGATCAGACGCCTGTACATCTGTTAACGCTGTAGGAGCTGTAAAACGGAATAAGTTGGGCTATAACTCAAGCACCTCGATCACCACCACGATGTGGGAGCAGCCGAGCGGCTGCTGCTCCGCCAGCAATGACACAAACATCCATTGTGCCAAGTCAGATGTAAATTTACACAAGGCAGCATTTCCTGGGCCAGGGCTCAGAAGGGAGGAGAGGGATGAGAGCCCCCACCTCGACAGGATGTGCTGGACCCCCAGCCCGGTGAGTTTTGGGGTGCACGGCCCCAGCAGTGGGGAGCCAACAGCTCCACTGGAGCTGCAGGAGCAGACAGGACCACGGGTCCTCCAGCAGGGCAAGCCCTGGGGTCTCACAAGCTCCTGAAATGCCCATTTATCCTGGAAATAGGCAAGGAAAAACCCTCCCCACCCCGGAGCAGCCCAGGGTAGGAACCATTGGCCCTGTGCCTACCAGGAGCAGGCTGAGCCTGTCTGGGGAGGAAGGGGCTGGCTGGGACCCTCAGCTCCCCCTGTGCTGCAGCCTGGCCCAAATTGCCCACCTCACCCCAGTGCCCCATCCCCGCCTTGGCAGGGCGGGCACAGAGAGGCAGAGTGACACAGGAAGGGCTCAAACCACCCCAGGGAAGCTGCAGAGGGTCAGGATTGAAGACCTTGACTTTAGAAACAGCCACAAAAGCAGATTGTGAGCACCAGTTCAGTGCCACTCACCCAGGTGCTGACGGTGCCAAGTGCCACGTGGTGTGACCCCTTCAGCACCTGCTGCACCTCTTGGTAAATGTGAGCAAACACAAAAATGACCTGCAGGGACATCACACCTCGCTCTGCTCAGGGATGTGGAGACCGGAGCACAGCACAGCCTCCTCCTCTCCATCCTAACTTGGAATCTAGCACGGGGCACAGATGCGGAACAGGGGGATCAAACAGAGGGAATACCAGCCTGTGGTGTGAGCCAGGGGTTTGGGGCAGCCTGGAGGAGCCAAGAGAGGGGCAGCAGGAGCTGCTGTTTGTTCCTGAACACCCTGTGCCTGCAGCAGGTTGGGACACCCAGCTCTGCTCTGTGCCAGCACCGAGGGAGCACCAGGCTCCAGGGATCTCTCCCAAGCTCCAGGGATCCCTCCCAGCTCCTCACCCCGCAGTGCCCAGTGTGTGTGGTCCCAAAGCCTGGGATAGCCACGGCCACACCTCACCTCGGTGACCCTGAGCGATGCCGTGCCCGGATCCCGGCGGATGCCAGGGAAGCAGGGGCTGTGCAGGCCCGGCTGCTGCCAGCTCTGCCTTGGCAGCAGCTGCTCTGGGCTTGCTTTTTGCTGTTCCTGACAGTGCCAGATGCCTCAGTGTCAAAACAATGGCACTTGCACACTGACTGGGAGCCTCTCCCTCGCTCCTACCGCGCTCCCGCTCCCAGCAGAGCCAGGGAGCCCTGGGAATGGCCGGGGGGCAGGAGGGCTCCAGTCAGGGATGGAGGGGAAGCGAAGGGCTCCAAACCCGGAGTCAGAGGGAAGCTGGAGCAGCAGGCACAGTTCTCACTCCTCCAAGGAGCTTCCAGAGTCAGGCCCAGGCAGAAACACACAGTATTATAATATTGTTATTAACATCAAACCCCACGTCAGCTCCAGTGGCTGCTCCTCGGGGCTGCCCCCACTCCTGCACGAGGGGATCCCGCTCAGATTTCCAGCCCGTTTCCCCCTCCACCAGTGGTCCCAGTCACCATTCCCAGATGTGCACTGAGCATTGCTGATCCCAGCACCTGCCCCTGCACCCAAGGAGCACCAACACCCTCAGGAAGGACCGACGTCACAGCACTCTGCAGGGCCAGGCAGAGCTCCTCCAAGCATATTCCAACATGAGCAAATCCTACTTCAAACAATGCTGCCAGGTCCCTTTGGGCTCAGCAGGCCTCGTATCCCCCCACCTGGAGCATCCGACGGATCTCAGGGGCACCTCAGCACAGGCACCAGGAACCAGCCTGGCAACAGGAATTCCCACGGGAGCAGCAGGCCCCACGCCCAGCCTGGCAGAGACTCACGGAATCCCAGACTGGTTTGGGTTGGAAGGAACCTCAAAGCTCATCCCATTCCACCCCCTGCCATGGAAGGGACACCTTCCACTATTCCAGGTTGCTCCAAGCCCTGTCCAGCCTGGCCTCGGACACTTCCAGGGATGGGGCAGCCACAGCTTCGTTGGGAACCTGTGCCAGGGCCTCAGCATCCTTGGAATAAAGGCAGTGCCCTCTGAGAGGTGCCAGGGCCCCAATGCCCTGCTCTGCTCTGCCAGGAGCATCCCACCAGCACATTCCCTGCCCTAGGAAAGGACCAGGAGACACCCAACCACCTGAAGTCATCCCAGCTTTATTTTCTCTGCAGGTCAGACACACAGGGATGGAACCAAGGTCTCCACGGCAGCGAGGCTTGGATAGAAAAGATCCTCATGAATCTCCCGTGGCAAAACCATCCCTGGGCAGGATCCACGGAGCAGGCAGGGACTAACACACCTGCTCAGGTGTGTGACAGCCTCCCTGGGACACAGGAATCAGCCCCTCCACAGGAACCCTCGCCTGCATCCACCGGGAATTTCCCAGACATTTATCACATTTTCCACACCAGCTCCAGCACGGGAGCAGTGTCTGTAGTGCAACATCTCCAGGTTTGGAGGGACCAAGCTAAGTCTGCAGTAGGATCTTTTCTAGGAATTGTACTCCTGAGGAACGAAGGGAAAAGGGGAGCAAGGATTTTATCTCACTGTTCAACAACTCATTTCACTGAATGCTCATTGTGCTCTAGTCAGACACACTGCGCTTCCTAGAAGGAAAAGGGAGATTTTGGGTGATATTTAAACTCTGAGAGGTCCAAGGCAGTGCCTAAAGCTCCCAACTACGCAGTCACCAACTGGTTAATGCCAAAATGTTCTATGTATAGAAAAGAAAAAAAGAAATTTACTACCATCTTTAATTTCTCTGACTCACAGCCCAGTGTCCTGAACCCTCTGGATGCAGACATTCCTGTCCGCACCAACACTTCCCATCACTCCTGTTTAATCTCACTGATTTGACAGAGAAAAAGGATCCTGACGTTGCTTTCCAGATGCATTTCCAGGCATTGGTTCTAAAAAAAGGGTTATTTCTCTGAAATCCATCTGAAGCACGACAGGAGGAGGATGAAGCCAAGGCCATCTCGCTGCTCCGTGCCGAGGGTTTTCCGACCCCTCAGAAATGTGGAATATTGTGGTTAAGGGGGTTCTTCCAGAGCCCAGGGTGTGGAGAGCCCTGCTCTGCTGAGCTCACCTGGGGACAGGAATCCCATGGGACGGACCAGGCAGGGCAGCAGGAGAGGTGGGATACGGCCAGGGAGGGGAATGAGGATCCCCAGTGGCACAGGGAGGGAAGGAGGGAAAGAAAACCATGGGTAGAAGCCAGCAGCCTGTGCAGGAGCTTGTTTCACCAGTGAGGTGAAGGGCAGGAGGTGACTGGCTTTTAACCCTGTCCCCAAGAGGGCAGTGCCATGGCTCTCCTCTGTGCCAGAATCCCAGCAGGGCCAGGACAGCCGAGGAGCAGCCCAGTCTCTCCTCTCTCCAGCCTGGGCCGGGGCAGGACTCGCAGCAGCTCGAGGGACCAAAGGTGGGAAGCTGCAGAGACACTTTATGAGTGTCTCAGAAACGGCAGGAAGGGTCCACACCTTCCAAGTCACTCCCTGCAAAAGCTGCCTGCTCCAGGCAAACACCAGCTCACAGAAATAAGGCCAGAAAGAGACAAAGCGACCAAAAGAAAGAGTTTGGCAACAAAGCAAATGTGGCTCTTACACAGAGGCCCTGCCCTGGGTCCAAACAACTCCCTAAGAAAGGGCCTGCAAACCAAGTGAAACCTCCATCCCAGAGGGATTTTGCCAGTGGAGGTTTCCAGAGGACTTGACATGTTGCCCCTGTTCCAGAGAGGAACCTGCCCCACCTGAGCACCGTGCTGGGGAGCCCGAGCGTGTGCGCCAGCTCCTGTCCTCTGGAAACCAAGGAAAATGAAACCTTTCCTGCTCCTGAGAAATTGAGACACGACCCTTTCTGTCCCAAGGCCTGGGTCTGGCAGGAGCCTGGCAGAGGCACAGCTGGCTGAGCCCACTCCTGCTGCTCCAGCCCTTAACCTCCGGCATTCCAAAACCTTCTCGAGAGCCACAGGGTCCATCTGCTCCTGTTCAACCTGTTGCTTCCCTGGGATTCCTTCTCCAAGACACGCCAAGGACCCTGCAGGGGCAGGGACACCTGGAATCCCCCCGCCCTGAGTGAGCAGTGCCCGTCCGGGCGCTTCCAACGCCGTCATCTCCTCGTGGGCTCTGCCATCCCTCTGCCTTTGTGCAGCTTCCCAGACTCACTTCCAGCCAGCCCAGCTCCTGGGAAAGGAAAAAGCAGCACTCCCACGGCAGCAGCTGCCCGGCCTGCCCAGCCTGCTGGGGGGGTCTCACTGTCACTCATCTGAGCGGCACTTGGAACGTTCCTTCCGTGCTCCCCCGGGGTTTGCTTTTAAGGACGATTTCCATGGGTGTCAAGTGAAAGGGTTTGGGGTCAGGCCCATCCCCTCCTCCAGCCTGGAGCCGTGCCTAAGAAAAGCCAGCCCTGAGCCCAGCAGCTCTTCCCTGGATCCCTGCGAACCTCCGCTCCCAGCTGCCTGTCCAGGCCTCGAGCGAGCAGTCGGCTCCCGCGGAGCTGCTCCGGGCTCCACCTGGGAAGGGCTCCCCTTCCAGCAGCAGCTCCAAGCCCCATCCCGAGTCCAGGCCGTGCCTAGGACAGCTCGAAGCCGGTGTTCATGCTGATGGCGTAGCGCAGCTTCTCCCGCAGGATGCTCTTCTTGCTGTAGTTGGGCAGCTTGAGGAGGTTGAAACACGTGGAGGAGGTCGGGAGGCGCCCGCCCGGCTCCTTCTTGCGGATGGTGAAGAAGCCGCGCAGAACGCTGCCCAGGGTGTCCCCCGTGTCCTGCAAGGGCACACAGCTGGCACCTCCCTCTGCACCCCCGGCACAGGGGCGCGGGGCAGAGGTGCCAATGCGAAAGCTGGCACTGGGAACGGGGAGAGCCGAAGCCCAAAGCTCAGTTTCCCCGCCCTCCCCAAGGGGCTCTGCTCGTTAACTCAATGCCTGACGTGTGCAGGGAGACAGGTGGGTCACAGGGAGATCCCGAAGAGAAAACACAGCTCTGGAGGAACCCAGGGAATCCAGGCAGGAAGAGCCTGGAGCTGCTCTGTGTGTGTGCAGCCATGAGCATCCTCTCGGGGTGGGGTTGTTTTTCGGGTATAGAATCCCAGAATGGTTTGGGCTGGAAGGGAGCTTAAAGCTCATCCCATTCCACCCCCTGCCACGGGCAGGGACACCTTCCACTATCCCAGGTTGCTCCAAGCCCCATCCAACCTGGCTTGGGACCCTTCCAGTGATGGGGCAGCCACAGCTTCTCTGGGCACCCTAGGCCTCCCCAGCCTGAAAGGGAAGAATTTCTCCCTGATATCCAATCCTAACATCTAATCTCCCCACATTAAGGGTTTTCAGGTCAGATGGAGGGCAGGAAGCTGGGCAGGGAATTCCCAAGCCCTAAGAGCAGGATGCCTACCTGGTCATCTGACACTTCCACACAGCGAATGGAGAAAGGAGGCTTGAGGTAGGCAAAGCCCAGAAGTGGAGGCCTGGAGCAGCTGGTGACAAACTGGGAAGTGCCACACGGTGACGATGGGAGCAGCGAGGGCAGGAACAGCCACACAGTGACACGGTCCCAGCACTGCTGGGGCTGGCACTGAGCACCCCCCCGCGTGTGTCTGACAGCCTTTGGGGAGTGCCACCTCTGCAGGGGCATTTGTGGTGACACCAGAGCTTCCACAGAGCTCTCCTGGGCACTTCCAGGTGTCAGGAATTCTGGTGCCCCTTCAGAGAGCACCCAGGTAACTGGAGAACAGCCCTGGCCCCACCACCCCAGATCCCAGCTGGGCAGGGATGGTTCCTCACTCACCTTGAGGAACATGGCTCTCTCCTCAGGGCTGAAGTCGTTGGCCAGGATGTCCCAGAGCCAGATGATGACGCGGTGACTGCCGTGGAAGCCCCCGTAGTACACCGTGTGCTTCCTGGGGAGGGAGAGGCTCTGACAGGCCTGGCACTGCAGCAGGAGGGGCACAGGTGCCGGAAGGATCACTTGGGTGGGATGGTTTGGGTTGGAAGGGATCTTAAAGCTCATCTTGTTGCACCCCCTGCCATGGGCAAGGACAAATCCCAGTAGCCAAGGTCGCTCCAAGTCCTGTCCAACACCTGCCATGGGTCAGGGTTCTCTGCTGACACTGAGCCCTCAGCACTTCCCAGGCACTTGATCAGAGGAAAAGGAAAAGCAGAGAGAAATTCTGCTCCCAGGAACCAATGGCAGAATGGACCCATCCCAAATCAGCCTCAAGGAACACGTTCCAAAGCTCTGTTCCTACCTGCTCCTCACGTTCCGAGTAGGAGCAGCAGAAGCTGTGGACAAATCATTGTCCTGCCACCTGCCAGGAGCTCTGCAAAGGACGGGCTCAGCTCCCAGGCCAGCTGAGGGAGACCCAGCAGCCCCAGCTGTCACTTACTTCAGGTCCTCGAGGTCGATCTCGGCGTTGTCCCCGGAGATGAGGCGCTGCAGCTCCGGCGCGGAAAACATCCGGATCCACTCGGGCTTGATGATGGACCTGAAGCCGCTGATGAGAGCTGCAGTCTGGCTCTTGATCTGGGTGTGCATCCGGAAATGGGCCATCAGGTGGATGTAGCTGATCCTGTGGGACAGGGCAGGTGGCACGGGGCACATGGAGCAGGCAGGGGTACCCACCACCCACCACTGAACTGTCCCTGACGTGTTTCTCCAGCCCCAAAAGGACTGGGACAGCCTGGACAGGGTTATTCCTTCCCCTCCAGGCCCTGCTCTTTATTTAAGCAGATGTTTTCTTGCCCAGATTTTGCTCCTTTCCCCACTCTGGGACTCTGCTGATTTCTCAGAGCTCCTGCCCAGCTCAGGGACTAATTTGCTTTAATAACCCCTTGATCAACCTTGGCTGGACACAGCTCCAACTCCTTTTAACAGCTCAGCTCTCCAGGCAGATTTTCCTCTAGATCTGACCAACAGCTCACTGGGCTCTGCTGCCCCATGGCTGGAGAATCACCACACCAAAACCACGGAGCAGATTCCCACCTTCCTGCAGGATGTGGGAGAGGTGAACTTTTTGTTAGAGGGAGGCTCTTCCTCTTCTCACCTCCAGGCAAAACACCTGAACTTGCTGATTCTTCTTCAGCAGCCCCCACACAGACCCCACCACAATCCCACTGCCTGGCTTTTGGGCAAGGTCACCCCAGCATTCCCAGGCAGAGCTGTTTCCACATTCCAAACACTTCTGCTCCCTCCCAGCTCCCCATTTGGGTGCAAAAGCTTCAAATTTCTGCTGTAAATGACTAGAGCAGCACCCAGGGCTTTCAACTTTCTCCCTGAGCTGACTTGTGAGAAGACAGAGGAAGATCCTTTCAAATGCAAACTCCCCGGTCAGAGCTGGAGAAGGGAAAAGCCTGGGAACATCAGACTGCAGAGCACAGATCCAGGTGGGATCCAGCTTCCCTTTGTCAGGAGAAAGAGAACAACCCCCAGATCACCAGTTCAAACACACATTTGCTTAATAGATATTTCATCCTGCTTTTACGAGCACTGAAGGGGATAGGGAAGAAGAAAAAAAAGAAAAAAAGGAACAAAAAGGTGGGGTTGGTTTGCAGGCTCCGGAGTTGACATTTCTGATAACGATCTAAAAGCCGGTTATCTGTGAAAACAGCCCCGGGGCTCGGTGTCTCCTCTGATTTCCTGGCTCTAAAGAACGACTGTCGAGTACATTTGAATTCAGCACTGTCTGCTCGGAACACGGTGCTTTATACAACTGCCACATGTTATCATTCTGAGGAGATCTGTCTGCTCCAAGGTGTCTTTGAGCATCTGTGCCCTCTGTGTTCACGACTGTGTGCCTGAATTGCTTTGAATCCATCTGTCTGTATCCATCACCATCATTAAATCCTGCAGAATCTCCCTGACTGGGTGCCTTTGACCTCAGAAGTGCTGTTTCAAGAAGTAAATTGTCAATTTTTATTTTGCAAATCAAATTTAATACAATTTCTGCCGATGAACTGTAACCAGCAAATTCTATTAAGATATTTATGTGCTCCTTCTCCTCCAATCTATCTCAATTCATTGCAGATGCAAGCCCAAGGAACCAGAATAAAGTATTTTGCAGTGGTGACCTTAAAAATCTAATTGCTGTACTTACTTATTTTCATTGGTAACGGGAATGGTCTTCCCTCCAGGAACAAGTTCATGGCAAACCAGCTGAGGGAAGAAATGATTGGATTGCTAATTACTGCCTGCAACCACAATGGAAGGAAATGCCACGCTAAGCTGTTACCTCCCCATAAAACATTTATTTTTACAATAAAACAGCAGGATTTAAAATTTAAGTAATAATCCTGCTTCTGCCTTGAACCAGTTTCACTTAACTGTTAACAGAGTAATTGAACAGTAGGAACTCCAGCTCTCCCACCAGTGGAGCCAGCCCTTCTCCCAGGAAGCCTCCTCTGCAGTCTGATCCATCACTGCTGAACCACACACAAATCAATTCCAACAGCCCTGGGGGACTGTCACAATCCCAGAATCCAGAGGCTGAGCAAGCTCAGAGAGCTCAGTGTAACAGCACAACCCAAAGCTGGCTGATCCACAGGTCTCATGCAGGAGCTCCTGGAGCTCTGTCCCTCCAGCCAGGAAGGATCTCCCAGGGCCTGGGGATCTCCTCCAGCTCAGGGATAGTGCAGGGACCCTCCAGGTGCTGCCTGCAGAGTCTTGACTCATCTTTGCCCAAGCTGAGGCAGCACATCCTCGTTCCCACATTACAGAGGCCTCTGTGCCTCGGCTCCAGGTGAATTCCAAGGTCAGAAGGGAGCCCAGCACAGGGAATGAGCTCAGCTGTGACATGGCTGTAGCTACAGGGACACACAGTTCAGGCAGGGTGACCCTACCTGGCTCCTTCAGCACGACCAAAGCACTGGGAAAACGGGAGTGCCTGGATTATTTTTAACCTCACTCAACCCCAGCCTTCAGTGTCTCGTCGCTGGGCTCCACATCCTGCTCCTACCTTTATTTTTCCCATGGAAGAACCCTCCAAGCTGAAACCTCAGCAACCCTGAGGCAGCAGCAGGTGACCTCCATGGCTCCCCCATGGGATTTGCAGCACGACACTGCCAGCAAAAGGCATTCTTATCTTATCCCTCCAGATTTTCCAGCTCTGCACACACAACTTCACAGGGCTCAAGTGCAACCAAGTACCTCCAAGTCTTCCTAAGGGACTGACAAAAAGCTTTTCCTTCTCTAGGCCAAGAGACCTCCTGACACATTCGGAGATTCCCTGACAGAAGTATCCATGTGGGAAGAAAAGGAATTTCTCCCTACTCACGGGTTCTTCTTTTAAGAGGGGAACACCAGTTATGCAGGGGAAGCATTAAAGACTTTTTCAACCCTGGCAGCAGAAAAATTAAGGGTCAGAGGGGAACCTTTTCTTGTGGAAAAAGCTGTTCCCTGCCCACAGGTAAATATTGAATCCATGGCTGAGTTCAGAGAAGCTGAGCCAACCTTCCACGGAAACATGAAGAAGGACAAAGCAGAGGTAGAGGTCCAACAAATCACTGAATAAAAACCTACCTGACCCATCACATCTTCATCATAGGACAGTGTCAAGCCCAGGTCACTGATATCACCATCATAACGCTGGAGAACAACAGGGAGAAGGAAAAAAAAGGGAAAAAAAGGTCAGGGTTCAGCAGCAGAACCACCAGTTACTCCCAGGGGTTTTTAAAGCAGTACCCAAAGGCAGTTTCTAACAAGAGGCAGCAATCAGGGAGGTGAATGACAGGAAAATTAGTGCTCACACCTTAATTGAAGTGAGATTTTTATAGAACTCTGAGTCCAAGGAGGGCAGTTCATCCACGGAGCTGTAGAAGACACTGTGGTGGTGCCCGAGGAGCTGACTCAAAAAGAAGGAAGCAAATGGTACATCCACAACTATTCCCTAGGGACGAGAAGAACGCACAGGTAAGGTCCTGCCACACACTGTGGTTGTGGCATCTTTGGCTACCTGCAAGGCAGATCTTGTGATGTGGAACAAGTGCAAGGAGCGCTCTGCAAGGCACCAAAATCAGCTACAAACCCCACATCCTCTACAAATCCATTAATTAGTAAGGCAGGTGCAAAAAGGCACCTGGGGAGCTCCATGTGTGCTTTAAAAGAACTGCCTTACATGGTTTGAAGTGAAAGAGGGGAAATTTAGTGAGATACATGGAAAAAATCCTTCCCTGGGAGGGAGGTGAGGCCCTGGCCCAGGATGCCCAGAGAAGCTGTGGCTGCCCCATCTCTGAAGTGTCCAAGGCCAGGTTGGGCAGGGCTTGGAGCAACTTGGGCTAGTGGAAGCTGTCCCTGCCCATGGGAAGGGGATTGGACTAGAAAGCTCCCTTTCAACCCAAATCATTCCATCAGAGAGCCATTCTGTCATTCCATCCTCCTTTTTGCCTCGTGTCCCTTTAAGGTATCCATAAATGGATGTCTGTAAGGTGTAACACCAAAAAACCAGGCTGGTGTCCCCAGCATCACGAGGAATAAGCAAGGCATGTCCCAGGTTTTACCTCCAAGATTGTTTTCAATACATGCCTAAAGAAATTCCAGCCTGTCCCACTGTCAGGATCTTTATCCCAGCCATTTTTCCAACCTCCTCTCTTCAACAACACCCCCCCCAAGCAGGACAGATGCCCTCAAAGGCATCAGCAGTGACAATATCCCAACCTGGTGCTCCTGGCTCACCTCATACACAGCCTTCCCAAGCATCTTCCCCACAAACTCGAAGAGCTGCAGGTAGTTCTCATGGATGTAGGATGTTGGGGATGGATACAGCCTCTCATCACCACTGGTGGTCTGCACACAGAGATAAGAGATAAGAGCCCAGTGAGCCAGAATGGCTCTGCCTGCACTGGGTCACCTCAGGTGGCACCTGTGTCCTACCTTGAACAGGTTCAGTGCAGGGTCAAACACCTTTTTAATGATCTCTTCCAGGAACTCTTTGAAGACTCCATCTTGATCAATACCAGCCTCATCGACCCCCAGATCATTGACAAACTTCACCCTGATCACTCCCTTCATGGCGTTCTGGGAAAGCTGCCGGAGCTGTTCGTATCCATCCTACATAGAGCAGAAAATCCAGAGGACATTCCCAGTGGGAGACACGTGAAACACCCACCCAGAGATCCAGCAGACACAGGACACAGGCCCAGCACAGAAATCTGCATTTGTCATTGAAACTTGAGTTCAAAAACCCAGCATTTTCCATGTCAAAACTACAGGTTTGCAGCAGCCTGAGCTGCACGAGGGTCCAGCATTCTCCTGGAAGGTCAGTTCTGGGAGTGGGTCCCTCAGCACCCACAGAGGAAGCAAAAACACACCCCCCTGCCCTGTTTTTGTCAGGCCAGGGTGCTGCCCTGTGGGCTGGCTCGTGTCCCTCACCTCGAGCATGCGGGAGCGGCGGATGGTGATGTGGGTGACGTGAGGGGACGCCGAGCTCGTCTCCACCAGCCCCAGCTTCTCCTTCTCCTTCGTGACCATGTTCCGGAAGAGCAGCACCCTCTGCAAAAAGAAAACAAATCCAAGTCTCACGGGGATCCTAATCCTGCAGCGCAGCAGGGATTTGGGAGGCTCCTCACACAGAGAACTGCTGCTGGTTGTTCTGATCCCAGCTACGCCCCCGGTGCCACCGTCACCCCCTCACTCCCTGCAGCTGCGCACACAAATCAGTCCTGTCTCAACACAGAGATCGAGACATTTGAAGGAAATACACTGGGAAGGGGTGAGGACACAAATCAGTTCCCTCTCACTGCCAGAAATCAAGACATTTAGAGGAAATCTGCTGGGGAAGGTGAGGGTGAAGGAGAAGACTTTTATTCAGCCGGCATTTCAAAAGAAGCTCCACGTGACAAAATGCTCCAGACATGTGTCCCTCCCACTCCACGCCATTGATTCCCAGCCTCCACCCTCTGCCCCCATCCCACTCACGTTCTTGTGAGGGATGACGTGTGGGATGTACTGCAGCAGCAGCTGGGCTCGTTTCTTGTCCTTGTCCAGCTCCTGGAAGAGCACGCTGGGTTTGAGGTCCCTTGACAAAGAAAGGCAGAGATTCAGAGATCCCTGAGGAATGCCCAGGTGTGGGAGACAACTGGGGGTGGGAGAGAGGGAACTGGTAATGATTCCAAAGATGACTGAAGTGCTCAGTGCACACACTAAGAAGGTAAAAAGGGCCAGGAACACCCAAGCTCTTGGGTGCTGAGTCAGTTTTCAAAGCACCACCTAAACCTCCCACCGCAGAAAAGAGCACAGCACGAGGGGTGTCCTTAACTGCAAACACAGGCAGCAGTTCCCACCTCGATCCCACAGGCAGAATGTCAATAAGGAATCCCAAACCAGGCTCCCCAGAGGATGTGGAACAGTGGGAGCTGCCCAGGATCCCTGCCCTGGGCCACTCACTTGCGCAGCCAGTGATCCTCGGGAGCAAAGCGCCGGCGACAATCCCGCTCGTACAGCACCATGAGCCAGCCATGGACAGAATGGAACAGCTCCAGGGTCTCCCCTCGGGCATTCTCTGCACAAAAGGAACAAGGCAGCAAAGTCCAGGCACCCTTGGCACCAGCAGGAGCCACACCTTGATCATTCTCCCCACTGTAGCAGCACTGGGGGGGTTTTCCTGACCTGCACGGCCTCTGCAGAGCAGGATTTTGTGCCTCTGGGAAGACAGACAGTCTCTTCTTGAAACAGAGCTAATCAAAGCCATCTCATTTCACATCAAAACTGGACTATCTCAGCTCATTACCAGAGAGTTGAGCTGTACCCAAATTATACCGGCAGAGAGATCCACAGCAGATTCTACAGAGACCCGAGCAAGCTGCTCTGCCTGGTCACAGCACTGCCCTGCTCTTGTCCAACACATGGCCCAGCCTTGCTAAAGCTCCTCTCTGCCAAAAACCAACGTGCCCATCATGTCTGTTACACAAATTCTTACTGGAAATAGGCAAGTGCTCTGGATTTGGTGCCAAGCGTGATCGTGGCATCTGGACATCAAAAGACTGGGACATATTCCCACACTGTAGTGCTTTTTGTGCCAAGGAATAATTAGCAGAAGCTTCAAATTACAAAATTAATGCCATTCGTGGTTCTAACAGTAACATCAACTCAAGCTACTAAAAGCACTCACCTACAATTCCATCCCAGATCATCTTAAACACGAAGGAATTCAGGAAAGAGGAGATGGTCACCAGCTCTTCCAGTTTGAATGAAATCTGCTCCTCGTAGACCTCGATGTCATCCAGAATCCTGTCAGAGCAAACAAATGCAAATGCACGAGTGTAAATTTCATTCCCTGCTGAAATTTTCATAAAGGCACATTATCCTTTAGCAGCAGCTCTTATTTCTATGACAACTGACACCCATGAGGATCTAAAGTCATAAACAACCAAATCTTATTTATGGATTTTGATTGAGAGCAGATCCTCACAGAAGATGGTATGAGAGGCTGAGATACAAGCAAAGTCAGTATTTCAGGCTTAAAGGGACCTTTTCCATTCCCAAGAAAATTTCTGCCTCATTCAAGCTCAGAGAACTGTCTCTACCGACCAGCAAGGGCAATTTTCCACCCCCTTTCCCATCTTTTGTGTTGTTTCTTTCCCCCCCGCCCAGTTTTGTTACTAGCTGGAAGCAGCACAAGGCTGAGGGGGAAAAGCCCTTTTGAAACCCTTTATTTCTCTGGAGTCAATCCCAATAGCTTTACCCTGCCTACTTATCTTCAGGAAAAGACATAAAACCTTAAATGTTTCTCTTGAACCTGAAGGAACAACAGCTCCATGTCACAAATCCACGTGCTACCTACGTGATGAGGTGACGGGAGCAGTCACAGAAGAGCATCAACATGGCCAGCAGCCTCTTGGATTCTTCTGTGTCGTTGTTCAAACACTCCAAGAAGAGTTTTAACCCCCCCTGTGGTCCCAGCTCACAGATGAAAGCCCATAATTTGGGCAGCAGATCATCCAGGTAAGTGAGACCTATGAAAATATAAAGTGCACTCATTGAAGTTCATTCTGCTGCTTGTGAAAGCTCAGAGAGGTGAGACTTGAAGCTGAAAAAGCCTTTTGCAAAGCAGAAGAGGAACGTGAGCATCCCATTTGGCTCCCAGGCCTGTCTGCAGTAACAGGAGATGGACAATCACCAGGAAAACACAAAAAAAAAGCTTTTAATGAGGCACTGTTTGCACATCTTAAAGCTTTTCCCCCTAATTCTTTTGCAACTTTAGAAAAGAACGAATTCCTGTGATCCCACATCCACCTTAGGCATGAGAACACAACAGGGCTGCACCCAAAGCACTGGACTCACTCCCTGCTCTACCCACCAGACCAAAACAGTGCTGATCTCCTCCTCCACCCCTTCCCAAGACAGGCAATTTGTTCTCAAGATGTATGAAAGCATTCAGTGTTCCCACCAGAGGAAGATTAATATTGCCAGGCTCCCCAAAAACACTGACTCAGGCTGAAGGTTGAGAGGGAGTGAGCAAGGTTTCAGGAGAGGAAAACTTGCTTTAATTTGTATTCTGGAGAGTTTGTGCTGGATCAAGTGGTGCTGAATGTTATTGATCCCACGGACGATTCAGGATGGAACAAGCCTTCCCCAGCCAGTCAATAACCTGTTGGCAGTGATAAAACTCCCAACAAATCAACAGAAATAAGAAAATCTCTTTTTTCTCTCCACTGGAAAGGATCTGAGCAGCACAGAGGTGCCCTGACCTGTGAGGATCTGCAGGCGGATCTGGGTGAGGGTGGTCAGGGTGGTTTGGTAGAGGACACAGATGCTGCAAACCTTCTGCACCTCGGCAGAGTCCACGCGCTTCCCTCCCACCGGCTTCAGGATGTTCCTGACTGAGGCCGACTTCTGGAAAGCTCTCTTGAACAGGTCTGGAGGCAGAAACACAGGAGGAGTGCCAGAGGGCAGGGTTAGATGGGATATTGGGAAGGAATCCTTCCCTTTGATGGTGGGGAGGCCCTGGCACAGGTGGCCCAGAGAAGCTGTGGCTGTCCCTGGATCCCTGGAAGTGTCCAAGGCCAGGGTGGACGAGGCTTGGAGCAGCCTGGGATAGTGGAAGGTGTCCCTGCCCATGGCCCCAGTGGGGCTTTAAGATCCCTTCCAGTTCAAACCATTCCACAGTTCTATCCGTGTTCTACAGGACAAGGTGAAAACAGAATGAGCTTTAAGTTCCCTTCCAACCCAAACCACTCATGACCCATGGTCCTGACTGCAGCAAATAATGGCCACAGGATCCAGTGCTATGGGCAACAGCTAGGAAATATCAGATTTACAGTTATCTTATCCCAAATCCTCTTCTGCAGGACCACCACACCTCACAGGTGCAGGAGCCGGCTTCACCTTGCTTTCCACATGGGAAGCTGAGCTCCCATCTTCTCTTGGAAGTCTTAAGTTTTGCCAAAAGCACTTCAGCTACTCGAAGAAATGATAAAAAACTGCTAAAATAAGCAAATATTTTCCCAGCACCAAAGAAAGAGACTTGCCTCAGGTCACAGAAGCATTCCAAGGAGGAATTACAAATAGGAGAGATCACATCCCCACCTAAGCAGCAGCAGCTGCTGCAAGTAATTATTCAAAGCTTTTGGCATAAGTGGAAAAGTCAAAGCCCTGCGAGTCTGGGAGAGAGATCCACATAAACACACACATATACAGAGACAAAAAACCTCCACAACCCTCCAGAACTGACTTTTCATAGGAAGGCTGTTCTGAGGGGAGACTGGCTGTGCTGGCAGCTGAGCTATCTCCTGATTTTCCAGCAGTTTCTTGCTGAGCACGTCACTGAAGAGGATACGGATCATGTGGACTCCCCAGAGGTGCTGCAGCTGCTTGGTCAGCAGGGGCATGGACTCGTTCAGCCTGGAAGACAGAGCAGGGGGGCAGGTTAGAAGGCAGCTTGGAATAAAACACCAGGCAGTGCTACTGATCCATTTAGCTCATAATCCAAACTGGAATATGCACCCCCCCCTACAGATGGTGCTCACAGGAAGAGCTGATGTGTCAGCGTGCCAGGATGGCCACTGGTCACCAGTTTAACCACACTCCATGAATTTCCCCGTGGAATAGTCTGTGTAGGAATGCTACAGTTTATTGTGGAGCTATAACCCAAAATAGCTGAGGAATTATTCTCACTGCTCATCTCAAAAACACTTTGCAACATATAAAAAAAAAATTAAAAATAAAAGGAGGGGCTTCATCATCTCTCCCCGCTGAGGTCCTTCCCACTCACCCATAATCCACAGTCTGTGAGAACCAGCCCAGCACAGGGTGCCAGTGGGTGAGGTTGGATTTCTTCTGGGACACGTACTTCTGGCAGTAGGAGAGCATGTGGATGAGCACCCCCACAAAATGAGCTGTCTCCTCCTCCAGCACCTGGTCATTCAGGGAGCCCAGGAACACCAGATTGCCTGGAGGAAGGACCAGCACAGCAAGGCTTAAGGATGAACAGATGCTGTGGGACAGGGGTTACAGGTGGAGTGAATCCTTTCCCAATCCCAGGGATTTGTGTCAGTAACGATCTCAGAGCAGGAAGCCACTTCCAGCACACATCAACCCCTGGGGTGACGTGTCCCTTCCCACCAACACCTCCTACAAACTCCTAAAAGCTACAACCTATGGTTATCCCAAGAGCTCCAGCTGGTAACCTCGATACTTTTGCACAAATGTGGATTTAAATATTTCAGCAGCATTTAGGGCCATTTAGGGGAGGGAGACCCAAGCCTGCCACACTCCAAGACTTGCTCAGAGTCCAAGTGAAAAGCTGGCAGAGATGATGCTTCACAGTTCAGCATGACACGGATACAAGAGCAAATCTCTGGCCCTTCCTCCCTTTGCAAAGGTCTGAAACCTTGCTTGTAACATCCCAAAATACACCTCAGTTATTATTTAGAAAATAAACTGTTAATAAAATATTAAAAACGATGAGTCGGAGGCAGCTCTGCCCCATGGAGAAAGAAGACCTGACTCAAGACTCTTTCCCAAACTCAACAAAAGTGTTGGAGGTGCTCACCCAGCAAGCAGAGAGTGTGACTGCCCTCCAGGCACACGCAGACATCCCGGCACTGGGATTCTCGGCTCAGAAACAGGACAAACTTCCGGAAGAGATCGTGGGATTCGATCACAGCCAGCCGCTGGAAGAGAGCATGGAAGTGCCAGTGAGGCTGGGAAGCACCACATTCCCACACCTCATCTGCCAGCAGCACTTGGAACTGGCTTCTCTTCCCAAGTAAAGCAGCAACGTGAGGCTGTTGCCCCACAGAGTGTTTGACACGGAGCTGGGCTGGGAAATGAAACTCCTGGCAGGTGAACAGGTCACGCTGGAGCTGGAGCCAGACCTTTGCAATGATCTGTCTGCAAGAACACAGGATTTGCCCATTTGGCACAAAACCTGCCAGTCTGCACCAAGCAGACTGAATTGGATTTAGTGGGCACCCCACAGAGCCTCTGCCACCCAACAGGGTGATTCTGGCTTTGGCTCTCTATGGTTATGGAAACGGAAGAGTAAGGACGTGAAAAATTCAAGCTGTGGGTCATATATGCCTTTATTATTTATTTATTTAGGGATTTTAGGGTAGTTCAGCCCATCATCCCACTGGTGTCAACATGTTCTGCATTAGAAATCCAGAGTATTTGTAAGGCTTTCACGAGAGAGGTGAAACTGGCAAAGAGAGAAATGCCAAAGCTCCGTTCCAAGAGCTGATAAAATGGAATAACAAGTGGCCTGGTGTGACAATCAGCAGATTGGTGGTCCTCTGAGATCACCCACTTACCTCGGGGGTGAGAGTAGCAAGGTGAGTCATTATAGCAGGCACAGACATGACATGGATCAGGAAAGACCTCAGCAGATTGTCTGAGAACTGTGCAGCAACCACAGGGCTACGGAGAGAGAGAGAGAGAGAGAGAAACAGTTCAGGGCTCAACCTGACCTGGGAAAGCAACACAGCCTCCAACTGAGCCATCCACAACTGGATCCTGGGAATTCCCTCAGCAAGAACCACAGACACACGGAATGGGCTGGGTTGGAAGGGAACTTAAAGCTCATCCCATCCCACCCCCCTGCCACGGGCAGGGGACACCTTCCACCAGACCAGGTTACTCCAAGCCCTTTCCAACCTGGCTTTGAAGCATCCCAGGGAAAAGATCATTCCCTCACACTTCTGTTCTCAGAGTAAGCTCACCCTGAACTGAACTACACCCTCAAGTTTAGGCTCACACTAATTCCTGACTTAAAGCCAGTCTGATCTGAAAAAGGATGACAGCAGAGTGAGCCATTTGCCTAAAGCAACTTCTGTCTTCAGGGTGATATCCTCAGCGGCACAAAAACACTGAAAGAATGAGAAGTCTTTAAAAAAACCCCAAAAACTCACTAAAAAAGACAAGTTTGGCTGCAAATCCCCCCCAGGCAGCTGCAGCTGACTCACCGCAAGGCAAGGGAGAAGATGGCAGTTAAGGAGCCTTTGGACAGGGAAGGTCTGGATCTTGCCAAGCCATTAGTTAGCAAAATCTGGAATGAAAAAAGAAATCAAAATACAAAAACCCTGTAGTACTCAGAAAAAAAAAGTACTATTACTCCTGAAATACACTAAGTTTATTTAATGCAGAGAAAAAGAACATCAGAGCAGCCTAAAATCCACTTCTTACAAGTTACCTGGCAGAACTAGAAGGGCTTCAGGTTAATAATGGCAGAAGAGAGAAACTGCAATGAAATCAGACACTCTGCAGGACTTATTTCCCTAGAACCTGTGCTCACAGGCTTTAAAAATTAACAGGCAAGGCTCAGAGTTTGGTAATGTAATTCTTATTTAAAAGATCCATTACATCAGTTCCTTTCCCCAGCAGAGCAGCAAACAAACCCAACCCCTACCATGTGGCAGCTGCAAAGTTTGGGAAAATTATTTACGACTTGTCCCTGTGCATCTCATGATGAGGTGATGAAGCAGGATTTAGGTTCAGTGACAGCAGTGACAGAAGGGGAAGGATGGGTTTGGTCTCAGCTGGGGACACTCTGCTTTACTTGAGAAACGTGAGAGACTTGCCTTAGCTTGAGAAAAATACAATCAGGCCCAAATCACCAGCAGCTCCTCCCTGAGACCCCAGCACAGATGCAAAGAGCTCCTCAGGAGAGGGGCACAGGCAGGGCTGGGGCTGGTTTGGGTAAAGCCAGGACTGTGGCAGCTCAGACTGACCTGCAGCACGGAGTAGAAGCCCTTCTGGTTCAGGTGGCCCATGATGTTGGCACAGATGTGGTTCATGGCAGGCCTCAGGGTTTCACCTTTGGGTTGAAGCACTGATGTCACTCCGACAGCACCACAGCCCCACTCTGACTCCCCCACACGAAGGTTTGTCACTGCCCAAGCCCTCCTGGCACCAAGTCCTTGTCCTTCTACACAAACCCAACATTCTGGCAGCATTTCACACTGTCTTGTTTAGGCTGTAAGAGTCTCATTTCCTCCCAATACTTGTCTGCCTTTTCTGCATCTATTTCCTACAAAACCCCAGAGCCAAGAGCACATTCCCTTATCCTCTGAACACTTTTTGTGGAAGGGGGGTTTGGAATATTATAAAAATGCTGCAACAACTGTTGGTGTCCTAAGGGGAACAGCCCAATCCCAAGGGGAACAGCCCAATCCCAAGGGAAGCCTTGTTTTGTGCAAACACAGGAGCAGAATGAATCTTTGCGGCAAACAAGGCACAGAAACAGAATCCCAGAATGGTTTGGGGTGGAAGGAATGTTAAGGATCACCCCATTCCACAGGCAGGGACACCTTCCACTATCCCAGGTTGCTCCAAGCCCTGTCCAACCTGGCCTTGGACACTTCCAGGGATGGGGCAGCCACAGCTGCTCTGGAACTTGTGCCAGAGCATTCAGGAGATTTGAACACCAAGTCCCAAACCAGTGGCTCAAAGACTTGGATGCACCAACCTTTTCCCCGGAGGATTTTCCAGGTGGAAGTGTCCGTGAAGGTGACCAGCATTGTGAGGTGCAAGTTCACCAGCCTGGAGTCCTGCAGGATGTCAGGCTGGCACAACAAACAGCAGGGTTAACAAATCCACTGAGCCTTGTGCCACCTGCTAAACGCAGGGAGAGAAAACACAACAAAAGTCCTTACCTTGAGCTGCTTGAGGAATTCACAGCAAAACCACAGGATGTCTTTGATCTGTTTGATCCAGAGGAGTGTGAGGTCCTTGGAGAGTGCCAGTGACACGTACCACACCTGAGGGAGGGGGGATGCACAGAGGGATCAGGGTTTGTGCTGCTGCTGGGCAGAGTTTGGGAAGTGAACCCAGCAGTGGGACCAAGATGTTCCTCTCCCCAGCTTCCCTGGTCAAAGCACATCATCCACCCCAGAAATCAAGTGTCCTTTAACTCCCGTGGCCGTACAGAGCAAAAATATCCCAGGAATACTAAAGGACTCGTCCAGACTTTCCATGTGGAATCTCCACAGTGCTCAGGGGCTTCTGAAAGCTAAAAATTACTTATTAGCGAGGTAAATCCCCACGCAGAGAGTTAAAAATAACCACCAAGCCCTCCCCACTCCAAACCAAACCCTCCTGCTGACCTTGGGCTCGTTCTCCACATCCATGCTGTTCAGGATACAACGGCACAGCTTTTCAAACCTCTGGGGAAATCCAAAGGTGGCATTAGTTCTAACTACAGGAAGGGCTGTTCTGGAAAAGCACGAGGAACAGCTGAGCAGAGGGAGCAAGATCTCCATGTCACACGTTCCCAACACATTCCCTACAGGAATCCTGACAGCTCCTTCCCTGGGAGCACATCACATCACGCTGCTGCTGCTGCTGCTGTGCAGAATTCCCTCCTTGGGGAACACAAGGCTCTTCCTGGATGCTGTACCCACAGAAAACTGCATTTGAGGAGAGGTTTCCACGGGACAGAGATTAAAAAAATGCCCCACTGCTGCTGCCATTGGGACACAGCTTCCCATTTTCCAACTGGTTTCCTTCCAGTCAGCCCTCACAGTTCCCCGGGGCAAAGATCATCATTTCAGGGCTTCACTCTGAACCCACAGATTCAGGGCATGGTGGGGAAAGCTGCTGGGATACAAACAGCCTTCCCTGTGCCAGCACAGATCTCTGGGAGCTGCCCCAACCGAGCTGCCCGGGGAACTGGGGTGTGCCAAAATCCCCAGGCACTGCTCAGCTCCTGCAGCTGGCACAGTCACCACGAACAGCATCCATTAAAGGATGCCCCAAACACAGAACCACTGCTGAGAAACTCAAGGCTTCTCCTGTTTCTTTCCTACAGGCAGATCCCTTCAGGAAGGGCCAGGGGACAGAGAGAGCATCGCTGAAGGCAAAATACATTGCGGGAACCTCCAAGATCACTGGGTAAGCAATGAAACATATTTAACCTGTCCCCAAAAGCAGAGCAGGATGCCAGGGCAGTGTCCTCACCTCCTTGTCCTCCTTGGGATTGAACACAAACAGCAGCTTCCTGGCAATTCTGAACACAGACAGGGCACTTCTCTTACTTGAGCCACATTCATTTGTCCCAAAGAAATCCTCCACCTCTCTCCTACCAAAGTGGGAAAAACAAGGAGTCAAAAAGCAATCACAGAGCAAAGGCAGAATTCCCTCCCTGAAGGGGCCCACGAAGAAGATGGAGAGAGACTTTTTACAAGGCTCTGGAGCGACAGGAAAAGGGGGAGTGGACTCAAACTGACACAGGACAGGGTTAGATGGGATATTGGGAAGAAATCCTTTCCTGGGAGGATGGAGAAGAAGCAGCTGTGAGAAGCTGTGGCTGCCCCATCCCTGGAAGTGTCCAAGGCCGGGATGGACGAGGCTTGGAGCAACCTGGGCTAGTGGGAGGTGTCCCTGCCCGTGGCAGAGGGTTTGGAATGAGATGAGCTTTAAGGTCCCTTCCAAGCCAACCCATTCCATGACTCCATGAATCCCACACACCTGATCTCCCTCTGCAGGCGGCAGCGACACAGGAACCTCCTGACCAGAGCCTGGAGCTGGACTGCAGCTCTCTCCCTCTCCTTGAGCTCCCGCCGCTCCTCCCGCGCCTGCCGGGCCTTGTCCAGGAACTGGGCCCTGGAGGATTGGCTGGCACTGAACATGGCTGGGACCTCTCAGGGAGCAAAGGATCCTCGCAGCAAACACCTGGAAAACCGGGAGCAGAGTGGAAAAAAGAGTGGAAAAAACTGCCCAGGGAAGGGCAGTTCTTGTCTGCCTGCAGGGGAGGGGAGAATCTGACAGCAGAGGGAAAAGTGGGAATAAAAAAAAACCCAGGGACTGTCACAGGGCTGCAGCAGGGACACAAAAACACTGGCAGGGAATCCTTCCAGCACAGCCCACAGCCTGCTGCAGGCTGGGAGATTTTAAGTGGAAAAACAAACAAGTCAGTGGTTTTGACATGTGCGCTCCCTGCACTCCACCTCCCCTCGCCAGCCTCTGCTCTTTCCTTGGCAACAGATAAGAACAACTCCCCGGCCAGGGACAGGAGGCAAAGGGCACAAGGGACACTGATTTATTGCCACTCAGCAGATAAAACACCCAGGACCATCCAGAGCTTTATAAACAGTAACAAGGAACTCACCTGAGGAGTCACTTCTTCAAGGGAAGCGTGTGATGCTCATTTCCACCCGCACATGATCCCCATGCCGAGGCTTCGGGCAGCTCCTGCACGGACAAGCACATTCCCTGCGGGTGATTTGGGGATTTAGACTTTCCCTCTGCAGTTCCGAGCCCTTTGGACCCGATTTACCTCTCGCTGCAGCCGCAAGGAAAACGGTAAGCGGGAGGAGAAGCAGCACCGCGGCTCGGCGGCGGTCACCAGCACGGGAGGCTGGGGGGGAGGGATAACTCCATGTGTGACAACACGGAAGGACAGAGCGATCCGGGGCGCCGGGGACCGGAGCGGGTGCCACCCCCGAGTAGGGAGGGCAGGACCTGAGAGCCACCCACAGCCCCCGAGCTGCGCCGCACCTGCCAGGACTCACCTAAGCCACGAGCAGAGCAGGCACAGAGCCCCCTCAGCGGCTCTCGCAGCCCCCGCGTCGCTCTCGCGGCCCCCCGCTCTCACTCCCAGCCCCCCCGGGCCCAGGCTCCCAGCGCGCCGCTCACCCCGCCGGGCTCAGGCGGTGCCCGCAGCCTCCCCGCAGCCCCCAGGCGCTCACCCTGGTCCCGGCGGACACCGGGCCGGACGGGCCGGGCCGAGCGGCCCCGGAACCCCCGGAA
>VZTE01000771.1:1177830-1220629 GCA_013397775.1 Eulacestoma nigropectus | reverse complement strand
GGCTGCGGGTAGCGGTCCTGCCCGGGGAGTGTGCGCGGGGGCCGCTGCCCTGCGGAGGGGCTGGGCTGGGGATCTGGGGGTCCGGCCCCTGAGAGCGGTGCGGGTGTTGAGGAGCGTCGGTCCCCAAGGGTGGGCTGCGGGCGTGGTCCAGCCCCGGGGTTGGGGAGCTCAGAGAGGGGTCCCAGGGGGACTCTGGGCCCGCGGGAGTCGTGGTGGCCACGGTCCGGTTCGCACGTGTCCGGTCCCCGGCGTGCCCCTTGGCCTGGGGCCGGTGGTTTGGGGAGGGCAGGGTTGGGATTTGGGCTGCAGGGTCGCGCTGCAGTGCAGGATCGATCCCCTCCCAGCTCCTGCCCGAGCTGGGGCGTTCAGGTGCCGGAGGGAGCTGGAACATGAGCTGAGGTTGCTGCCCGTGCATCCCAGGGAGGCCCCCGGGCCATCCCCGCCTCTCCTGCTCCCTTCCCTGTGCCGCACAACTCCGGCTCCGTTGGGATTTGCCGTGTGACGCTTTCGAGTTTCGTGGCAGTGGAGCAAAAATCCTTCAGTTCAGCTCCTCCCGGAGCCGCGGGAGCTGGAGGAGCAGGGATGGAGGGGATTTATTATCCCGCCCTGTCCCATCCTGAGGGAAAACAGAACCACGGGGGCTCCGAGTGATTAAGGATTTAGCGGCTCTGGGGGCATTTGTGGTGCTGAGCCAACGCGTGCCTGTGCCAGTGTGACCTCGGTGACAGGGAATGTGGCTGGGGGCCGCTCAGTCCCGGGGGATTTTGGTGCTCTGAGCCATGTGGGAGTGCAGGGAAGAGCGGGGAAGGCTCCTGTGCTGCTCTGCGGGAAAAAGCCTTGAAAACCTGTGGATACTCGACATTTTAGCACTTGGGAATCTGTTGGTTTCTGCATTCGGACCCACGGGAATCATCTGCTCCACTTGTGTGCGTTGGGAATTGCCCAATTCCGTCCCAGATTATTGATGGAGTAAGAGCTTAAGCTGCCGGAGTTGTGTAAGAAATGAAAGCAGTTGTTGTGGGAAAGTGTTGGCTTTGCAGTGCCAAACCCGGCTCAGCGTTCCCAGGGTTTTTCCCCGGGAAAAAAAAAAAATGGGGCCGAGTCCACAAATGTCCTTCAGTTCCTGACAGAGAAACATTTAAAGCGCTTGAGAACTTCGCAGAGAGCCCCGGGAGGAGCTGAGGTGTGAAACACCAACACGGGGGGTCGGGTGTCCCACTGCCGGGGTGGGAGCTGCTCCCTTGAAGTGAGAACTCCTTCCTTGAGCCGGGAGCTGCTCCCTTGAGCTGGGAACTCCTTCCTTGGACTGGGAACTCCTCCCTTGAGTCGGGAGCTGCTCTCTTGAAGTGAGAGCTCCTTCCTTGAGCCGGGAGCTCCTTCCTTGAGCCGGGAGCTCCTTCCTTGAGCCGGGAGCTCCTACCTTGAGCCGGGAGCTCCTTCCTTGAGCCGGGAGCTCCTTCCTTGAGCTGGGAGCTGCTCCCTTGAGCCGGGAGCTGCTCTCTTGAAGTGAGAACTCCTTCCTTGAGCCGGGAGCTCCTTCCTTGAGCTGGGAACTGCTCTCTTGAAGTGAGAACTCCTTCCTTGAGCTGGGACCTGCTCTCTTGAAGTAAGAACTCTTCCCTTGAGCTGGGAGCTGCTCCCTTGAGCTGGGAACTGCTCTCTTAAAGTGAGAACTCCTTCCTTGAGCTGGGAACTGCTCTCTTGAAGTGAGAACTCCTTCCTTGAGCTGGGAACTGCTCCCTTGAGCTGGGAACTCTTTCCTTGCAGGAAGAGATGTCGGGAGAGAGCGTGGTGAGCTCAGCAGTGCCGGCGGCCGCGACGCGCACGACGTCCTTCAAGGGGAGCAGCCCCAGCTCCAAGTACGTGAAGCTGAACGTGGGGGGGGCCCTGTACTACACCACCATGCAGACCCTCACCAAGCAGGACACCATGCTCAAGGCCATGTTCAGCGGGCGCATGGAGGTGCTCACGGACAGCGAAGGTAAGGATCAGGGTGCTCCCGGCGCCCGCCGCGTCCTTCCTCGGCAGGGAAAGTCACAGGGGTCGTGGAAAGGTCGGAGGAACTTCTGTTTGTAGGAGAGATGGTTGGAGGGATTTTGGGTCTCTCCTACAAGGAAAGGTTGGGAGAGTTGGGATTGTTCAGCCTGGGGAAGAGGCGGCTTTGGGGTGACCTAACTGGGGCTTTCCAGTGCCTGAAGGAGCTACAAGAATGACAGAGGGAGAATATTTATAAGGGCCTGGAGTGGCAGGACAAGAGGGAATGGCTTCCCACTGCCAGAGAATTGGATTAAATATTGGGAAGGAATCCTTCCCTGTGAGGGTGGGCAGGCCCTGGCACAGGGTGCCCAGAGAAGCTGTGGCTGCCCCTGGATCCCTGGAAGTGTCCAAGGCCAGGTTGGATGGGGCTTGGAGCAACCTGGAATAGTGGAAGATGTCCCCACCCATGGACTAAACAATCTTCGAGGTCCCTCCCAGCCCAAACCATGCTGTTATTCCATGATTCCATGATAATACAGCTGAGAAAAATGTGGAACAAAAAAGACAAGGATCACCTGGGTGGTTGCCTGAGCAGCAGAAGGACACTAAGAAGTGCCAGAGCTCCTGCCAGGCCCAGGTGGCACCTGGAGCATCTTTTCCTTCCAGAATACTGACACTAAAGCTCTGAAGCCCATGGAAAAAGGTGGGGATAGTGATTAGGAATCCCTAAGTTGGGACTTGTGTGTTCTGTTTGAAGCTCAGAATGCCATTCCCTCTTCTTGTCTCCTTGGTTGTAAATAAAATATAAAACATTCTCTGGACATGGGTATTTATGAGCTAAAAGCTGATTTTTTTAAATGAAACCATTTCTTGTGGGACTATTGACAGTTGACTTCCCTAAAACAGAACCAGTTGCAGAACTTTCAGAAAACTTGGAATTTTATCTCCATGTTCCCACGTTGTGGGTGTGCCAGAGTTTAATTGGAAGCTCAGCTTTAATTTTCACTCTGAGTTTTACCCCTAACAATATTTAAGGACCTTTGTCTTTACCAACAGCCTCTGCAAAGCTGAGCCTGGAGGTTCAAACACCTCCCTTGGGATTAGTTAATTATGATTTGAAAATTTTGTTTGAATTTGCTGAAAATAGAGAATACATAATACAGGGTGAGGTGGGTTGGACTGAGTTTTGAGTGCTTCAAAATAGTCTATTTAGAGGTTTATAGGGCTCTTGTGATAAGCTTTCTGGAGATAAGAGGAAGTGGATTTGAAGGAAAAAATGTAAAAATGCAGCCTGATTTGCTGAATATTCTTGGTTTAGCCAGAAGTCTTCATGTTTAAAGTGGGAAAAACAAAGCTGTGTTGTTCCAGGTGTTATCCCAGTCCAGGATAAAGCAGGAATGTGGGTGCTGTGCTTTGGGGCTCTGGATCAAAGGGATACTTATCCTGGATACAGACCATGGAGATTGCATAAAAAAGTCAGTCTGTGGGTGAAATTTGGGAAAAAAACTTGGCAAATGGGAATCAAGACTGGGTGAAATTTGGGAAAAACCCTGTCAAATGGGAATCAACGCTTTGACTGGGACCACTGGAGAGGTGGAAATGTTGGGAACCCTCTCCCTTTGCTAAACTTGAGGTAACTCCACCAGGATCTTCCTGTCCCTCCCTGAAGCTGCTTCAGTAAATTTGATAATTCCAGACTTCCCATGGGTGGAAATGGTTCGGAAATTCCAAACTCCTTTTGGAAGCCCACCCTGGCGTGATCCCAATGTCCTGGGCAGGTCCAGGAGGGCTGGTACATCCCATTCCCAGGGCTCAGAGGCCTTGGAAGTGCAGGTGCTGTTTGCACCCCAGATCTGAGGATAACTGAAGTTTCTCCCGCTAAAATACCGTGTTTGGGATGTAAAATCCCAAGTTTCTTTTGCTGCGACTCCCACAGTGTCTGTGTGGGATTGTTCCATGGAACCACTTTGTGTTTTAGTAGGAATCTGATACTTCCTGTATGTTGTAACACAGACACTCCCAATGCAGCAGTTCTTGCTTTATCTCCCCTTGCCTGGAAACTGGGACAATAGCGCTGGGGCTGCTGAAGGAAACACTTTTTATCTGGAATTCTTCAAAATCCTCCGAATTGCTCACACCCAAAAACCTGGCACCAAACGAAATGTTTCTTAGGAAAAGAAGCCAGGCTTGGGGAGCAACTGGAAGGAGTTGGGTTTAACCAGTCTGGAACGTGGCACACGGGGTCCTGCTCTGTGTCTGGGATTCAGATCCCAGCTCCTCCTCCCAGCTGAACAATTCCAACCTGCTGCTCCTCGGGCTGGAGGAGAAAAGTCTGGGCTTCTCTGGCTGTGGGTGGCAGACGATTGTTCTCAGCTTAGAAATTATTGATGAACTGTAGCAAATGGGAATATTTGGAACATTTCCTTTGGATGGTGATGAGCAGGGAGAAGGATGTGAGTTCTCCAGGTGCATCCACCTGGTTCCAATTCTCTTTTTTCCCCTGACTCCCTGCTGCTGTTGATGGGGTAGCTGTTCCTGGCCCAGCTGCTGATAAGAGAGTGGAGCTTCTGGCAGTGTCCGGTGTCAGGCTCCTGTTTCACCTGTCAGGGCTTGGTTGGAAAATGTTGTCTGGTTTAGCTGGAGTGTTTGGATCCTGTCCCTGAGAATTCCTGTAAGAAAAAGATGAATTTCCTAAAGGTCTGATGTGTCCATGGACACAGGCAGTGAAGGGAGGGGGGTGGTTCTGCCCCTCTGCCCAGGTGAGACCCCACCTGCAGAGCTGCCTCCAACCCTGGGGCCCAGCCCAGGAAGGACCTGGAGCTGCTGGAGAGAGTCCAGAGGAGGCACCAGGATGATCAGAGGGATGGAGCAGCTCTGCTGGGAGAACTGGGATTGTTCATCTTGGAGAAGGGAAGGCTCTGGGGTGGCCTGAGTGTGGCTTCCAGGGCCTGAAGGAGCTGACAGAAAGATGGGAAAGGACTATTTGCAAGGGCCTGGAGTGACAGGACAAGGGGGGATGGCTTCAAACTGCCAGAGGGCAGGGTTAGATGGGATATTGGGAAAAAATCCCACCCTGTGAGGGTGGTGAGGGACTGGGATGGAATTCCTAGAGAAGCTGTGGCTGCCCCTGGGTCCCTGGAAGTGTCCAAGGCCGGGTTGGACGGGGCTTGGAGCAACCTGGGACAGTGGAAGGTGTCCCTGCCATTGGCAGGGGGTTGAAACCGGCTAAACTTCAAGTTCCCTTCCGACCCAAACCATGGTTCTATGTTCCATACAGCTCATGGATCCTGTGTCCCTTCCCAAATGGATCACAGGATGTTTTCGGAACACTGCAATTAAAAAATAACTCCAAAAGACTTCAGCCCACTTGTTGGCTCTGCTGTGGCCGAGTGGCAGCGGGGTCGCTTCCCTGTGACTCATCTCCTTTGGGCTGTTTGGGGGGAACAGAAGAGTTTTTCAAGCTCTTCTAGTGGTCACTCCGATTTTGCAACGCCACTGGAAGTGTTTTCTCATCCCCACATGAAAAGGGGCAGTTCTGCTGCAGTTTCACCAGCTGTAAACACAAAGTTGCAGCAGATTTTTGCAGCCTACGAGGAATCACAGAGGAGCACAGAGGAGCTTGGGGATGGTAGTTCTGCTCTCAGCTGGCCCTTTACCTTTCTTCGTGCTCCAGTGAGCTCGGGAAGCAGCTGCATTTGTGGACTATGGATGTCCTGGTTTATTACCATGGCTTGTGCTTCCTCTTTATCACAGAATCCCAGAATGGTTTGGGTCAGAAGGGACCTTAAAACTCACCTTGTTCCACCCCCTGCCATGGGCAGAGACACTTTCCATTAAACCTGCCACTAAAATGGGATTTCTTGCTTTCCATACTCTGCATTGCCAAATGGGCTTTTTTCTGCTCTAGTTGGATTAGCCATTAGCCTGGATCAGTCCTTTGTTCCATGATTTCTGTCTCTAGTTGTGTCTCCAGTTTGTTGTTCCAGCCTGTAAAATCGCACTTGGAGCACGCTTTGTGTTGTTTGTGGACAGCAGGAATGAGGGAGCTGGGGAGCCTGGAGTGAGCTGCTCCAAAGTGTCTCCTTTTCCCTCAGAAAGGGCCGTGTTCCCTTTCCAGCTTGAACCAAATGTTCAGACTTTCCTCGTAATTCCATTCATGCAGAACACACAGGGGCTGCTTTAAGCTACTTTCCTTATTTGTCCAAAATATGACTCCTTCCCCACAAGCGTTTCCTCGCTGCATTCCTGAGCCTCAGCCTGTGAGAGTGGCCATCTGTTCACTCAGGGAAATTCCAGCCTCGGCACTGCCTGGCTTTTCCAGGGTCCAGCCCGATTCCGGCAGCGAGAGGTGAAATGTGGATCTTCCACCCACAGCTTTGGTTGTAGCTCTTTTCTTCCCTGGAGAAGAGAAAGCTCCAGGGAGACCTTGAAGCACTTAGGGATTCCAGGAGAGCTGGAGAGGGACTTTGGACAAAGGCATGGAGGGACAAGACAAGGGGAAATGGCTGCCCACTGGCACAGGGCAGGGATAGATGGGATATTGGGAAGGAATTCTTCCTGTGAGGGTGGTGAGGCCCTGGCACAGGTTGCCCAGAGAAGCTGTGGTTGCCCCATCCCTGGAAGTGCCCAAGGCCAGGTTGGACGGGGCTTGGAGCAACCTGGGCTAGTGGAAGGTGTGTCCCTGCTCATGTAAGTTCCCTTCCAATCCAAAAAATTCCATGATTTTCTTCCCACCATGGTCCTGAGCTCCAGGGCCGGGGCTGTGCCGCACCCTCCGCTCACATTCCCCGTTCCATCCTCACACTCCCAGTTCCATCGTGTCCTGGAGCAGTTGGCTCTGTCGAGGCCTTTTGCCACGTTCATCTCAGCTTGTCCTTACCGTGGCCTTCCTGTGTCCCCAGGCTGGATCCTGATCGACCGCTGTGGGAAGCACTTTGGGACAATCCTGAACTACCTGCGGGACGGGGCCGTGCCGCTCCCGGAGAGCCGCCGGGAGATCGAGGAGCTGCTGGCTGAGGCCAAGTACTACCTGGTGCAGGGGCTGGCAGACGAGTGCCAGGCAGCCCTGCAGGTGGGCACGGGGCTCAGGGGCTGCTGGGGGTGGGCAGCAGCATCTGGGCAGAGCAGGATTTTCTCCTGGTCTTTACTTTGTGGTTTTGGAGGCTGGGATGGACATTGGAGTAGCTCGTGTTGCCGTCTGCTGGAGTCCGGTCACATCCAGGGAAACCAGCTTCTTCCCAGAGCTGCTGGGAGTCTCTTGTGTTCTTTATTATGCTCTGAGGTTCCCATCTTGGGTTTGATGCCACTGTCACTGGTGTCCTGTCTGAGTGAAGCCCCATTCCAGATCCTGCCGTTTAACTGGGCACAGGACATTCAGTGGTGGACAGCAGGAATGGGCACCTCAAGTGCTCCCAGAAGAATGGTGCCTGGCCAGCCACGGCCCAGAAACCACCACTGGGACAGACTGGACACTGACCCCTCAGACAGACCATTCCCAGGAAATGTGGGTGTGCCCTGGGATCTGTTGTCACTCAGCTGCTGTTCGGTTCTTGCTCCCACAGAACAAGGACGCGTACGAGCCCTTCTGCAAGGTCCCGGTGATCACCTCCTCCAAGGAGGAGCAGAAGCTGATTGCAACCTCCAACAAGGTGAGAGAGACTGGGATGTGCTGTGGGGAGAGCTGGGGGTGTCCAGCCTGGAGAGGAGAAGGCTTTGGGAAGACCTCTGAGCTCCCTCCAGTGCCTAAAGGGGCTCCAAGAGAGCTGGAGAAGGAATGGAGTGACAGGATAAGGGGTGATGCCTTTAAGCTGAAGGAGGGCAGGGTTAGATGGATATTAGGAAAAAATCCTTCCCTGTGAGGGTGGGGAGGCCCTGGCACAGGGTGCCCAGAGAAGCTGTGGCTGCCCCATCCCTGGAAGTGTCCAAGGCCAGGTTGGAGGAGGCTTGGAGCACCCTGGGATAGTGGAAGGTGTCCCTGCCCATGGCAGGGGGTGCTGCTAAGACAGAAGGAAGATAAGAATAGATGAGGATCCGGTCCCAGAAGGGGTCAGGAGGGATTGCAGCCCCATTGCCAACCTGTGCATCACGGGTGTGCAGCAACAGCAGTAACAGCACCAAAATCCTGCTGGGAATTGTCATTGCAGCTTCTCTGTGGGGCCTTGGGCTGAGCTGGGGTTGCAGCTCTGGCTGTGCTCCCTGGAACTCAGCTGTGCTTTGTTTCTCACAGCCAGCAGTGAAGCTGCTCTATAACAGAAGCAACAACAAATATTCCTACACCAGGTAAGCGACTTCGGCTGGAATTGTTGGAAGTTTTTCCTAGACTAAAATTCACAATAAGAGTTTCCTTTTTCTTCCCCCAGACCCAATGACAGATTGGTGTTGGCAGGCAGTCCATTTTTTCCCAGTTAATTTCAAACTGGAGTCAGAAGGGAGTCTGCTGCCATCAATGGAAGGCTGAGCCTGTGCTATTTCTGTGCCAGAGGAGTTCCTCTAATCCTTGGGTGCAGCTGGCAGAGGCTCCTGGCCAAGTGCTGCCTGCATTCCCATGGATTGCAGTGTGGCAATTGAACACAAGGAGCTCAGTGAGTGCTGAAATCATCAAGCTGGGGGCCTTGTCCTCTTTCCCTTATTCCCTTAAAAGTTTCATGCCCTAAGAGTGCCCATCCAGCTGGTGCTGAGCTCGGGAATGGTTTGATTTGGCCGATAGGATTTTGCTCCCCAGGTGAAATGGCCTTGGACCACTGTTCACAGGGCTGTTGCTGATGGATTGCTGCTGCTTCAGGTTTTCCTGCCTGTAGCAGTGAAATAATAAGAATTAATTTCTTGGCTTTGCCCCATCCCTGGAAGTGTCCAAGGCCAGGTTGGATGGGGCTTGGAGCAACCTGGGACAGTGGAAGGTGCCCCTGCCCATGGCATGGGGTGGCACTGGATGGACTTTTAAGATCCCTCCAACCAAACCATCCTGGAATTCCGTGACCCAGCAATCTGGGTGCTCAGGGCCCTCAACGCTCGCTGCTCTCACTCTTCTCACGTGCTCTGTAAATTCCTGCTGCTGCCTCCATCCCACAGCAACTCCGATGACAACATGCTGAAGAACATCGAGCTCTTTGACAAGCTGTCCCTGAGGTTCAACGGGAGGGTGCTCTTCATCAAGGATGTCATTGGGGATGAGATCTGCTGCTGGTCCTTCTACGGGCAGGGCCGCAAGATCGCCGAGGTCTGCTGCACCTCCATCGTTTATGCCACCGAGAAAAAGCAGACCAAGGTACAGGAAAGCTGGGAATGCTCCAGCTTGGCACCCTGGCAGCTGAGCAGGCTGGCACTTTGTCGTTGTTCAGCACCTCTGGAGGATAATCAATACATTGAGAGTGGGGTAGCACCTGGAGCTCGTCCTGGGGGTAGAGCAGGGGCTGCTCAGCACTGGGCAGTTGGGATATTCCACAATGCACTGTGGTATTCCACAATGTTCAGCCCAGCTCTATCTTTAGGCAAACTTTTGCATTTTAACCACGTTTGTGTTTGGGGGTTGCAAGTAGATGATTTAGGGTTGGAACTAAAAGATCTTTAAGGTCCCTCCCAACCCAAACCATTCCCTGGTTTTACACCCCCGTATAAGGAGGGATCCAGCAATGGCACCTTCCTGTATCCTTCCCTTTCCCAGGAGAGCTCTGCCTGGTTCTGGTAAAAACCCAACTGCTTGTTGGACTCAAAAGCTGGAAGCAAATAATGGAATAGAAAGGATTGTGCCTGAAAGGATTGCTGTGGCTGGGGTGCAATTAAGAAATGGTAACAGCAGGTAGCAGGAATCCAAACCGAGGTAACCTGGTGCCTGCAGCGGGTGACCTTCTCTTCCCTGCCTGCCAGGTGGAGTTCCCAGAAGCCCGAATTTACGAGGAGACCCTGAACATTCTGCTCTACGAATCCCAGGACGGGAGGGGGCCGGACAATGCCCTCCTGGAAGCCACGGGAGGGGCTGCAGGGCGCTCCCACCACCTGGAGGAGGACGAGGAGCGGGAGCGCATCGAGCGCGTGCGGAGGATCCACATCAAGCGCCCGGACGACAGGGCCCACCTGCACCAGTGAGCCTGGGGACCCCTGCAGCTCTGGGGAAGGGGCTGCCCTGCAGCAGGACCAGGCAGTGCAACTCCTGTCCAGCACAGTCTGTAAATTGTGATTTGTAACAAACTCTAGGTTATTTGGGGTATTTAAATGCGGTAGTTGTAGGGCGAGGATCCGTGAGGTTACTGGGCAGCCTGGAAGGGCCTGTTGAGCAGCTGGAGAAATGCCCGGAATTTTTAGCACTCTTGTCGTTGCTGTTTTGTGCTGGAGAGGAGGAGGACTGGCTTCCTGAGGCTTTGGGTAATGATCCTGCACTTTAAAACCAAAACAACAAACAAAAGCTCAGCCAGCCACCCTCCTTCCCTCCAGGCGCTCCCTGACCCTCCTGGGCTGGGGGGAAAGGCAGGGATCTGGACCCAGAGCTGCTGCACAGCTCCCTGGCTCCTGGGAGAGAGCTTGGGAGTGCCTTGGGTGACTCCCCAAAGGACAAAAGGCACAGGCTGATGAGATTCTGGGAGTGCTGGGGGCAGAGGGACCCCTTGGAGCAGTGGGAGGGAGAAGGGGCTGCTCCCTTGGGCTCCCCACAGCTCTCAGGATCTGCTCCTCCAAGGGTTCAGTGGAGCTTCTGCAGCACAGAGCTGGGGCCACCCATCCCTGCTTTATCCCTATGGTTCAAGGTTAAAATTCCTCCCAGAGGAGGAGGATCAGGAGCAAATTGTCCACGGTTGCTTTCCCTGGGAATGATGTTGGTACTGGTCAGTGCTTAGAGCTTCTGCCTGAGGCTGGATCTCAGCTGGGGGTTGGTTTCCAGCAGCTCCCAGGCAGCAGGAGTCACAGCAGCTTCAATCCCCCCATGCAGGGGGTTCTTGGTGGGGGGCAGCAGCCCTGGTTCCCTTCTGGAACTGATCCAGGAGCGTTGCCTTGCTGCAAGCGAGGGGAAGGAGAAGCAGGCAGTGACCCAGAGGCAGATATTCCCTGTTTGACTTTATCCTGAGGGTATTCCAAGTCTTCCCAGCCACGGCAGCTGTGTGTGGAAGGGCAGAGCATGGAGAAGGCCGCTGCACTGTGGTTTTCTACGAGTGCTTTTCCCTTGTCCATGAATATTTTATCTACCTCCTCGTCTCCCGTTGCCTGTCGTGGAGTCAAGTGACAGCGCTGGTGGGAGGTGGGGTGTCTGTCATTCCACAGGGCTGGGAGCAGAGCCACAGCTGTGCCAGTTCAGGTCACCAGTCCTGGGAGGGACAGAAACCCGAGGTAGGAAGTGTTAAACTTGCACTGCAGCAGCACCGAGGGTGACACCGGAGCACTCTGCCCTGGGCTAGGGTTTCTTTTGACCCTTTCTCTGGAGTAATTCACACTGGCTTTAACAGCCAGACTCCTCTGGAGCAGCAGCTCTGTGTTCCTGCTCCAAGGATCCCTGCTCCTGCCTCAGGGCTGCTAAGGACATGGGAACAGTGTGAAAACCAAAGGGGCTGCAGCAGCAGCAGCCACATTCTTCTGTTCCACAGAGCATTTACACCCCAGTTCCACGGAGCTCATTGGTAGAGGCTGAAACACTCCATGAACTGGCTGTACAGTTTTGGAGCATCAAGTAAAGCTCAAAAGATTTCAAAGTTAGTCTGAGGCCATCTTTCTAGTAACCAAAGACTTCTCCACGTTGCAGGCAGCTGGTGGCTGTGGCAGGTGGGGGTGTTGTACCTGTCCCTGCTCCTCTTTCTCCTACAGCTGCTGATTGATTGGTCACTGAGAGCTCCACAGTCTCCCTGGGCTTCAGCAGCTCCAGCTCTGTCCTGACACCTCAGGGCTTCCAGTTTGAGTTGTACAACACCTCAGGGTGTTTGCAGCACCCTCGGGGGTTGGAGCAGTGCAGGGGGCAAGGAGCCAATGCCTCTCCCCTCAGGGCTGGGATAAGCTGGGGGTGAGGCAAGGAAGTCCTGGATTGCTGTTTCTCCAGCACTGTGTTCTTTGACACGTACTGGTGATTTCTGGGCTGTCACTGGGCACCTCAGCATCTGGAACAGCTCTGCTGGGGGTGGAGGCTGTGTCTCAGCAGACGGTGAACAGGGACCAGCAGCAGCCCTGCAGCAAACCCTGCTCACTCCAGCTGGGAGCTGCTCTCCAGCAGGCTCAGGGCAGCTCATCCCTGGCTGTGCTGACCTACCCGGAGGCCCCAGTCCAGGGGGGCAGAGCAGCTTCAGCCCCAGGAGGTGACACCAGTCCTAAGCACCTGACAGGTCACAGCTACGTGATTAACTTCTCTGTAAATAGATCCTTAACAGGCTTCAGGCTTTTCCCTTTCAGGTTATGCAAACGAAGTTCTTAAAAACCAGGGGAGGGCCGTTTTTAATCTTTGTACAGTGCTTTGTAGAGCTGTTGGTTTAGCAAAGTCACTCCAGGAGAGTTTAAATTTCCTTTTCAGTTTTGTTTCTGCATTTGTGGGCAGACTCTGCCTTAACTCACTCCTGAGCTCACCCTCTGGGTGCTGGAGTGGTGCAGCACAGCAGCCACTGTGCTGTCCCGGGGACTGTCCTTTACCTGCTGCCCCTGCCCTTGCTCTGGGCACACCCTGGTCATGCCCTTGCACAAATGCTCTCAGTCCTGAGCCTCGTTACTCTTAAGTGGTTTGGCTCTGAGCCCTCAGGTGCAGCTGGGGCTCAGGGCAGGTGTCCTGGGCACAAGCAGCTCTTCAGATTATCCTTCCCTGCCTCCCAGTGCCAGGGAGAGCAGAGCTGGCTGCTTCCATTCTCCAGCACCAGCAGTGACAGCACAGCCCAGGAGAGCTGAGGAAAGGAAGGGATTTTGTCCCCTCCCAGCTCCTGACACGGGTGGGGCTGCACAAGGAGGGGACAGGGACCAGCCCTGGTGACCCTTTCCCACCTCTGTCCCTGTAGCACCAAAGCAGCTGCTCCTGCACTTCCCCAAGGCAGGTTTGGATCCCCTGAGCCCCAGCACCCGGGGAAGGCTCCAAGCTCCCGTCCTACCTTAGAGCACAGCGTAGGTAGAACCTTTCGGTCTTAATGGAATTGTTTCATGGACAACAGCAAATTCCTGTTCTGTACAATCATTCCCACCTGTCCAGCCTTCTGCACAGAACAAGCTTCAGCTGGATTTCAGTGTATGGTTGATGTTTGCAATATGTACTTTTGTTTTTTTAATATAACACAATAAATTAGAAGATATTTCATATTTACATGCGAGTCGCTTTTATTACTTGCTTGAAGCTCAATGGCCTCGTGGGCTGTGGGGCTGGAGGAACTTTTGGGATGAAATAATCAGATCTCCACCCTAATTAATATTAGTTTGACCTCCCAGCCCTCCCTGTGGGAGAGGCCCCGGCTTTTGGGATTCTCTCTGGTCAGTCTGCCCTGAGAAAAGGTGTTTTTAGACCAGGGTTAACACTGATCACTTTTTGCAGTGCTCCTGAGCAGTGACTCAAAGCACAGCTTGAGAAGCCTTTTGGCTTCTGTCCTAAACCCTCCTGACATCTCAGAGATGGAGATTTTACCTTGGAACTTTGGGGATAAATGTCCCTGTGACCGTGTAACGAGCGTCTCCTTCGGGGAATGGTACAGCAACATCAGGGATTTGATTTGTCTAGAGTTTAGAATAGTTTTAAGCTATAAAAAAAGAGCCTAAAAGATGCAAGCAAACTCTCAAATCACAGCAGCCCTGTGGCATCAAAGATTCCAGGGGAGATGTGAGGGCTGGTCTCATCCTGCAGGCTCCTTTCTGTTCCCAGCCAAGGCAGGGACTGGGAACAGGAACTGGTTCTCATCAAGACTTTCTCGGGGTTGACACCTGGGAGGAGAAGAGGAAGGAGCCATTAAATCAGGAATCCTCAAGGTGCCTGGGAAAAGAGGTGGTGGTGGAGTTTCTGTTTGCCCATTGGTACATAGAGACAATTCCCTCCCTCTCCAGTCTGCAGGATGGAGAACTCCACCTGGAATTCTTCCTTGGAGCTGTCAGCTCCTCAGAGGACCTGCCTGGGTGACAAGAAGTGCCTTCCCTCCATCCCCCAACCCATTTCAGCCATAACTTGATTGAGGGAGGCAACAAGAGGTGGAAAACATCACTTGAGGCCTCATTTTGCTGGTGCATGTTGAGTTTGGGTCAGGCTAAATCCTCTTTAAGTGCCCACACCAGGAGCCAGCCTTGCTTCCCCATCCCTGGGACAATCCCTGCACAATCCACTGAGCTGGGGACACCCATCCCTCGTGCAGGTGACACTGATGGGGTGGTCACTTCCTGCTTTGGGAAGGGACTCAGTCCCTCCTGGACTCCCAGGAAGTGGGGGGCTGTTCTCTCCGCAGGTGGAGAGCCAAAGGAGGAAGCACCAGGTGCCTCCCTGAGCTCAGGTGAGGCCTTACCACTGTGAGCTGTCCAGTTTTGTCCTTGAAGACCTGAGGCTCCGGCCCCACAGTGAACACCATGGTCCCCTCCTTCCCGGAGCCGACGCGGAACCGGAGGCTGGAAGCACAGAATCCCCCTGGAGAGCTCTCCCCACAAGAGGCTTTACTCTAAACCCCCTTTATTTCTGTTCCCTGGGCAAATCTCGTTAGAGGAGCAGATCAGAGCCTCCAGCTTAGGTGAATTTCCTAAACAATTGCATTATCCCAGAGAGCCGAAGGGGTTGATGAATGGAACAAGCCTGCCCAGCCCGGGCTTTCGAGTGTTCCTGGTGCAATTAAGCACTGGAAGCTAAGCAGATCTGACCTGCAGGAAAGCACTGAGCACAACCTAATCTAATTAGGGCTGAAACGCAAAGGCCAGGCTGAAAAGCTGGAGCAGAAGTGCAGGTTTCACCTGCCAGCTCCAATTCCCAGAGAGGTCGGAGACACGCACTGCATCCACCTGCCAGGAGCTCGGGGCTGGGACTGGGAGGATCCTGCAATCACATTTTGGGCCTCCTCAACCCTTCTGGGAGAGGGGCATTTGTCCTGAGGTGACCCACAGCTTTGCAGCTGGCTTTGCTGGGGCTAATGGGATCCCCTGTGGAGCCACTAAATCCACGACCTCACGCCCAGGTCACATCGGAAAACTGAAAAAAAAAAAAGTGGGTTTAAAGTACAGTCACGGAGAAATAAGTTGGGTTTAGGCAGGTGGGGCATGGGCAGCTCTCAGAGTAGAGCAGCACCCCTAGCAAGGTGCAACCACCATGGAAGCAGGACTCATCAGCCTGGGAAAAAGCCTGGGAAAAACACCGGAATGATTTTTAATACATTTTCTCTCAGTGCATCCCACCTCATCTCCCCTGTGCCTCTGGAAGTCACAAAAACAGAGCTGCTGCTGGCACCAGACCTGTCCAGATTTGGGCACTGTCTGCTGGGGTGATGTCAATGATCTTGACCTAATCCAGCCCTAAAAGGTTTTTCCATAAAACAGAGCCTGCCCAGTGCTCCCCATGCACCTTCCTGCCTTCCTTACCTTCCCTTCACCACTTTAACGACGCTTTGCTTGTTGGCCAATATGCAGAGCTTGGTCACTGTCTCAAAGATGTGCTCACACTGCAGTATCACATCTCCCTGGAAACAAAACAAAACAAAACAAAACAAAACAAAAAAAAAAAAAAGAGGGATAAAGTCACCCGGCATCACCCCCAGCACGTGATGGTGGCAGAGAAACTCCTTTGGAATGCCAGAGCAGTGAGTGCTGGGAAGAAGTGACCAATTTTAACACCTTTTCCAGGGATTATTTAGGATTTATTGGTTCTAAAAAAAGGCGGGAGCGTGTCAAGAGAAGGGGATGGAGCTGGGAAGGGTGTGGAGAATCAGTCACACCAGGAAGGGCTGAGGGAGCTGGGGGGGCTCAGCCTGGAGAAAAGGCTCAAGGGGAACCTTTTCACTCTCCACAACTCTTGGACAGGTTGGGATTCCAAGTGAAAGTTTTCATGTTGAGACAGCAAGAATGTAAAGGCCTGGCTGATTACACACTTAATAAACATCAGGAACTGTGTCATTCCAGGAGTTTATAGGACGATATCGGAAGCATCAGCCCCATGAACTCACTTTGACCACCAGCTCACGGGTCTGCATCCCAATTTCCTACCTTCTGCTTGTTGTCCTCGGGAACATGAATGACCACGATGCCATCGCTCAGGTTACTGGTGGAGATCCCTTCAAAAGGACCCCAAAATTAAAGGAAAACCTACCAAACCCAGCTCCACACCACCCTCAGCTCCTTCCCCCAGGAGCAGCGACTCCAGCCCCATGTGGTTACAGGGGAAGTCACATTCCTGAAGGAAAGGCTCTGTCCTTCCCAAGAGTGAAGAATATTCCCATTCTTGGAGCAAAACACGCAAAGCTCCTACTTTGTGTGTCCTAACTGATCTGAGTTTTCAAAATATCTTCTGAAGGTCCCTTTATGTCACCCACTGTCCACAGCCCAATTCCAACAGGGGTGATTTAAACCCCTGCACGAGCTGTTAGCCCCAAACCTTTCCAGAAGAGGGAGAAGGATCCATTCTACTCCTGAACTGTACTTCCAACAGTGCCAGGATTAAAAAATACCCACAAACCAAGGTAGGAAAGTTTTGGGTTATTTTTTCTCCCCTCTATGCCAGTAGAAAGTGATGTCCTCCTGCACTGAAACATTTCAAGGAACTCTTACTCATAAAATCATCCTTCAAGGCTTTGTCCAGCCCCCAGGAAAACAGGGATAGATTGCTCAAATACCTTTGCAAGACAAGGTTTCAGAATGTCATCCTTCCTAAAGGATGCCTGGCAGGACAGGAAGCCCCACAACAACTCACAGAATCATCATGGAATGGTTTGGGTTGGAAGGAACGTTAAGGACCATCCCATTCCACCCCCTGCCTTGGGCAGGGACACCTTCCACCAGCCCAGGTTGCTTCCAGCCCCATCCAGCCTTGGCCAATGACTCCCACTGGTACCTTTCAGCGTGGAATACTCGATTTTCTGTTTGATCTTGGCCATCTCCACCACATAGGCCGAGCTCTGGGTCAGCACCAGGAGCCGCTCCCGCGCCTTGAAGCCGTTCCTGTCATATTTTATCACGGGGGTCACATACTGAAAACAACGAGTTGGAATCAGCATTTCCACTCCTGCAAGCTCCCTGCTCCAGGGGTTTGGATTTTCCTGACTGGAAGCAGCTCAGCGAGGAGCAGCTCTGCCCGTGGAGCTGCAGGTCCCAGCTCACAGCAGCTGTGAGCTCACAGGGGTCTGGATTCCTTACACTGGGAAATTCAGGAGGAGGAATCCCATTCTGGGAATGATGGGGCCCCTGTGCCCTCCCTCTGTGCCATGATCGTGGGAAGTGCACGGACACTCCAGCTCTGCTCCTGCCCTGGACAGGGCTAGGAATGTTCTTTAAGCTTTCATTAAAAGGAATCTTAAAAAATTTTTAATCAGGCGTATTTTGAGACCTGTCTCCAATTTAAAAGCAAGGAAATGGTGGGTCCACTGCTCCTCATCAGTTCCTGTGCGAGCAACCAGCTCCAGGATTCTGCGAAGGTAATTCCTAGAGTTCTGTCCTTCCCTTACCTTGATGTTCTCCCCACGGATGAGCTGCAGCACTTTGGGGTTTAGGTCGTTCTCTTCTGAGGAGCAAACCCGAAAGAGAAACTGGGTGTGGGTGACAGAACCACAGCCCCAGACAGACACTCCCCACCCCCCAGCAAACACCAGAGAGCTGCTTTAGCTGTCTTCATCCCAACTGGCCTTTCCCCCTTGGAATGCTCCCTTCCACTGCTCCCTCCAGCTGCTCCCAAACCCATTTTGTTGCCTTTTCCTGCCTGACGAGTAAATTCACACCGGGAGTTTCTGCCTGTTCTCGAGTCTGCTGTTGGTTCAGACCCTGAGCCATCCCAGCCCCCAGGGAATTCTGCTCAGGTTTGTGGCTCTCTGTCCCAGAGGGATCCCAGTATCCCCAGTCTGAGAACAATCTGGCAGATCCATCACTGCGTTCACGTCGCTCCACATGACAGAGGGAGGAACTCCAGTGGCAGGCGACGCTGCCTCTGCCAGGAGGGAATTTCTCTTGGAAAAGAGTCTGTCTGGTCAAGCAGGACTTCCCTGAGCCAGGAGCACATGGCTGAGGCCTCCAGGGGTTTGCTGAACTCACTCAGGCGGGTCTCCAGGAAGGGCTGGCTCAGGCTCTCCAGGTATCCCTCCTTCTTCCCGCTGAAAACAGCGCTGGTCACCACCTTCTGCTGCAGCTGATGGGAGAAGGAGCGGCCTTTACCCTTGGAATTCCTTCACTGGGAACATCAGCAGGGACAATGCAAACGCTGCCACTCCACAGCATCCTCCCACCCACGCACAGCCCACCTGGCTCATGGAATCTTGGAATTGTGCTGCGCTTCTTCCGGCAGCTTTGGGTTGTTCCTGTGTTACACCAAATGAAGGGGCAGCGGGGAAAATCCTACAGATTTTTGTTATTTATGGGTCTTTTCCAATTCTATGGAGAGCAGTTTTCATGCCATACATTAAGCCCCATGTATCTGCTCTGTCCATTATGAGGGACACTGGAGGAAATCCCTGGCTCCAGGAGTTTTTGCTCTCATCCCTCAGGGGCTGATTGGAGCAGCAGGATCAGAAGGTGCTACCTGTGATCCAGAGGATCCTCAGGGAGCAGAGATCACTGTTTGAACTCCCACATTTGCATTCCAAGGGGAGGTTACCTGCACTTTCCTCTCGGCAGTGAGCCCTCGGCAGTATTTCCTCACCAGGTTCCTCATGCAGATTTTCCGGAGCATCTCGGATGTCTGCATTAAAAAAACCCAGGAAAAAATAAAGTAGGGAAGTTGTGCAAACGGCTCTGTCTGTGCCATGAGCCTAAAACACCACGGGATTAATTTTGTCTTTAGCAGGGCTTGTGAGTTCACTTTTCTGTCAGTGCATTTTCCATTTTTATTGCTTAAACCAACACGGAGCTTCCTCGTTTCTCTTGGAAACACCAACCGCTGTGCCATTCCTCCCATTCCCACCCAAACACAGCAGGTCTGGGGCTTTTCCAAAGACCCTGAACAGAGGATGAGCCAGCAGCAGATCATTTTCTCCACCTGGAACGTGGACACACATGGCCACCAAACAGGAGCCGCCTCCACCTCTCCCCAAGCCTCCGGAAACCCTCACCTCTTCCAGGATGGAGGGAGGCCGGAGCCAGCTCTCATCCAAGACGTTTTTTGGGAGGTGGTCTCGGAGCTTCATCAGGTAGTGGTACTGTGAGAGCCTCACGAAGTCCCTGTTCTCTGGGCAAAGGGGTTTCTTCCGGTTGATGAAGCCGTTTATGAACCTACAGAAAATATCCCGTGACCTCCAGAAATCCATGGAAATGAGGGGAGGGACGGATGACACACAACAGGCTAAGGATCACTGGTGTTAGCTCAGGTGCACTGAAGGTCAGCCATGGAAATCCCAAGCTTTAGAATACTCTAAGTATTAACAGTTTTTGCCAAGTCCTGTTGGCCAAACCACGGTGCTTTGGAGTTCGGAAGGAATCAGCTCTACTTCAGGAGCTGGGTTTAGGGGAGTGGAGAGGAAGGATGAAGGGAGTGGAGGGGCGTAAGAAAAATGAGGAAGAAATTCTCCCCTGTGAGGGTGGTGAGGCCCTGGCACAGGGTGCCCAGAGAAGCTGTGGTTGCCCCATCCCTGGAAGTGTCCAAGGCCAGGTTGGACGGGGTTTGGAGCAGCCCAGGATAGTGGAAGGTGTCTCTGCCCATGGCAGGGGGTGGCAATGGATGGGCTTTAAGATCCCTTCCAACCCAAACCATTCCAGGATTCCATGGTTGGGAAATATGGTTGGGACAGTTACTTCCTGATGGTCTGCACCGCCCACGTCCTCTTCTTGGCAGCTCTCCGTGCCAGGGCTCCTCTCCAAAAGGCCTCCAGCTTGATTGCTGCAAGAGGGAATCAGTCCTGGGCCTTGGCCTTCACATTCACCCAGCAGAAAGTTAAAACCGGTTATTTTGCAGCCCTAAAAATCAGCTGGTGGGAACAGCACGTTTGGAACGCTCTCTTCTCCGTGGTGGATCCAGCTCCACCTGCGCTGTGGGGCTCAGCATCAAGGCCAGGCCTTGTCCCTGCTCTGCCTCCTGCTGTCCCTGCCCACAGCCCAGAAAGCTGCTTTGAGCCTGCACTTTATATCAGCCTGCTGTGATAAGAGGGGTTTCTCCCCCAGCAGCTGATGATGAACCTCCAGGTACCCCAGAATGTCCCCTCAACCCCCAGGTGCCCCACAATGTCCCCTCGTGAGTGACAGAAGGTGCTGCTGCTGCTCCTCAGAGCTGCTCCCACAGCTGAGGCCAAGAGCAGCTGGTGGTGTGAGGATCCAAACAGAACTAAAGGAACCTCTGTAAACGCCCTGGGAATGCTCTGGGGTGCAGCTTCCACCTCCTCTGACCCCAACAGCCCCAAGTGCTGCCCACAGCGCCATGGATTCGGGACCTCTCGTGGCTACAGCTCCTGTGGAAAGCCCAGCCCTAAGAGAGTCCCCCGTTGCAGAGCCTGTACCTGCTTTCCTCTTCTTCTGGTACGCTCTTTTCCCGAGGAACCCTTTATATTTGGCCTGGAGTCTTGAAACTGGAAAGAAGGCAGAGACATCACTGGCACCTGCAGGGTCAGGGCGCTGGGGAGCCGAGTTCCTGCACTCCATGGCACAGGGAACAGGGGCCACAACACCAACGGGACCAGAAGTGGCCCCTGTAGGTACCGTGCCCTTCAGTTACGCTTTTCGAGCAGGTACAGACAGGTAGCCCTTGGGTGAGACAGGAGAGATCCCAATCCCAAGGGAAAGGCACTTGGGGCATCTGGGCATGGACGGGCAGTTATAGGACCGAGGAGCTCTAAAGGAGTCACGTATCTGGGAATCAAGCAGGGATTTCTCCACAGCCTGGAGCAACTTTACTGAGTTCTCCATGGATTCTGCAGAGCTATGCAGACCAGGGGTCCCAGCTCTTGCCATGGCGCACAGAATCATGGAATGGTTTGTGTTGGGAGAGACCTTAAAGCCCATTTCATTCCACCCCCTGCCATGGGCTGGGACACCTTCCACCATCCCAGGTTGCTGCAAGCCCCATCCAACCCAGAGCCAGGAACAAGGATCCCCAGGCTCCTCTGTCCCAGACCAAGGGAACTGGAACCTTACTCAGCAGGTGCTTCCTGTACTCAAAGGCATCTTCGGTGGCAAACAGGGTCTTTGGGAAACGGATGAATATTTTGGTTCTGAAAAAGAGACCAGGAGCGAGTTATCCATGGTGAGCCATCCTTCCAGCTGCCCTGAGCAGGCTCAGAGCCCCCCAAACAGCCACCCAAGCCTAAGCTGCCTTGGGCTGCCCAGGGAAGCAGGAGAAGCTGGAGCCCTAACCCAGAGATGGAAGAAACAAGGCTGGATTCAAGGTCCCATGGAAACAGGTAAAAATAATGAGGCAATTTGTGTATTTGGGGTTTTATCTCTCTCCTTGCCTCTGCCACAGACAGGACAGAGGATCCAGGACAGCAAACACTGAGCAGCAGAGCAGCCAGAGCAAGGAATTTACCTTCCTAATTTGTACTCCTCAGGCTTGTAACCAATGTGTTTGATGAGCCTCTCCACACCCTCTGCTGCTGGCCCATGCCAGTGTGGCCAGGTAGCTGGACAGAGACTTTTGTACCTGAAAGATCGGCAGGACATCAACACAAACGACCTGGAGTTTGAGGAACCCCCTCAAATTCCTTCTGCTTTACTCAAGGCAGAAGATGCCAACGCAGATCAAAATGATGCGGAGAGGTAAAGGGGATTTTTGAAGCGGGAGAGGATCTGCTGACAACTCCCATCACTGGGACTCGAGTTTTGCCTGCTCTGCAGCCCCCAGGAGGGCAGGGTTTGCTGGGCAGAGGGGAAGCAGCTCCCTCACCTTTGCAGGAAGAGCTCGTACTTGCGCCGGTACGCGAAGCCGGCCCGTCTCACCCGCAGGTGCTCCATCAGCCCCAGGTACTTCACCTGGTGTCGGATCAGGAAATCATCGAACTTCCCTGGAGCAAGAGCACACCTTCACTGGTCAGTTCTGTCTGGGGAGGCTCACCCACGTGCCCATGGATTGGGGGAAATCGGGAAGGAACCAAATCCCCGATTACCCACGGGGATGAATTTGCTGCCAGCTTACCCAAGCTGTTTATATATAAATATAAACACACACACATACACACAGCCCATGCACGCTGCACCCTGCCCCAAACAAATCCCTCTGTCAGCTCCTTGGACTCAGCAGAGCCTCCAGCCCCAGCCTTACCAGGCTCCTTGTTCTCGTTGGGTTTGATGCAGCGGATGTAGGAGGGCTCCTTGGACATCAGGATTTCGATCAGACTCGTCAGACTGTTTTTGAACTGGGTTGCAACCTAAGACAGCATCAAAAAAACCTCCCGAGCTTTGGAACTCTTCCCTGCAGGAACTGAAATCCACTCCCTGCATCCAGCTTAAACCTGGGAGCAAAAGCTGATGGTGCATTGATAGCCTGGAGTTTTTGGAGGGTGGTCGGTTGTGTCAGTGCTGAGCTGGAGCATTTGAGCCCTGGCCATGCAGCTGGACACACCAGGCAGCCCTTCAGAGCTCCCTGCTCCTTGGGGGATGGGTTATGGGATGTCACTTCGCTGGCTGCTGTCTCAGCAGCACCACTGTTCCGCTGCCAGGGAGCTCTCAGGGGTGGATGGCAGCAAAAACATCCCCCAAGTGCAGGAATCCCAGAATCCCACAATATATGGGGTGGGAAAGGCCCTCTGGAGATCACCCAGACCAACGCCCTCCCAAGGCAGGTGACACAGGAACGTGTCCAGGTGGGTTTGGAATGACTCCAGGCCCTCCCTGGGCAGCTGTCCCAGGGCTCTGCCACCCTCCATGGAAAGCTCTTCCTCAGGTCGAGGTGGAACTTGCTGTGTTTTAGTTTATGGCCATCAGGACTGAGGAAGGGATCAGTGGTTAAACCGAGACCTGGGGAGCTGAGCCGATATTCAGAGTCAAGACTAAAGGCAGAACTCACAGTCTCTGGCCTCCTCCTGTTGTCCAGCTCCGACAGGAGGAAACAATCCCTCATGATGCTGTTCTTGGAGTTGCACAGCACCTGAAACAGGAGGAGATAAAAGTTGCCCTGTTGAGCAGCCCTTCTACTCCTCCTGGGAGCAGCACAGCCCTGAGAACACGCACAGAGGTGCCTAAAGACCAGTGCTAAAGAAAAAAAAGGATGGTTTTGTTTGCTACAGAGAGTAAATAAATCTTCTGCTCCAAGATCCCATTTTTTGTGCTTACCTCCTTCAGGTTTCTGTACAGCAAATCATTATTCTTTTCCAGAAATCCTGAAAAAAATTAAATTAAAAGAAAATCAAGAAGAAAATTGGAACATTCACATCCTCAAAATTCTCACTGCCGCCACATTTAAGACTTCCAGGTCAGTGCCTGCAGAGGGCAGGTATTTTGTAATTCCTCTTCCCATCAAGTCATCATCACCCACAGCAGTTTAGGAGCTCAGGAGCTCCAGCCTGGCCATTTCTCACTCACCCACAGCACAGTAGGTGACCTCTCCCGCGTAGTGGAGGAGGCGGAAATCCACCCAGTCGATGGATTTCCGCGTTTTCTGATCCGCCAGCTTGCGCCTGCCAGGGGGAAAATCCAACAAAACACCAGGAGAAAGAGCAGCAAAGAGATTCCCTCAGCGTGGGGGGAGGCACAGCCAGGGGACAGCTGGAAATGTGGTGTTTGATGCTAACGATGCAGCTCTGACTGGGGAGTTACGGCCCGTGATCAAACCATCATCTCTCGCTGCTGGCAGCAGGGAATGGGAGGCAGCTCCCGTGAACTCCTCAGGATACCTGGGATCCACTCACTGCCATTCAGCAGATCACCCATTCCAGAAATACTGAGATTTCTTCCCACAACGTCCATTTAAATACATTTTTACTGCTTATGTGGGGAAAAAACCACCAGCTGCCTCGACCCCAAAGCAAACCCGTGAGGGAAAGGATTTCAGATATTTTGCCCTAGAGCAAGAACCCAAATACAAAGGAGGAATCCAAATGTTCGAGAACAGCAGGAATATTTTGGAAAGCAAGGATTCCTGGGGGGGGAAAAAAAACCCAAACAAGAAAAAAAGAGCAACTTCACAGTTGAAGTTTCAGCTTTGTAAGCAGTCACAAACAGCAGAGCCGAGTGTCACAACAGCACGTTCGTGTATCAAAGCTCCTTCCAAGAGCAGATCCCGTGGAAGGAGCTCCAGCACTTCTATTTAAAGCTTTTAATCAGGCAGAACAGCATTAAGGCACATTGTGGTGACAAGGAAGTTGGCTACAAATTTTCCACTTGGCTGTGGTGGAGTTCAGAGCTGCAGGAACAGTGACAGCTCAGCACTGCGACTCTCAGTTGATGGCTTGTCACAGCCCTTCAGCAGCTTCTGCGGGGAAGTGCCAGCACAGCCCGGCGCCAACGCGCTCAGCTGCCACCAAAATGGGATCCAAAACCCCTCCAAATGGAGTATGAACCAAAATGTCACTCAGCTGGGGGAGAGGAGCATTTTCTCTCCTCTTTGTACTCCAAGCTGACACAGAGCAAGATGGGTGTAAATATTTACGCATCCCCCGTCAGCCTCAGGCATTTGGCTCCTTGTCACAACATCTTCAGCTTTCCCTGGAGTCCATGGGGGCCAAAGCCACCTATGGCCAAAGCCATTCAACTTCCCTGGGCTAAAATCCTGGGCCAAATCCCAGGAGTCCCTAATTTTGGTGTGGAATGACAGACTCAAAAGCTCAGCATCAGACCAGCAAAGAGACAGAGCCCTGCTCACCCCTCCCGGATCCACCAGTGGAGTTTTCCAGCATCAGACACTGGATGGGCTCTTTGGTTCCCTCTGGGACAAGGCAGAGGTTGTTCCCTCCCCAGCCCTGTCATGAATGTGGGATGGGAAGGGTCCGGGATAGGATACAGAGGGTAAATGCATACGTCACGAAGTGGGCATGATCTCCTACTTTCTCTTCCAGCTTTTCCAAGAAGCTCAAATCAGTCGCTTCCCCAGGCCGTAAACATTCCTCATCCTGGAACAGCAGGCACTGGATCAGAGCTGCTCTGAGCTCATATTCCCGCCTGGACAACATTTAGTACAGCTTTGTCCCACAAACCCAAAGCCCCATTGCAGGGGAAGCAGAACATCCCCCACCTTTAACTCCCCCCAAAACCTCATCCTCTGGGTGTTTGTTACAGGAATCTGTGTTTATGTTCTGGATAACACAGACCCATCCCATAATTAGAGAGGAAAAATGTGATTAAGGACCATTAGAGCAAGGCACAGGCCTGCATTTTAATTTAGCACAAACTCTGTTCTTACCAGGATGGAGATTATTCCTTTGTGCTTCTGCTCAACCAAGTCACAGATGATTTTGTTGTTAAAATACGGGATTGGTTCCCACTGGAAGAGGGGAAAAAAGAAGAACAATTTTAGATGAAGACCTTTTCTTTGCAATTTTTAAAGTTCTTTGGAACTTAAATAAGATCCAGCCTTGGACCCCACTGAAATGAGTGCTGTGAATCAGGATCAACTGAGGGAAAAGGTGACAGCACAGTGACCCATGACCCTACTCCAGAGCTCTCCTGCTCCCAGCAGCCCACAGCATCCTACACTAACCCTCTCCATCTTCCTGTGTTTTACACTGCTGGAGTCCCTCATTCTCCAGGGACACTGCCACTGCTGAGCATCTGAGTTTTGGGGAAGGTCCTACTTCTTCCTTAAATGATGTCAATTAAGTCTGGGCTAAACTGCACTTCAAAAGGGTTACAGAAAGAGACCCTTGGCAAATCCTACATTTCCCATGGGAACGATAACAAACTAAAAAAGCAGGATGACTTTCACATTGATGACCAAAAGCATTCAGTGCAATGGCAGCTGAAAGGGAAAAGGGAGGGGGAAATACAATTTACCTCAATCCCTTCCAGTTCATATTCCTCCTGCTCTGCTTTCAGGGTCATCTCAATCAGCAGCTGCTGCAGCTTCTCGTTGCAGTAATTAATGCAGAACTGCTCAAAGCTTCAGGGAGGTTAAATCAGCAGCAGGTTTGATGTGTTCCAGGGGCAGTTTTGCTTCTTCTTCCACGGGCTGAACCACCCATTCCCACAGAGACCAAACCCCATACCCACAGGGACCAAATTCCCCATTTTTACACGGATCAAACCCCCATTCCCACACAGACCAAACCCACCCCTTGCTCCCACACTGTTGCACAGCCCAAACCAGATCTGCAGTCCAAGGTAAAGCTTTTCCTGGGGTCCAGCAAACCCCTGCACCCAGGTTTTAGTCCCCTGTACCTTGCTCTGCTGGGCTGAGGGCACCCTCAAAAATTCATGCAGGGCCTCCCGTGCCCCCAGGGCACCCCAAATCCCAGGAACAGCCTGTACCTGTTTGTGTCCAGCACTTCAAAGCCATAAATATCCAGCAGGCCAATAACTGTTTTCTGAGTCGAATCCTGCCAAAGACACCCCATTGCTCCTTTCCTGCAGGTGGCTGCTTTCACCTGCATTTCAAACTTTCTCTTTGAGAGAAAGGGCAGTGGAGAAGCCACTTTGAAGCAGGTAATGAACTGCTAAAACTCTTTAACAGAGAGTAATTGAAGGGTTTCCCGGCTCAGGGCTGAGGGATGTCCCAGCAGCAATTACCCAACATCCCAGATATTTGGTGATGAGGGTTGTGGGGCCTCTCTGGAGAAACTGCTCAGCATTTTAGGAACATTCAGTGTCTCAGAGGACCCCAGACAAGAAACCAACCTTGTTGGCAAGAGAGCCATTGATTTTGTTGACGAGCCAAGTGAAAGTCCTTCCATAAATTGCCTTTGCTACGGCGTCCCGGGCGTAGAACGCCAGATCCACGTTCAGAGGGCTGAGCACCTGGAAATAAAGATATCCCAGAGAGGATAAACGCCACGGGGCATCAGAGCAAACTTCTGCACAGCCAGGCTGCGTCTGTGGCTTGGAGAAGCAGGCACGTTGTCCTCTACCACAGCACAGCCATCCCTGGACTGCAGCTGTTCCTGCAGGGGGTTGGAATGGGATCATCTTTAAGGTCCTTTTCAACCCAAAAGACTCTGGAATTCCTTGATTCTACCCACAGCTTTATTTTCCATTAGTGTTCCTTCAGCCTGGTGTATCCTCACCTGCCAGCAGGCTTGAGGCACTACGTTTTGGTGGGTATTAATTTAGACAAAGTGGGGGAATATTCTGACCTCATTTTAGTTCTAAATTATTAAAATTAAAATACAAAATGTTCAAAGAGCAATTTTCCCAGTGTTTTTCTCTGTTTGTGCAGCCCAGTTCACCAGGAAGCACCGTGGACTGGGCAAGGGGAAATTGTTTGGCTCAAATCCAAGTCCCTGATGCAGCTTTTTAACAGCTCCTGCCTTGTTCAGCAATAAAGTGCCAATGTATTTTAGTTTAATGTCTCAGGCTGGAAGAAGGGGATGTGGAGGAGGAGAGGGACAGCCAGAGGGATCTGGTTTACACTGAGAACTGGCTCTTCATCCACCCCCCCACCTTGGGGTTTCCCAGATTATTCTGGGACTACACAGAACCCCCCGGTACCTCCTCAGATCTGGCTTCGATCTTCCTGTGGGTGAGAGCTTCCTGCAGGATGGACAGGTGAGCACCCAGGAGCTGCAGGGAGAGAGATATTTGCACTCAGAGCACAGCCACAGGTCCTTGTTTAAATAAGCAGCACCGTGGGATCAGCGGGGCACAACCCCCAGCCCCTTCCCAGTCACTCTCATCTTGGAGCCACAGGAAATAAGGAAATCCCAGGGAGAAAAACTCAAAGATGGTTTGCAACGAGAGCTGGGTATTTTTAGAGTTATCCTGGTGCTTTTGGGAATAAATATTTTGTCCCTATAAGAAAAGCACAGGGAGGTTAAGGTTTTCCTCCCAGCACCGGGAATTCTGAGCCCATCTGGGCAGAGGCACCTTGGAAATCCACTTGATCTGTGTCCCGTCGCGGATGATGGCGTGGCCATTGCTGTCCTCTTCAAACTGGATGTTCCCGAGGTGCAGGACACTGGCAACGATTCCAAAGAGATGCTGATAATGGGAGATATTCCATTAGAACACGGGTTCCCACAGCCCCGTGGGGTCCTGCTGGTCTTTCCTATCATTAATTAACAGAATTTTGGCCGGGCTGAAGGAGGTGAATCAGAGAACTCGGTGCCACCACTGGCATGGTGCTCTCCACCACCCACCCCCTCAATCCCACAGCATCATGGAATCCCAGAATGGTTTGGGGTGGAAAGGAACTTAGAGATCATCCGGCCCCACCCCCTGCCAGGGCAGGGACACCTTCCAGTACCCCAGGCTGCTCCAAGCCCTGTCCACCCTGGCCTTGGACACATCCAGGGATGGGGCAGCCACAACTTCTCTGGGAAACCAGTGCCAGGGACCCAGTTTCTTCCCAATATCTAATCTAAACCTACTCTCTGGCAGTGGGAAGCCATTCCCCTTTGTCCTGCCACTTGTCCAAGTCCCTCTCCACGTTTCTGGTCGGCCCCTTCAGATATCCTGACCACCCAAAGTGTGTCCTATTCCACCCTTAACCCCTCTCCCAGGCACGGCTGCTTCCATCACTTCAGGCAAAGAGCAGTGCCCCCCTCTCTGAAATCCCTTTGTTCCGTCCCTTTTAACAAGCAGTACCTCGATATCTTTCTCAGTGAAGTCGATGATGGAAAAAGCTTTCCGGACTATTTTCCAGTCGTTCTTGTCATTGATAGAAAACACTTTGGCACATCGACCCTAGGCAGTAAAAGAAAGATGAATTAATACAATTAATTGGTAAAGAACTTCATTATCAGCAGACACAGATACTTCTGGGCACACTGCTTTCATTTCCAGTTCCCTCAGCCAGTTTTTTCACTGTTATTAATCCTGAACGTGGCTCCTTTGATCAAATCTTTCAGTTCATACTGGAAACCTCAAACAAATCAAAGCCCTGAGTGTGGAGAGCGTCACCATAAATTGGCTGAAGTTGTGCAGTGCTTGATCTCCCAGCCATCCTTTATTTTTAGGGTAAGAATATCTTCTGCCCAAGCTGTGTTTTCCATCCCAAATTCCTGATGGGAGCCACGGAGCCGTTCCAGCTCCCACTGACCTGGATGAGGTACGTGTACTTCTGGGGGTTGCGCTCCAGCCCGAGCCAGCAGAGCAGATCCTTGTCTCCACCCTCCAGCAGCTGGTAGAAAATATGGAAATTCCTCTCTCCGTGGTTTTGGTGGACAACTCGGGATTTCTCAATCAGGTAGCTGAGGATGTGCCCTCCCACTGGAGCTCCCTGGCAGAGCAAAGCAGGCAGATCAACACCAAAAACACCAACAATCCCTGTGATTGCTGTTTCTTTACTCCCAGGAGTGAGGAACAGGCTCAGGAAAACCCCAATTCTGCTGTCATTTATCTGCCACCTTTTGTTTAAGAGTGCCCAGCAACGGTACAAGGATTTGCTGTCCTGTAAAAGTAACCTGAGCTTTAAAACTCTCAATCAGCTTTCCATGGAGCACTGCCAGGATTGCCAGCAACGCTGGCAGCTTCCAGGATGGATAACCAGTGACCTCACCTGCAAAATGCAAGGTCTGTAAAAACAGGGTCAGAAATGTGCAGGGTAAGAATTCATAAATCCTGGGCTGCCTGCTCAGTGTCCGGGAGGTTTCTCGGATACAGCTCCCTTTCCCAGCGCTCCACTGAGCTTGTTCTCACCTTAAAATCAAACTGGATGTCCATGTACTTCCCAAACCTGCTGGAGTTGTCGTTGCGCAGGGTTTTTGCGTTCCCAAAAGCCTGGGGATAAACAGAGAGGGAAAGTCACTTTTCACCTCACTGAGAGCTTCACACCCAGTTCCAGTAACCAAGATTTGCTGCTTCAGCTGAATCCCACTAAATTCACTGTGATTAAAGAAATACGAACTAATGCATTTCCATAGCTTTAAAGTGGAATTCAGCTAAACCAATTACTGCTTTTTCTTATCTAACCTATCACTGAGGCCCCAAGGAACTGCTGCACGGTGCAGTTTTCTTGCATTTTCTTGTATTTTCTTGCATTTCTTTCAGCCATTCTCAAATCGAACCCCCAAATTCACATTTTCGAACACTGAATGATATTAAATCCCAAATATTCTTTCAGAGGCTGTGCCAATATTGGCCATTCCTGCTCAGGGCTGCAGATTTGCAGGGAGTCCTCGTGTAGTGAGGCCACCGACTCCCACCCCTCTGCATTTTGGGCCTTCCTTCAGTTTCTCACCTCAAGGACGGGGTTGGAGAGCAGGAGCCGGTCCCGGACCATCTGCAGCTGCTCCGTGGTGGGACAGGTCACCGCGTAGTACTGCAGGATCTTCTTGGATGCCTCTGTCTTGCCAGCCCCACTCTCCCCAGAGATGAGAATGAAGTGGTTGTTGTACTCATTGCACATCACCCTGTAGGCGTTGTCAGCTATGGCATAGCTGGGATGGGCACAGGAGGAATTCAGAGGGGAAACACCCATTAGGAATGGCAGAGGAGGAGGAATAGGAAAGTTTCCGGGAGTTTTTACTCCTGGTTTAACGTTACAAGTATTGGACAGGGTCATAGAATCCCGAAATGGATTGGAAAGGATCTTAGAGACCATCTCATTCCAACCCCCCAGGGACACCCACTGGGAAAACTGGGCTCAAAACTTGAGCCTGACTCAAGGCCTGCCAGTAAAAACCAGGCCTAGTGACTGCAGACACCCCCCCGTGGTGCCAGTATGGCCTTACAGGGAAATCCCAAATCAGCAATACCCACGGAGGTCCCATGGGAACACTCACAGGTGTGGGGGCAGCTCGAAGAAGTTCACGCCCCGATAAAGCTGCATCTGAGTCACTGTGTAAATGTCCAGCTCCTGGTAGGGGTTCACAGACACGAGGAGGGAACCAATGTAGGTCTGCAGGGAGAGAGAGAGCCTGGTGGGACACCTGCTCCACCACAAAATCCCAAAGGAGGAGCCAAGTACTTCAGGACATTATCCACAAACAAATGACAAAGATGGTACAGAGCTTGTTACGAGAGAAGCAAACCAACCAAAACTCCTCCCAAACCAACACCAAACTTCTTCCAAAATCCTCCTGGTTACGAGTAAAGCTGAACCATGAGAGCAAGCTGAGAGCTTGACATTTTAAATACAAGTATTTGGGATCTCTTGCTGCTTCCAGGACTCTTTTCCTACTAAATTTAACACAGCACACAATAAAATCCTCAGCCCTTCCCAGACAAACCCTGTCCTGCCTTCCTTCAGTCACAGTGTTCCCTTTCCCATTCCCTTCCTATTTACTGTCCATCCTTTGCAAGGCAATCCTGAGCAAGCTGAGACTTATTTAATTATTATTTTAATTAGCTAAAGTAGATAAATTCCTCCTGGGTGATCGCTCTTGCCGGGCACTACCGACACCTCGTTGTCAGACACACGCAGGATACTCAGCTCTTCCTCCTGGACCTGACCAGCAAGGCCACCTCAGGGACATTTCAGCGGCCACACACCCCCAGCAGCAGCACTTACGTAGATGAGGTTCTCCTGGTAGCGCTTCCGAAGGTTGTTGAGGAAAGCGGCCTCGCTGGTGTGGGAATCCAGAAGGACAAAATCCTGCACCCCGACCTTGTCCCGGGCTATCAGAGCCCCTTCCATGTTGGCGTCGCCGTTCTCGTCCACTTCTTCCTTCTACAACACAAAGGTCGTGGGGTACAGAGTGAGGAGGGGGCAGAGAGGGCCCTTCCCCAGGGACAGAAATCAGCCTTGCGCAGGTAATGCCGAGAGATCATTGTTCCAGCTTGTCCCAAGGATGGCAATTCCACACCACCCGAGCTCGTCACAGTCCAGATGTCCCAGTCTCGCCGCTGTGAGCAGGGAGGAAGATCCCGGTTTCCATAAAAACTGAGACAAAATCCAGCCTTGGAGATGAAGCTGGGACCTGGACACTCAATAACTCAGTCTAGCCAGAGCTTTTGCAAGCACAAACTTGGGATAAACGCTGGAAGGCACCAGACAAATCCTTAGTTTTTCCCCTTTATACAGATTTAAGCATGAAAATGGAGAATCCCTGGAAAAGGCTGCAAGGGGCTTGACTTGTAGGCAAGAAAGATTCATCCCACAGCACCACTCTGCACAAGAATGTTATTCCCAGTTCTGCTTCCCAGCAGCAGCTCCAGGTCAGCTTTTAGGGCTGGCAGCAGATGTCCCCACACACCAGCCAGAGACACAGCCACTGCTGATAAAACTGATCAGAGAGCGATTTGGGGACGGTTAAACCCTGCCCAGCATCCCCCATCCTTCTCCAGAGGCTGAGAGATGCAAAAAAAAGAGTGTCCCTGACAAAACAGAATCCTCTTGCTCCTTCCACCTCTGATTCTTTATGGTTGAAGTTGACTTTATCTGGGAAATTCTCACTGCTGAGTGTCAAGCTCAATTCCCAGGCTATAAGAACAAACTGTGCTTTTTATTTCATTAAACCGAGCTGCTAATTTCATGCTAGCAAATAGAAAACCATTTTTTGTCTACGTATTCCACACGGATTTGTCTACATCACACACATTCTACGGTAATACTGTGCTAAAGCTGGGTTTTCAGGGTTTCCTTTTGGTTTGTTTTTACAGACACCAGGATTACCCAGTTCAGAGACAGATTCCTATCCTAAGGCATAAATGGACAGAAATGAATTCACTACAGTTGGAGCAGCTTACCTTGGAGTAAATTCCCCCGGAGTGAGCTCCCTTGGAGGGTTCCAGGCTTGGACAATTAGGGGAGCGAACGTGGCCGAGCAGCCGGAGCAGCTCCGGAGGTTCTGGGCTGTGATCACCAGCCCAGCACCTTTGCTGTTCTCCTCCTGCCCTTGGGGACACTGGCTTGTCCCATTTTGCTGCTCCACTGCTCAAGGGGACGTTGTGGTTGCGTGCAAGATTTTCAACAAGCACTAAAAGGATGGCGACGCTCTGTTTGTGCAGGGCCACGTCAGGTTCTGTCCCTCCTCTTTAATTTAATTTTGATTTTTCTAAAGCAGAAGCTTCACAAACTGGAAATAGGCACAAAATAGGATGTTCCTGCTGAGCTCTGGCAAAGCCTGACTCTGGAGGGAGGTTTTTGGGATGAGCCTGCAGGCACTGGTGCACACTGAGGCTCGGTGGATTTGGGAGCAGAGTTGCATAAAATGAAGAGCAAAGGACCCAGCCACAGAATATCCTTTATGACTGAGGCAAGTTCAGAAAAATCAGCTCTTAAACAGGAATTTTAAGGTTATTCTCATTTTAGTCCGGCCTGTTCTTTGCATTTATCTCTTTGAGAGTGAGCTGAGCTTTGAGATTTATATTCAGCAGCACCATGACCACAACACTCCAGAGAGAAAGATCCCCTGAAAGCAGTTATTTAAATAAAAAATAAATCAGACCTGAACTCACTTCACACACAAGGAATTACATTTTTGCTTTGCTGACTGTTCCCAGCCCCAGGGCTGGCAGGATACAGAATTCCTCATTTTTCCTTAGCCAGGGCATGACCTGACTGTGATCACTTCTCTTTTCTGTCAGAAAGTTCCCTACACTTTTTCCTTTTAATATTAATATCAATATCCTTTTTTTCCCCTCCTCTGCACGTGACCACTCATCCATTTGCTGTGCCTGTCTTTAGCTCAGGCTCCATCCGTTTGGAAGACAAAATAAAGAATAAAGGATGATTTTTGCTTCTCAAACCAACACCTGGACAGACCCCACTGCCTGTGCAGGGAGGAACATGGAACAGGGAGAGAGAACAGAATAATAATAATAATAGTAATAATAATAATAATAGGATTTTCCTTCTCACAGAGCTCTCAGGACAAGGCACTTTTCCCTTCTCTCCCAGCTGGGAAGCAGGAAAGGATCGGCCTGACTCCCCCTCAGCATCCACCTGCTCAGCTTTCCTTAACCCACTTCTCTCACGTGTATGTTAATGGGTAAATGACAGTGCTCCCCACCAGACAAAACTCCTGAACTCTTTTCTGGGCTATTTCATGCCCAGATTTTCTCAGTATTTTGCTGGTGCTGATAATTTTACGATCCCGGCACTCCTTACTGCCCTGTCCCCACTCATTTCTGGAAGTTCACAGCAAGTTTGTTGCTTTCCTGAATAAGAGATGCCCCAGGACTCATCAGGGCAGGTGATCCCAGCAAGACACTGCTCTTTCAAAGGATTATTTTCCTTTCCTCATCACTCAGGACTCAGGAGATTTCTTTCTCGCCTAAAGACACGAGCTCTATCAGAAAACCTCTCCCTCACCACAATGAAGGGTTTTGCTTTTCCCACAGGGATTTGTCTGTCAACAGGGAAACTGCAAGGAGCTCCGTGGGATCACAGCACAAATTCCTGAGCTCTGCAGCTCCCGAGAAAGGGTCAGAGAGAACAGGCCAGTTTCTTTGACAAAGTTTGTACCAGTCTGAAGCAAGATCTGGCAAGAAAACAACCTTAAAAAATAGGAAGAAAGAAACTTGGCAAAATTATTGCTTATCTTCACCAGAGGATCCAAACTTCATGTTTCAATTGATGCTCCCTTCAGGTTTCTTTGGATTAATGTCGTAGAACGGAAGAGATGAAGGTGCAGAGGGGAGGAGGAGGATCGCTTATGACTTATCACTTATCACAGCTGGTTTGCAAGCGCTGGAAAAGCCCAAACCACGCAGGTGAGAGCCTCAGGTGGGCACGAGCTCACCCCGTGGACCTTCGAAAGCCTCGTAGCTCCCACCCACGCAGGAAATCGCACCAAAAGGTTCAACCCAGCAGATCCGGGTTTATTGGGGCCGCCAATTGCTCCCACAACAGCAGAAAATCTCCTCAAGGATCCTCCACGCCCCCAAACCATCCCGGAGCTGCCGGATTTCCCTTCCGCCGCCCCGCAAATTCCGAGGTGGTTTTAGGTCACACCTGAGCCTTGCTTTACCTGCACCCTCCCCTCGCCTCCTTGTCCAGCCCGTGGTGCTTCCACCGAGAGTTCCCGGGGCTGGAGTTGAGGCCCGCGGCCACCCTGGATCGGGTGTCGGGCTGTCCGCTGCTCCCTGCTCGGGCAGGGATGCGCCATCCTCCCGCTTTAATGAATTATCCAAGACCTGTCAGCGCCCGGGCCCCGGGAGCTGCCGACAGCAGCTCCAGGAGGTTCTGCCTCTCACCAAAACACACCCACGGCTGCCTCTGGGGATGAACCGATGGGCTCCGACCTTCCTGGTGGGCAATTTGGGCAAATCCGGGCACGAAATAGATCCCATCGCTCCTGGTCAGGCTCCTCAGCCCCTTCCCACAGCTCCCGGCTTGGCTCCCACTAGAGGTCACTGCAAAACCCAGTTAGAGCCGCAGTTTCCGTGGATTTTCCTTCTATTTTTCACATGCAACAGGCCGTTTTCTCCCCTCAGAAACTATTTTCCTGCTGGACACCGACTCCCACTTGGTGCCAGCTCTTCCTGCCTCTGCCCAGCTGCCAAAGGCAACAACAACAGAGACTTCCCCAAACAATTTCCAACAGGATAAAACCCATCCATTTGGGAAATCAGCCATCCACAACCAGCAGCAAGCGACCTCTCCGTTCTCCAGGTGATGCTTCCACGAATTCAGAGCTCTGTATTTTAAGGAGCTTCCCACCCAAGTCCCACCTCACTGGGTGACGAGCTGGGATCAGCTTCTCCAGAAACGGAAGAGCCCTTCCTGTGCCACAGGATACCTTGGTCTTCCAGCAGCATTCAGGAATTGGATCTCTTGCCTCGCGCCTCAGAGCACGAGCCAGGCAAAGGCATTTCTGACTTATCCTCAGCTAATAAATACTGATGATGAACAAAACCTTTCAAAACTCAAAATGAAAAAACCCTCAATGAAGCACTTTTTCACAGAGAAGTGGAAAAAGCACCTGTTTATCAGCCAGGTTTAGACCCCTCTGTTTCCCAACAGAATCAGGGTTTGGTAACAGAAAGTTAATTCTTCCCACCCAGAGCACATTCGTGTTCTGATCTCTGCAAAAAAATTCTCCTTCCTAGCTCCCTCAAAACTTCAAGCCTTATCTAAGGCTGGACACAGGAATCCTAAAACCCAGTTTGGCCTGTTTGTTCAGCTCTGTATTCACCTGGCACCACAGAATCATGGAATATCCTGAGCTGGAAGGGACCCACAGGGATCAGCATCCAACTCCTGGCCATGCACAGACACCCCAACAATCCCACCCTGTGCATCCCTGGGAGCGGTGTCCAAATGCTCCTGGAGCTCTGGCAGCCTCAGGGCCGTGCCCATTCCCTGGGGAGCCTGGGCAGTGCCCAGCACCCTCTGGGGAAAGAAACTTTCCCTGATATCCAACATAAACCCCCCTGACGAAGCTCCAGCCATCCTGGAAAAGTCTGTGACACCAAACGTTTTTTTTTACCCTATTCTCTGTAGTTACAGCCCTGAGATAAAAGCAAGTAAAAGTGGTGCCACGGGAAGGTGCAGCAAGTGAACATCCCTGGAGTCATCTGGTTCAAAAGAGACATGAGATAAAAAATAGACACAAGATTTAAAATAGGCACGAGATTTAAAATAGGCACGAGATTTAATAGAGAGTGTCAGGCTTGCCCAGCACAGCTGAGCTCGGAGCAGCACTGTTAACACACATTCCCTCAGGAACATAGGAGCTCTGTTTTGGAAATACTTTGGAATTTGCTGCGAGAGTCAGCAGCTCCCTGACCCATCCTGCTCCCCTCGTGTGCTCCAGGAATTCGCTCATTAAGAGTCCTGGACTGCAGGGATCACAACAAGGAACCCCTCGGGCTCTGCTCCACCCTCGGCTCTCTGGAGGAATTGGCCCAAGGGGCCGTGACCACGGAGAACGGAAAAGGAAGATGTTCTGCCAGAGGCACTTGGCAGGGTCAGCAGGGGAGCACGGACACATCCCGGCAACCCTGGATCTTCCTACGGCAGTGACCTCGAGGTCAGGACTCCAGCGCTCCGTAGGGATGCCCCGTGTCTGCTCCAGGAGCAGTCAGGACTCATCCCATTGTCCCCGAAGGAAATTCAGAGTGTCAGATCTTGGCAGCAGGACTTGGGGTGACACATCCCCACCCAGGAAGAGCAGCCAGCCCAGGGCAATGGGAACACTTTCCCCCTCCTGAGGAAACCTTGGTGTGGCTCCTGAGAATTCATCTGCTCGGCAGATCAATGAGAACCCCATAAAAAAAGGGATTAAAGCAGAGCAGATTCCACCGCAGGACCGAGTTACGCTCGTCCCGTCACAGCAAAGCCAACAGAACAAGATGATTTTTAGATATTGCGCTGACACTTTTCACAGACCTCTGGAAACCTCTTTCAGATTTCTAACAGAACTGGAATGCTGGACATGGACCATGCTTGGAAATGCAGCAGCCATGGAAAAGGGATATTTTGTGTGTGCAGGGAGGCACTTGGTCTGTCTGGCACTACTGTACATGCTCCTCGAGGCAGGAGAATTCATAAATACAATTATACTGTGGAAAAATTTACACATTGTAACCTAATTTCTTTTCAAAAGAATACAGAATAAGAGGGTTTTAAGGTTAATCAACAGCCCAGGGAAACGCCAAGAGTTCTTAAGGCCTCTTGTCTGTCTCCAGGGCATGGTCTGCTATAGACTTGTTAAAGGGTGACTGTCTGTCTTTCTCAATAGAGGAGAGGTCGAGGTGAACCACTTCACTTTCATAAATCAAAAGAAAGAAAAAAAGTGAGAAAATCTCCCGAGTTCAAACATTTCTTTAAACCCCAAACTTTAAATACTAAATGGGCTTCATGGCTGCCATTTTGAAAAACATTAGTTTGCCAAAGGGCCCTTTTGATTCCTATTGGAAAAGCGAGCGCTCACAGATAATCCATTGAGAATCCAAACCCCCACAAAAGGCTCCCTGAAACAATCGCGGCGCTGCTGAAGGACAACATTTTTGTGCCCAAAAGAAAACATTTTAACGCGCTACAATCCATGACACATATATTCCTCCATTTCCTTTCAGTAATTATTCATTAGAAAACATTTAACGTCACTGCGGATTTCACACTGGGCAGTCTGCACACAAAGGAGAAGAGTTGGCCCATTTAGAAGGGGCTGAGGCCGCCTTTTCTCATCCCAGGAGCTCCAAGGCGGAGGGGGCTGCCGGACACAAGGGGCCGGCTAAATTGTGCGGTTAACGGTCAAAGCCCCCCTGCCTACTTTGACACTCATTTAAAGATGACGGGGAACAATAGAGATTTGTTCTTAGCAACTCTTTCTTGTGCCACGGGGTCCCCGTCGGCCGGGCCGGGCGCTCCGAGGCCTGCGAGCGGGGCTGGGGCCTGGGCCCACCTGCCCCCCGCGCTCCCCACTTTAACACAACGAGACAGGTAAAGAATATCGGCAGAAAGAGCCCCATTCAGCACGTCAGCTTGAATAAAACAATGGCCTGTCAGGTTAATGCGAGCGGCTCGGATTTTGGGTTGGTGCCAGCAAGCCTGGCCCAGGTTGGGCAAACGCTTCCCGCCCCAGAATTCCCAGTTCGCACCAGTGCTCCCAGGTTACAGCAGGCACCGAAGCGTTCAGGCACCTGACTTAGAGCATAAAACACTTCTTCGTAGCTTTTTAACTCATAGGAAGGACCCTTTTGCTGTCTCAGCTTTTTTCACACACACACAGATGCTGCCCAAAACTCCGTGCTCATCCCTGCACCCCAGACACGCTGGATGAGCGAGGAAAGCAGCAGCAATTCCACCACCCTTGGGAAGTTTAGGACCATGTAAAACTCAGCTCAAATCCTGTCAGGCCAGAGCACAGACACTGAACTGCTCATTCTCTCAGTTGCTGGCTTTTAGACATAAATTTCAGAGTTTTCTTCATGCTTGGATTTACTGCTGCTGCTGGACCAGAGGCAGCTCCTTAATGAATCCTGAATCCTTATTAATTGCAGAACAGGATGGTTTATTAGAAAACCTCAGTTACTGATAAACTCCATATGCTCCAGAGCATTCCCCAGCTGACAGAGCACAGGATTTCCAGCTGGAAAACTAAAATTCAGAGTTAAAAATCCTGGGAATACAGCAGAGTAGATTTATTCAATTTCTAGGAAAGAGAAGGATGGTCCTGGAGTATCTGACAGTCCCTAAGGTACAGGGAGAGGAGCATTAAACCACAGTAAATTCATGTGTTCCAAGGTGAACACACCTCCAGGGTGCTTACAAGCCTTCAAGACAGAATCAAGAATCAGAGGAAAATGGCCCCAAAATCACATTTATGGACACAGCAAGGATTGGGATTACACCCCACACAGGACTGTTCCAACACCCACCAAAGACCAAACCCTTTGGGCACCAGGCAGCAGAAAGGAGCTGCCTGTGTCAGTCAGCATCAGAGCTGAGAGCAGTCGAGACAAGTGACACCTGGGACAACAAATCCCAGTCCAAACCAAGATTACCACTCAAGTTCCCACAGGAAAATGCAGTTTTTATCACTCCACAAGAGCCCCGCAAAAGTCAGGGACTGCTTCCAGAACATCCACACACCGCAGATTTGCAGAGGCTGCAACACGAGGTCTGATTCAGGAACTCCAGCCAAGGTCACCCAAAGCTCACAGTGATTTAGGACAGGCCTTGCTCTGGCTCTGCTCTGTCAGGGTTGAGGGGACAGCAGTGCCAGGGCTGCAGTTTTGGGTGGGAGGAGCAGCGAAGAGGCTGCACGGACTCATGGCCTGGCTGAGGATTTACTGACAGGGCAGGATTTCAGCCGAGAGCAAAAAGCTCCTCCAAACTCCTCCAGAAAGCATCTTCCATGTCTCCTGGACCCCTCGCACACCAAGCACTTCAGTAACAGGCATTTCAATTCAGGAGTCAGGCACAGAGACATTATCAGAGGCCACATCAGCGTTTCATTCTGGGAACTGCCACCTGAAGTCACAGGAGAGCCCCTGGTCCCCACCTGGGAGAGGGGCACCAGACCAGACCTGCAGCTTCAACCAGGAAAGAGACTCAATACAGGAGTGTCTGTAAAGGAAATAATTGATCTTATCTTCAAAAAAATCCCTTTCCTACTCCTCAAGGTACCTTGCAGTGCACCAAAACTATTTCTGAGAGTGGGAAGGGCCTGGTTGTTGGATCTGTGAGGAGCATCCATCACTGCCTGCAGCTCTGAAGCCAAGGGAAGGGAAAGGGAACACTCTGCTCTTGGCTTGTTACAGCCACAGGGACAGAGAAGGGAAATGAAGCACCACAGTGACCTCTCTGAGAGCATCCAAGCTGGTTTTACTCCACAGCAAGTGTAGGAGGTGGGGGGATCTCCAGCATGCCAAGGGTAGCAGGACCCACCCATCAGGGTCACCTAAGGGCAGCTCTTCTGGGTATAGGTTTAAAGAAGGATCAAGATTTTCCACTGATCAGGAAAAATTCCCTTTTTTCCATGTAGGTGAAAGTCAGCTCCTTCCCTCCTCCTTTGGTCCCACCGTTCTCTCCAAAACACCCCAAAACTTCTTCTGCCTCTGTTCCTTGGAGAAGGAAGACAACCACTGCTCCCAGTCAGGTCCCAGTTTGCCATTATCCAGAAATTCCCAGTTTAAAGCACTCATTAGCATAAAACCTTAGGAAGAGCTCTGAACTTACCCCACTTTTCCACACTGCTACAAAAAGACAGCCTCAGACAAGCCGAGAAGGAAAGAGGGGAAAAATTAATCCCCCACACACCTTCTGAAGCACAAAACTACTCATTCCACGTGGGAATGGGCAGGGCAGAGCAGGTGGAGGCAGAGGGGACTCAGCTGATTCCTAAATGGCTTCTGGATGGCTGACAGAGGGAAAGGTCATCCTCTGAAACAGGGAAAACCTGTTAAAATGGGTCAAAATAGCCACATTTTATTGGATTTAGGTGCATGTTTGAATCAGAAAGTGTTGCTCTTCTTTGCCTTGAAACTTAAATGTACCTAAAATGAACAAATTTCTTTTAAAGAGTCTCATACAAGGAGCTTTGTGAATTATTTATCTGGTTTTTTAAACTTAGAGCTAAATGTTATTTGAGGGAGTAGAAATAACTGCAGTGATTTAGATGGAAATGTTTCACATATTAAAAATAACACAGGGAGGGCTTTGGAGGAAAGGGACGTGTCACCTTTAGGAGACTTCCCTGGAAGAATTCCTCACTGGGGACTATTTACAGGGAATGGAAATCATCCTGGCAGTCAGACTGAGAATTTCCCTGCTGCTGGATAAGGAGCAAAGAGAGGATGTAGGAGAAGAGCAGGGAAGTGGGGAGAAAGGAGAAAGCAGATCCTGCAGCCAGTGCTCTGTCCCTGTCCCGGCTCCGCAGAGGAACAATTATCCCAGTAATTATCCCAGTAATGAATGTGCTCATCCTGCTTGCTGGAATTCTGCCTCGTGTCATCAATACAGTAAATAGCCAGACAGGGAGTCCTATCTAGGGGGGGGAAAAAGGCCCCTCCAAACCCAAGCCTGCCTGAGGAGGAATTATTTTTGAGCCTCCTGCAACCATTACTGGAAAGAAATTCCCTCATTCCTCCATCAGCTCCGAAGTCCTTATCCCAATGGATGGACCGAATCTCCTGCTGAATTTTGGATCATTGAACAGGGGGATCCACCACCTCTGACTCAGCCAGACCATGCACCACATGCAGAGTAAAAATCCCTTCCGTGCAGCAAAAAGGAAAACGCCGGGGATTCACCAGGATTGTCCCACAGCCAGACACCCCCAGCAGCTCCGAGTTCAGCCCTCAGGACTTCAGCTCCCTGAGAGACCCCTTTGCCTCCCTCTCTGATGGGACCCACCAAAGCAAACCCACCGTTACCTCCTTTCACTCCGTGTTCTCACCAGACTTCAGATGTGGAAGGAATTAATTGTGGCTAATTAAAAATTAAATCCTCCCTCGCCTTCGGTCACTGTATTTCTCTCTCTGCCTCAGCCTGTCACGCTCTGCCTCTGCCACCTTCTCTCCGGGAATAATTTCCTTCCTTCTCCTTGGCCTCTGCATCCAGCTCTGCCATCTGCCCTGCGGAGCCCGGCTCTGGCTCTGCTCCCAGCTGACCACCTTGGCTGCAGCTCCTCTCCCAGTGCCTCAGAGTCACTCCTTCCTTCCCTCCAGCCCCCCCAGCTGCAGGGCCTCCCTCCCTACTGCCTCTCTCCAGCCCAGTCCCTCCAGGGAGCAGCTCCCCGGGAAGCTTTTCCAGCACGCTCCGAGCCCCCGGCGCTGCTGCAGGACTGACCTTCCTGGGGTGAGCGTGGGCTCCGTGTCCCTCCCCAGCACTGACCACGGTTTTCCAGGGAAAGAGGAGGACGGGAGATGCCCAGGGAGCCTCTTGGCTCTGAGCAGGTCTCAACACACCGATCCTCAATAAATAAACCGAGGATTAACTGAGTTATTTTGCAGCAGGTGGAATATTTGCCGAGGAGGCCACAGGAATTTCACCCTCATCCAGCTCCTTAGGAGGCAGCTCGGGACAGAAAATGTCAAGGTTACCTGGATGTCTGTCCTGCAAAAGCCGTGCCCAGGTTTTGGGATGGGATTTGATGGAGATTGCAGAGCACCACACCAAGGCAGTGACACCTCTGTCCAAAGAGCCCAGCTCCAGAAATTCGGGAGCATTTAGGAAAACTAAACTGGACTGTTTAGGAAACCAGCCCGCACCAGTGGTAGTGGTGCAGTATTGCAGAATTTTCCCTGGAAGTTTTCCTGAAGTCTATGACGAGAGAAAGTCATCAGCAGACACCAAGAAACCTGCACCTTAATTAGAATTTGTTATAAACCTTCCCATTTTAGTATCTTGTTGGGGGGGGGGGGGGAACACGTGGGA
>VZTE01000771.1:1165039-1177721 GCA_013397775.1 Eulacestoma nigropectus | reverse complement strand
CAAGGCTCCATTACCACGCAAGTGAGATGTCATCCCAGTCCCAGCTTCCAAGATATTTCTGTGTTGAAGTCCAAAAATGCCATTAGCCAGCAGAGAAGGAAAGGGAGCATTTAGGAGCACACAGGAATCGAGGAGAAAAGTTGCTCTTAGCCCACATTGTCCAGGATAAACCCAATATATATTTCTGCACCAAGAAGATTGGGCAACGAGTCCTGATATTTGTGACTGAATTACATCAGTGGTGTGCTTTATAAAAATATAATTTTCAGATCATTATCCCAACATTCAACCTATAGAAATGCACCACTCAAATACATACTAACACAGATAATAGAAATCTTCAAGTCCCAGAGTGATTGGCTTGGAAGGGACCTTAAAAATCCTCCAGCTCCAACCCCCTGCAGGAAATGCCCCATGGAATAAATCTCTCTGTTAATGCATCTCCCACTACAGCCACGACAATTTAAGTTACCTGGGCATCCATCCTGGCTGCTGTTACCAATTATTCCACGGAAACCATTCACCAGGGGCTTTGAACCTGGGTGAGGTCCCTCAGAACTCTGGGCAGCCGGGCAGGGACGACGTCCTCACCCGAATTGAGCACCTTTAATAATTTACTGGGACCAGGGACTTGGGCCTATGGCCCTTGCATCCACTTAGTGGCCACTTTTCCAAGATAAGAACTAGAAACTGTATCTTCCTCGAGATTAGGTTGCACCAGGCATCTTTGATGAGTCGGTGTGGGCATTCTGTGTTAATTACAAACTACCCAAAATCAGGGAGGGCATCCTTTGGGTGTATTGAGCTGGAGCCATCCCAGTTTGATGCCACCACGGAGCAGGTGGTGGGTGCTCAGCTGCTCCTTCAGAACCCAGAGTGGCTAAGGCTGCAGGAGCTGCCCCGAGCTGGGAGCTTTAAGGTTAATAATGTATATTCCCTTGGTTATAGGATCTCCCTTCCCCAGGCTAAGACGTGCTTAAAAATTAACAGTGCAGATATCCCACAAAGGAGGAGCAGGTGCTAAGACTCCACATGAATCTTTCATGTGATTCCAACTCCCAGAGGCAATTTTAGCAGCTTCCCTGCATTGCTGCAGCCTTTGGGATCTCTCTGCCTCACTGGGACGAGGCCCAGGGTGGGTACAGACTTCCCCTGAAGGAATTGGAATAAAACAGCCTTGTGCAGGGTGAGGGCTCCACTCTCACATGCACATATTGAATTCTGCCTTTCTCCTCCCCGGGGTCCTGACGTGGTGTAACCAGATCTGGGCAGAGGCCGTTCCACCTGCACCTCGCCAGCCTCACTCAGCATCAGCTGGTGAAAAACTACACCCCGAGCTCCAAGCGATTCCTACAGCTGCTTCCACAGAGAAAATATTCATTCAATTCATTCAGGATTTATCCCATTCATTCCCTGGTGCATCTGAAGCGTGGGGACACGTTGCGGTGGGTGTTTGAACTCGGAACAGAGGGCAGGGAGCACTTACAGGACTGAGCAGCACCGAAACTTCAGGGTAAAAATTCCAGGGATGAACCTCTGGGAAATGCAGGTCAACACTGCCAAGCCACTCAGTCGAGATCCTGGGCGCCTTCCAGGAAAGGGAGAGGGAAATAGAGAAATTAATATAAGATGAGATGGAGTAATACAGAGATGAAGAGCATCTAAATGTGTATTACTGACTTTGGGGCAGAAAAACTGAGGAAAACTCATTAATTTTAAATAAATTAATGTATTGGAGCAGAGCTGAGGGTGTCACTGAGAGTTACAAGGGATGGAAAACAAAGTGTACTTGTGGCCACTCAAACTTTCCCAGTGGATCCAATTTATCCCTCCCAATCCCTTCTTTTGCTGACAGAAAATCCCAAAGTCCCTGTCTGGTTACACAGACAAGGAGGATCTTTCCAGTGAGCTGGCCTGGACTGTTGGATGTGTCATGGGCATCCCTTGTCCACCTGAACTGTTGGACATGCCAGGAAGGTGTTGCTCTGTCCACCAGAAGAGCTCTGTTCTCTCCCACTCAATCACAGCTGGAAGTTGCCACCAGCTGAAATAAAATCCCAAAGAGATCTTTCCATGCCAGCAGTGCAAAGGGGGTTACTCAGGGAATGCTGAGGAATTGCTCTGCACAGAGTGGGAATTGTAGGATCATTTGGGTTGGGAAAGACATCCAAGACTGAGCCCAAGCTGTGCCCAATCCCCACCTTGTCACCAGCCCAGAGCACTGAGTGCCACGTCCAGTCCTTCCTTGGACACCGGCAGGGATGGGGACTCCAAACTTCCCTGGGCATCCCTTTCCAATGCCTGACCACCCTTCCAGCAGAGCAAACATGGAAAAAAACAAGCACGGAATTAAAAGAGAGAAGGAAATAAAGCTCTCTGCTGACGAATGCAACACGACAATTTTGTAGCTGGAGCCAGGGTGCTGTGATGGACACACGGAGCTCTTCAAACACTCCTTGCAACTCAGGCTTGAGACTTGAACCCAGAATCCTGCTTTCCTCCAACAAAATCAGGGAGCTCATTCCTATGGACAGCTCGTGGGATGGCTCCCAGGAAATCATTTCCCTGTGCCCTGTTCTCCCTGGCCTTCACTCCAGCACAGCCCCAGCTCCTGGCCGGCTGTCACAGGGACATTTCAGCAGCTGGCAGTGGCTCCCTGTCACAGCTCCTTTGTGTACAGAGATCACCCTCAGCGATTATTTATTGCAGCAGTTCAGATTCCTGCCTTCCTGTGACATGATGAATGACTTTTAAGTAACATAATATCTGGTTTCCTCCTCTTTCACACACCCATTTCATTGCCAGGTGTCTTCAGTGACCAGATCCAAAGGGATTGGTTGCAGTCAAAAGGGAAAGAGAAATCCTTTACCAACGTGTCCAGCCTCCTCTTGTTCATATTTAATGGAATTCTTGCTTGGGTTAAAATGATTATCAATTATTCACCCCCATCCCCAGTAATTCCAAACATCCCAAGTAATAAATAGCACTGCTCTACTGCTGTTACAAATTCCCAAATATTTTTGTTTTCCATTTTTTAAGCTCTTCTCGAGGTAACTGCAAGCTGGCCAGTGAATGATATAATATAAATGTATATATTAATTAAAGAATAAAGCAGGTTAGCAGGCCAAGAGCTTCAGGAGGCAGCACAGGGCAGATCCATCAGCTCAGGATCCAAGTGTCTCCCATCACTGCTGGGAACAGCACTGGGAACAAAGTCCTGTCCTTTCAAACCAGCCCTCAGACCTCTCTTTCAGCCCGTTTTAACATTTGAAAAGAGTATTTTTTGTCTGGCTAAATTAAATCCTCCGCATCTTTTGTTTCTAACCCACATTCTTTCTCAAGCTGGTTGAGAGGGAACAAAAACAAAGCAGACAAAAAAAAAATACCCCAAAACACAGAGGGAACGGGAGATAATTTGATCCTGGCAAAGTACAGGAAAACCACAACCTGCTCTCCGTGAGCCTCTCCAAACCCTGCTGCACCTCTGGAACAGAACAGTCACACAGAGGGAAATTCTGTCGTCGTGAGATTGGAATTTGAGATTTTTACGTTGCATTTAAAGCCCAAACAAGGTGGGGATCGGTCACAGGTTGGACTTGACGGTCTGGGAGGTCTTTTCCACCTTCTGGGATTCTGGGATCAATCCAGCACAGCCATGATAATCCATGAGCTTCATGTAGCACCAAGGTGGTGTTGCACAGGCCACCGGATCACGAATGGATCCCGTTAAAAGTTCATACCCACAAGGCAAACGAGGGATCAGGGAAATGTGAACTCTCAAAATGAACAAATCCTTCTGTTTGCACTTGAAATTGGGGCGAATTTCCTAGGACAAGGATTTAAAGTTTCATCCTAACAGGAAAACATCCAGACAGAACTTCACCGAGCCAGCAATGCTATGCCCTGGCTGGGTAGCTGGAACTCACAGAAGTTAATTACTACAACAAATACGGGAGTGATATTTTTGTTAACTCTGTTCTTCTGCCAAAAATAGAAGGGGACACACTGAAACCCTTTAGCTCTGGTGGGAATTTTCCCAGCAAATGCTGTACAGAACAAGCATATGTATAAAAGCCAGCATCCAAACCACTCCAGTCTCCCTCACCTCAATCTTCCCACAAAAACACACCCCCAAAACTTCAGCTCCACATCCACAACGTGGCTGACAATCCTTCCTCTCCCTTGTGTGGCTGCAGGGATTATTCCAGCGGGAATTGTTCTGCAAGGCCCAAATGCTGACATGCAAGAGCCATTAAAAATCCCGAATTTAGACACATAAGGTCATGGAAAGCTGTCATAAATCCCAAATACTGATATTCAAAGGCATGGAAAGCTGTAATAAATCCCTTTCAGTCTCACTCCTCACACAGGTCACTAAATCTGTGCCATAATTTCGGGAGTGTGCTGCTCACTGGCCACAGGCTGGACAAAGGCCTCTTCTCTCCAAGTTCAATTAAAAGGACAACAGCACATGACAGAGCCCTTGTATCTCCTGGGATTTTGGGGCTGTCACAGCAGGGACCTCCTGCAGGGTCAGGGAAGGAGGGGGGTTCTGCCAGCCAGGATAAAGCCAACAAAAACACCTAATGAACAGGAAAGCTGGGAAGTTCATGCAGTTGGTGCTGTCTGGAGTAGCATTTCCAGGCTGGCCGTGGGCATGGAAAATCATCCCGGAGGTGCCAACACGTCAACCTTCAAGTGAGTGGTTGGGCTGAAAAGAAAGCACTGTTTTGGTGGCAATTTTTGCTCTCCCACCAGAAGTGACGGCCTCTGTGTCCGGCAAAAGCAACACCAGGAGAAAAGCTGGAGATCCAGCACGAACAGGCAGCAAAGGGCTCATCCAGGAGCTTCTCCAGGCCGCAGGAGTTCCCTCCCCTTAGAAAAGATGCCAGAGGCAGCAGGAGAAGTGAGGCACGACTGACCTTGGGCTGGGAAGGGTGGCTGACACCAGGGAGAGCAGTTAGGAAGGAGCAGGGACTGTACAAACACTGGGTAATCCTTGCTCATTTTCTCCAGGACAATCCCAGCCTCCCGGCCTGATGTCATCCAATTTCCATGATTAAGTGTCTGTTAATTAAACGCACAGTATATAATTACTAATGCAAGCTGCCTGAACCCTTAAGAAGAGCAGAGATCCCGCTGTTCCAAACTGAAGGATCTTCATCCTGGATTCCTCAAGACACACTGGATATTGCTTCTCGTGGGAGAAGTGCTGTAGTTCGTTTATTTGACCTTCAAGCACAGCTGAAGAGGGAAGTACAGCAAATACAAATATATCAAAGGAAATGTCCTTTGCAATGAGTGTTTAACCTCACCTGTGCAAAGGAAAATCCAATATTTGATCAAAGCCTTCTGTAATTAGGAATCTTGGTTCCATGAGTAATCCAAAGAGTTTTGTGATGGGTTAATTGCGTTGAGAACTCTGGCAAAGTGAAAGATTCAAAAAAAAATAAAAGACTTGGTCTTGCAGCCCACAGCTGACTCAAAGAAAGAGCACAGGGAATGATTTACCAAACTGACTTTCCAACTCCTGTGTGGCTGAAAACCACCAGAAGGGTGAGACAACTCCTTCCTCAGCATGGCCTGGAATGTTCCTTCCCAAAGAAAACCTAAGACATGAACATTTATAATATTTACAGCAACAGGATGGTTCAGTTCCTTCTTTATTCAGAGGTGTCTTCACGGAAAAGCCCCACCTGATAGTGACAAAAACGTCCCTTCGTGGCAGAAAAAAATCTCTGAACAGAGCAGTAAAAATGCCCGTGTTGAGGTGTAGAGAGGCATCTTCACTTTTAAATCCTGAATAAATCTTCCCACAGGAATTTGGGGAAAACTTTCAGCAGTTTCTCTGTTTGCCTGACATCCCTGCAAATCTGTTTAAAACTACCTGAACCATATGAAGCTCTCACAGGCAGTCCGGGCTGATTAAAGAGTTATCACCACTCTGGGCCCACGTTTGGATTTTTGGTGTAAAAACGTAGAGAAAAGGTCCAACAGGTGCAGGGCCAGGTCAGGTTCTAATTAACAGACGTGTCCTCACGCCCCAGGCAGGTTTTGCACAACACAGAGCTCCAAGCAGCAACACTCTGCAAAAGCAAGGCCTGCAGACAAACCCTGTTGTTCCATTAAACTTAAAATACAATTTGACTCTGCCCTAGCGACGTAGATGAGCTATCTGCATTAAATTGTGTTTAATTTAACTCTAGAACTATAGGGCCCAATTAAAAATAATGAGGCCTGTCTCCAACTGTCAGGCTCAATTAGAGATAATGGGAAGTGATAGCTCCTGGAATAGATTCATTTTTGTCTGATAGACGAACTGGGGCAGGGGTCTTGGCAGGGGTCAGTGGAATAGACCCGCCAACAAAACACGGGTCAGTCAAGCTTAAGGAGTCTTAAGGAACCTGGTTATTAAATAAGGAAGTAGGAAGTAAATCAAATCCAAAAGCACATGAATAACCCCAACAGAATCTTTTTTTTGGTTGTTTTTCCTGCTGCACCCCCATATATCGAAATTCATCTGAGCATTAAACTGCCCGTTCTGAACCCAAATATAGAACAAATAAAGGTTAAACCTGTTTGGCAGGGCCAAAGGGAAACCTGAAAAAGAAGGGCCCAACTTCATATCCCAAGGAGTTCAGCAGGATCAGTATTCTCCTGAGGCAAAAATCGTAGCAAAACCACTGAGCTCTTGATTTATTAAAAAAATCAACCCAGGGATGATGATTTGAGTGTAGTAAGAAACCAAGGTGTTGAAGTAAGAATGTAATAAGAAATCAAGCAAGGCATTCTGTGCGATGAACTGATTGCTTCCGGCAATAAAAACTGGGAAAAATTTGCCAACTTCTCCTTCCAGAAACGTGGCAGAGCCGTCAGACCAGCTCAGAGGCGAAACCATTCGCCCTTGAGGAAGCTCAAGTGGGTGACAACTCTTGGTCACCAGACAGTGACTGTGGTTTTGGATGAGAAATTGATCCTGAGTGGGGAGGGAGACGCAGAGCCCAGGGTCCGTGTGGGACATTCCGTGTGCGTCCACACTCCGGGCACCGCGGGAGCAGGACCCTGTCCTTGCCCGCCCAGCTGCTGTCCCAGCAGTGCCTCTGGAGCTCGTGTTGGGCAATCCTGACGCTCCCACCCGGCCTCTCCTTTTGTTTGTGTGGGAAGACACTTTTTTAATCTAATGATATCTCTCTCCGTGTCCAGCGCTGCTCGCGCACCGCGCCCGCGGCTCCTCGTCCCTGCTCCCCTCCTCCCTTGGCAGCCCAGCCTGCAAAGTCATGCTTTGAATTTAAATCTCTGCTCTGGGGCTTCTGAGGAGGGAAAGAACGGGTCAGGGTCTGAGCTTTTCCCCAGCTGTTCTGAAAAAATGGGCAAATTCCTAATTAGAGCCGTTATTTCTCCTCGTCCTTCCCTTTTCGCTCACCAAGAACCTCACGAGGGGACGTGGAATGACAAGTGTGTCACTGTTAAATACAGCAAAGGGTCACTAGCACTACACAGGATCAATGTTATTCCCTTCCTGCAGGGTTTTATCAGCTTTGAAGGCTCTGACAGACCCCAGGTCTGGGGGAAAACCTTCCTGAGTTGCCCCGATGGATGTGCCCACATGGGAATCACCACAGGCAGGAAGAGCTGTGGAGCCTGAGCCATGACTCTGCACCTGTGTAAAACTCAGAAAAACAGGGGGTAAGTTTCAATTACCACCCTGAGGTATGAGCAAGTTTTTAAAAATCCCTATGAAGATGTCTCCATTTCCTCTGAAGGATACCCAGCTCCTGTCACGGGATTTGGAGGATTCCGGTATTTGCACTCAGTATAAAAACTGCTCCTAGGATTCCCAGCTGAGTGTTCCTGGTGGGAGTTCAGGTGTGTGAGTGCAATGCCCCATCCCTGGAAGTGCCCAAGGTCAGGTTGGACAGGGCTGGAGCAACCCAGGATAGTGGAAGGTGTCCCTGCCCATGGCAGGGGGTGGCACTGGATGGGCTTTAAGATCCCTTCCAACCCAAACCATTCCAGGATTCTCTAAGTACAAGGATGTGTGTCTTTAAGAAAACCCTCCTGATTACTTCATTTCTTAAAATTTCAAGTTTGGACCATTACATGGAATCAACCGAAATGTTTTAAACTGTACTAGAGACAGTTCCAGTCACGGAGCAACAACCCTGACCTTGTGTGTCATGGGTGTGGCAAAATGAGGAAAGCCAGGAAAATCAGATTTAATGTAGGGATTTGCCAGGTTGGCTAAGGAAAAAACACCTTGATGATGAGTAGAAGAAAATAAAATCAATTTTTCCATGAGGCTTCTGAAATGGCACTAAAACCCTGTGTTTACAGAGCACTGAAACAAAAGCAAAGCCAAAGATTTGAATTTCCACGTATCAAGCCCTACATAGAAGATCACTTTATTTATGGCTAATTCGGCCTCTCTCATGAAGCCAGGGATTGTTTTACCTTCAATGGCCGGGAGCAGACCCTCGGTTCCTCTGGAATCTCCCAGTAAAATCAGCTTCACTGTGAGACCTCTCGGGAAGGCTCAGAACGGGTTCCTCCAGCAGGTGCATCCCCGAATCAATCCCTGCAGCTCCACAGACAGCCCTTAATTTGCTATAAAGGCTGAGATGTTGCTATCACTTAAATCTGAAGACTGTCACCACCACAATAATCGGACGTTTATCTTACGCTGCCGTTTGCAGAGAATTCCAAATACAAAGAAACCCAGCAGGCAGCCGAGGAATCCCCCCACTGGGCTCCTCTGATTAAAAAAGAACCTTATGGGAGGAAGAGAAAGAGACACATAATTCATCCTGAGGATACCAGGGGGGTTTTTCCTGCTGAGTGGCCCTGGTTCTGCCCAGGAGCCCACGGAAGCACCGGGGTCGTCCCGTCGCCCCTTGGTCACTTGTTACTGTAGCAGAAAAATCAGTTTCTTCTCTTGTGACAGTAACCCAGGGAACAAATCCATGATGACACCGTTCCATGCATTCGTGAACTTCGTGGCCTCGTAGGTCACTGGACAAATCTCTCTAAACTGAACTGTTGACAGTTCTTTGCAGGGTTCCCCCCAGGAAACTGAAGGTTAATTGACCATTCTTTCAAACCATGAAATGCTTTTGAAAATGTTAGTTTTAAGCCTCGTAGCCTAAAAGCTGATGAAGCAGCGTGTTCTGTACTGGGGTGTCTTCTAATTACTGGAATGAAGAGTTATGGCCAGGGAAGGTGCAGAAATGGTTTAATTAGACTTGTGTGTCATGGAAGCAGGAAACAATATTCACTAAATCACGGGGTTGCTGAGGGCAGAGCTGCTGAGGGAGCAGGAGAAGCTGCTCAGAACGGAGCTGGCGATTTCTTGATTATGTTAACTGGGTGACGGCCTTATTAAGAGAAGGGATCTTAACTTTTCACTCTTAAAAACCTCAGGAAAATACCCACAGGCTTCCCTTTGCTCGTGTGGGTGCTCTCACTGGCTCCGGAGGAATGGTCACTGCTGGATTCTGGTGGATGCTCCCACCTGGGAATAGTTACAGTCACACAAATCCTCAGAACCACCCAGAAAACGCCCAACGCTCCGGAACGCCTGGCAGGAAAGGAGGGATGAAATCCCTCTTTTACGAGGGATGATACATGGGTGTAACTAATCACATATTCACCAAAGTTTTACAGAAACCAGGAAGAAAATGGCAATCAAACTGTCCCTTCCGAAAGGATTTATCAGGCTGAAGTTGGGCTTTGCACATTTAGATGTCACTCTGACATCCTGTGGGTGCTGTTTTTTAACTTGAGATAAAATGTGTCTGTGATACACTGAAAATACTGCAGAAATAGAAACCAAGAAGAAATTGTGTTTGTTATTAACACTTTTCCCCAGAAATCTTGAAGAATGTTCTACTCAAGTAGCTCCAGTTGTGGTTGATAACCCTGATGCCATCAGGAACTTTGAGTTCTGCAACATTTCCAGTCCCAAACCAGACTCTGGCATTCTCTGTCATCCCTGCGTTTCTGTGTAAGAAACATCAATTTAAACGTGGCCAGATTGGGATCCTCAGACCATCCCTGTCCCTGTGCCAATGGAATTTTCTTACTGGGAAGGAGAATGGGCCAGACTGGGCTCTCTGAAAGTTGTGCTCCAGCTCTGGGTGCAGCAGTTGACTGGGTTTTTCACGAGCTGTGGCCCCAGCTGAGGCCACCTGAGCCCTCAGGGATGAATTTCCCAGAATATTTCTGTAGTCACTCAGCATTCATTGCTCCTACAACAAAAAGTTCTGCATTTGCCCAAAGACGGAAGCAAAGAGCCCCAAAATCTCCTTTTTTTTCTTCTTTCCTTTTCGCCTACGAAGAGAAAAAACTTAATGTGAGCACAGGTACAGATAAAGCACTGAGTGCCATCATCTGCACGAACCGATCCATGGGGATTTGCTGAAACAATGAGGGATATTAATTAAGGAAAAGCTCATTACTGTGATGAAGGAATAGGTGAGACCTACACAGGATTCTCTGCACGGTTCCTCAGCTGTAAATAAACCACAGGCTACAAAAGAGCAATAAAGAGATCAGAAGTGACAATTTTGTGTGCTCTGGGGTTGAAGTTGTCTCTTCCAAAGACAAACTAAATTATAAATTACATCCATCAGCCAACAGCATATTGATTTCCCTCTGCTTTTGGGGAAAAAAAAATAATTTCAGAAGTATTTATTTCATCCCCTTAATGCAAAATAAAAGAATTCATTCTGTGCTGACGTAACACATGGATCTGTTCTAATTTTGTTGCTTCATATTATTGTAGCGAACAACCACTGCACAATTATAGCCCCTATAAACTCATTTTGCCCCAGACTAGACATAAATCAGGACAAAATGTTCTCGTAGCTCACTCACAGAGGTAAAAATGGTGCTAAGCTCTGGTTTAACTGGCTAAATAATAAATATATTGTCAGGCTTTGTGTGTCTTTGTGGGTTGGGTTTGGGGTTCTGCCAGCTCTTAAAGCACAAACGATCCTGGCTCTGCAGGGTTTCTGTTGCAGGGGCATTTAGAAGCCCCAGGCCAAGTTTTCCAGGAAAATCATGGAATCCCAAAGTGGTTTGGGTTGGAAGGGACTTAAATCTCCTCTTGTTCCACCCCTGCCATGGGCAGGGACACCTTCCACTATCCCCGGATGCTCCAAGCCCTGTCCAACCTGGCCTTGGGCACTTCCAGGGATGGGGCATTGCACTCACACACCTGAATTCCCACCAGGAACAAGCAGCAGGGTGGATTTTGTTCCGAAGTAAGAACAATTTCACATTAAAATCGGTGAGGAGCTCAGCTGGCAGTTGGGATTTCAGGGCTGTGCAGGGCAGCAACGTCATTTCACAAGGATAAAGATTAATTTCTTCCAGGCCAGACTTCCAGCAGGACACAAGCAGGATAACATTTCCCCTGTGGGATAGAGAGAATTAATTCTGGGAACAAGAAGCTGCCAGACTCCAAAAGGAATCCCCATTTGTTGATGTTTGCTGCCCAAAGATGCAATAAAACAAGAGCAAGAAAAAAAGAGTGAGAAAAGTAAGTAATGACCTTAGGAAGTAAAAATGGGATTTTAAAGGGAGTCAGAGCAGGTTTCCCTTTGTTTGTGAGGCATTGCAAAACTTTTCCAGAGCAGATTTTCCAGGACAGCTCTCCCGGCAGGAGCCAGGCTCCGGGACCTCCGGTGTTTTCCTCACCTTGGCCATGAGGAAAAGCTTTCTGTCCGTTACATCCATGCATGTAATCAGGGATTGTGCCTTTTGTCACACTCCCAGCCACCATCTGTGTGCTCCCGAGTGGCCAGACGAGGGCTAAACCCCCATCCCGGTGGGATTAATCTGCAATTTCACACTAAATGATTTTTAAGGATAATTTGTTAGGATACAGTATCCCGAAATAAAACAAACGGTCGGTGCTTTCGCAGGGGGATAAAAGGAGGGAGCTTGTAGAGTTTCCCGTGTTTCCAGTGGCTTGGACAGAATCCATTTGCACATTTTCATGCCCATATGAATGCACGCATCCTGGGAAAAGAGCCTGTGGCTAATGGGAATAGCTGCTTTTTATTCCTGGGGGTGAGGGTCCAAGCCCAAATCTGGGCACTGGAAAGGGGACGAAGTGGAACCAAATTCCCATCTCCATCAGGGACTGAGAATTCGAGTGATGAAGTTGCAGTTTAAAATGTGAATAGAATATTTCACTTCTGCAGGGAGGGGACTGGTGGGATAAATTAAAACGGGTAAATAAAAGAGGAGGTCAAGAATCCAATCTTTCCTTCAAAACAAAGCTGGCTGGAAGTGTGCAAGGAAATTATTCCTCTCTAGGAAGCACTAAATGCTTTCAGAGCTGAATTCACATCAGTATTTCCCCCACACGTTTTAGATGCTCAGGAGGAGAGGGATGAAAACCACAATCAGAAAAGAAAAGCCAAGTGAGGAGTAGGAAGAGCCAGAGTCAGGACACACCGATGCCCTTTCACAGAAAACGATGATGAATAAACATGAAGCTGCTTTTCAGCCATTCTGGGTTCACCACAAAAACCACAGGTCCCAGCCCAAACTGCCTGAGGTGGGGGAAATATTTTGGTTTTCCAGCCTGACCACACAGGGGTCACCAAAATCTCCACAGACTTCTCATAAATCTCTGCTTTTGAGGGTTTCTCAACTCTCCCTTGCTTCCCCCCCC
>VZTE01000771.1:1117282-1152695 GCA_013397775.1 Eulacestoma nigropectus | reverse complement strand
TTTCTTTTCTTTTTTTTCTTTTTTTTTTTTTCCCTAAATGGATTGAAGTCCCCATGGCCTCGCAAAATAACTGAACGGCGTAACCATGGCAATGCTAATTATTGCCCTATAACTACAGTAGGAGAGGGAACACGGGGTAGGCTGGGAGGGAGATTTGAAGAGGGGTTTGGTTTTTTGGTTTTTTTTCGGCCGGAGTTTGAGCTTTTGGCTCTTGGTCCTGTGTTGTTTTTTTTTCCCCCCGCCCCTTTTCTTCTTTTCAAAATCTTTTTGCAAACAAACGGCATTCTGCTTTAAAGATCTCCCCGACAGTGGTTCGGGGAGCTTTGATAGGTGTTTCTGGAATTCCTGAATAGAGGAGCTGAAAGCTTCAGGGCAGGCAGGCACGGGAGTTCTGCCTTGTTCTTTTAAGCTGATTTAGAGTCGTGTAAAACATAAAAGATGCTTCAGCAAGAGACCAGATTTATTTAAGCCTTCTGCAGCATCAGTTGGCAGCAAACACACATCAGCAGCAGACACCACTTTAACACATCCCTGAGAGCTCTTGAAAGCCTTGGATTTGAAAGCAAAATCAACTGCATCCAACTAAATTACCTTCTTCTGAGAGAGAAAGATGTTTTCCTGCACCTGAATCCCTTTAGGTTTACCCTGGGTGTCTAATGACAACTTCCTGACATGTCCCAATTACCGCTTTACTCCTCAAGGTACCAGTGACTCCTGGAATAGTGTTCCACATAAATTAATTAACTTAGCCTTTTATTTGCAAGAGTTCTTTTGTTGACTCTAACGGGGAGTTTGGGCCACACAGGAATTTTTGAGTACTGTAAATATATTCTAATATTCCCGTTTTGTACCACATGCTCTGTCAGAAGCAAAGCGAAACAGGTGAGCTGGAGCATGTAAAAGGTGTCAAGAGCAGAGCTTTAAACCAAAAGCAGCCTGTCACAGCTGTGCCTGGCGTTGTTGCTAAAGGCAGCCTGGCAGATACGGTGCCTCCAGTGCCAAACCTTTCATTCTGATCCTTTACTCTGTCAAAAACTGCCTAAAACCTGTTTTTTTAAGTATCAATAACTTCATGTATCTGAATGGAAGGGATCAGCAGTTCCGTCTGTGAAGTTCTCTTTGAGCAGCTGCTGATCTGTCAGCACTGACAGGATCCAGTGGCTGGGAAAAGCTTTTCCAGGTGTTCCAGCAGCAGCACACACATTCCCCAGGAGCTGGGCACAGGGCTCCTTCCAAGGCTCTGGATTTCGGGGTTAATGCACCGTGATCAGGTTGGAAGTCCTGACAGGTTTCTCCCCCATCAAAGCCAATCAGGTGCAAATTTCTGACAGATGTGAAAACAAGGAATCAGTCTGGGTTTGTTTCCAGGCAGTTTCTCTGCTGGGTCCCTGGGCCTTCTTCCCCTACAGATGCCCCACAAGAAGTTTTCTTAGCCAAAACGTTTCCAACTGGACAAAGGAACACGAGATCAGGTAAAGAGTGTCCGTAACCACCTGTGAAACCGCAGGGCACGTCTGGATTTGGATACAGAATTCCAGCCTGGTGCTTTTTCCCTCTGACCTACAGGAGCTTTGGCATCCCAGCCATCCCTTTCCAGGGATGATGCAGCACCATCCCTGCTCCCTGTTAACCCTCCCTGCTGCTTTGCAGACTCCTGGCTTCAGACCCATCCCAGCTGAGCGAGGATGAGCTCCCTGGGGATTTGCAGTCCCTGTCCTGGCTGACATCCGTGGATGTGCCTCGGCTCCAACAGATGGCCAGTGGGAGAATGGATTTCAGCCTGGGGGCCCAGAATGCCATGCTCCAGCAGACAGGTACTGTTGGGATGGCAAATGGGAATAACTGCTCCTAAACAGCACAGCCTGCCCCCGCCACTCCCCCCTCAGGCTCCCTTTTCCTATCAGTGGATTCCTTTTAAGTGCTTTGCATTTTGCTTCCTGTCCAAAGACCTGGAGCCTGTTGGCTTCTCATAAGGGCTCTGCTGGTGCCTTCCCTTTATTCCAAGAGGGAGAGAGCCCCAGCACTGGCAACCCTTGGACCCCATGGGAATTTCTGCTCAGTGCAGCTGCTGGTGCCTTGTTGGGCTGAGGTATTTAAGTCCTGGGTTTCAGAGGTTTTCAACAGCTCTGAAATTAGGGAATTAGGTCATTAATCTTTCTGCTTTGTTTCAACATGGATAAAACGAAGAGCACCTCATTTACCTCACACCTCTTTGCTTCATGCAGCGGCATGTGTTGGTCGAACTCCTTTCTCTCCTCTGTGAACATCCTTTAGGTAAACACACATCATTCCCTGTGGCATTCCACAGGGAGAGCTCAGCGTGTCACCCCCCGCCTGCCTGAGAGCACAAATCCTCCAGGAGCACAGCTAATGCTGGATGTGTTGTTTCTCTTTTGTAAGAGCCAGTGTCTGTGTCACCACCAGTGGGGCTGTTAAACAGCTGCCACCTTTCATTCCCTGCCTAACGAGTTTTGGGAGCAGCTGATGTCCTCTGGGCAAGCTGTGAAATGCTCTGGCTCCTCTGGGGATGGAAAGCCAGAGAGGTGGGATTCTCTCCGCTCCAGAGCTTCCCTGTGTTCAGCTGCGTCCATTAACCCCCAGTGCCAGCCCCCTCTCCTGAACTGTGCTTCCATGGGAGCATTCCTCGCCTTCCTCTCTCCGCGCCAGGTCCCGTGGGCAACACGATGCACTCGACACCCGGAGCAATGATCCACGTCCAGGCCAGCCTCCCACAGGGAATCCTGGGCCTCAATTCCATTTCAACACACGGAGCAAACGTAAGAGCAGGCCTCGGTGGCTCGTTATTGCCCCAGCTCCTGGAGCAAGGGGTTGGTAATTCCGTGCCTGTTGTGTTTCTCTCGGCAGATGAGCCCCTACGCCGTGGGTGGGCAACTGTCCCCTGGTTTGCAAACACAGCAACAGCTCTTCCCTCCTCCTGCTCCTCCTCCTCCTCCTCCTCACTCCCAGCAGGTTTTTGCCCTGGCCCAGAACCCCCAGCAGGTACTGGTATGTGCTTCTTGTCTGTTGTGAAGTACCTGCCAGGTTCAAATCTCGGCGTCTTTTAAAAGAAAACCGAAATATCCCTAAACCTGCACGCCCTCGGATGTTTTGCATCCAACATCTCCCTTCTTTCCCCTCTGCACACAGTGTAACCCAGCAGCAATCTACAACACCTCCTATGGGACACAGCCACACTACTCCCAGCCACGCCTGGCTCCCCACTCCGCCCAGGAACTGCATCCAAAGCATTACCCCAAGCCCATCTATTCCTACAGGTGAGCGGGGAGCAGGAAGCACGTTGCCTACAGCCTGTCCTGGGATGGCTGGGACACTGCAGGGGTGTCTGAGTCCTCTGGAAGGGAACAAAAATCCCATCATTCATCCAGGAGTTCCGGGGAAGCTGCCTCTGAGGGGTAGCAGGAGTGAATAAGCAAAGTAATTCCTGGACAGCAGCACAGCGGGGGAGTAACAGCACAGAGGAGTAAAATCTGAGGATCACAGGGAAGTGGTCACAGCACCAGGGCTGGCAGAGCCCAAGAAGGGTTTGGACAATCCTTCTGGGAATGTGCTGTGACTCTTGGGGATGGTGCTGTGCAAGGCCAGGAGCTGGACTCGATGATCCTTGTGGGTCCCTCCAAACTCAGCTTATCTTGTGATTCTGTGACTTCTGAGCCCTTGGGAACAGAAATCCCAGGATCCCAGCTGTTTGTGCCTGAAGAGGTCCAAGGCTGCTAGACCAGAGGAAGGCATGGAGTGACAGGACAGGGGGAATGACTTCCCACTGCCAGAGGGCAGGGTTAGGTGGGAGATTGGGAAGGAATTCTTCCCTAGGAGGCTGGTGAGGCCCTGGCACAGGCTGCCCAGAAAAGCTGGGGAAGTGTCCAAGGCCAGGTTGGACGTGGCTTGGAGCAACCTGGGCTAGTGGAAGGTGGCAGGGGGTGGAACTGGATGAGCTTTAAGGTCCCTTCCCACCCAAGCCATTCCATGATTCCACGCCGTTCCCGCGTTTCCCTGCCCGCAGCTGTTTGATCGCGATGGCGCTGAAGAACAGCAAGACCGGGAGCCTGCCCGTGAGCGAGATCTACAGCTTCATGAAGGAGCACTTCCCCTACTTCAAGGTACCTGAGCATTCCGGGGCTGGGAAAGTGCCACATTCCAGCCCCTTTTCCCCCACCACCCCCCCGTGGCTGCTTCCATTAACCCTTTCCCGCTCCTTGCAGACGGCCCCCGACGGGTGGAAGAATTCCGTGCGCCACAACCTGTCCCTGAACAAGTGCTTTGAGAAGGTGGAGAACAAACTGAGCGGGACCTCCCGCAAGGGCTGCCTGTGGGCCCTCAACCCCGCCAAGATCGACAAGATGGAGGAGGAGATGCAGAAGTGGAAGAGGAAGGACTTGGCTGCTATTCACAGGAGCATGGCTAACCCAGGTAGGGCTGGGATCCCGCACCCCGTCCCGCACTTCCACGGCATTCCCTTCGGGGCTCCGCCGCCCCCGGGGTTACTGTTTGTAGGAATGTTTTAGTATCGAGTCACATTTTGATGCACGTTTCATCGAGTAGCATTTTAATGCAGTTTCTTGCCTGTTCTTCTGCAAAAGTCTCCCTTTCCTAAGACATTTTCTTATTTATAAAATAGGACTTTTTTTATTATTTGTAATAGATATGATTCTAAATAGGTCTTTATTTTATTTATTTATTTATAGTTTTCCCTCTTATTTATAAAATTTTGTATTTATAAAAATTTCTTATTCGTAGCATTTCTTATTTATAAAAAAACATGGTTTTGAAGCTTTCAGGAGCTCAGTATTGACAAAATCAACTGGAGTTTTTTTCCTACAATATCAGTAACGTGCAGTCAGGGATAAATTACATATTATTTGTTTATAAGCGGAAGGGCCACTGAAACAGGAGTTTTTTGTACTTATTTGGGAGATAAGGAGAATTCTGAGTGTTCCTCTGAGCACAGAGTTCTGCAGCTGGGGGTGAGCTGCCATCATCAGAGTTCTGCAGCTGGGGGTGAGCTGCCATCATGGGTGGCTGGGCTGCTCTGCAGTTTCAATGATCATTTCTTTAGCTCAGTCAGGGATAACCATGGAAGTGGATTTGGGGAAGGAGTGAAATTAGGTGGCGTTTCTTTGCTCCCCGCACGGTCACAGCCTGTGCTGGGTGTCACACGGTGACAGCTCATGGCACAGGTGTGTGGTTGCGCTGGGGGCAGTCCCTGCTTGACCAGGGGTTAAAGCATCTCTTTTCCTCCTGGGAACGGGCAGAGGAGCTGGACAAGCTGATCACGGACAGACCCGAGAGCTGCAGGCGGCCCAGCAAACAGGCAGAGCCCGAGGGGCCCCCGCGGGGCCGGATCTCCGTGTCCCAGCTCCAGCCCCAGCCCATCATGACGCTGTCCCTGCAGTCGCTCCCCCTGCACCACCAGCTCCAGACCCAGGCTCGCCTCGCCCCCAACTCCCCAGCACCTGCACAAACGCCTCCCCTGCACACCCTGCCCGACATGAGCCGCAGCCCCCTGCCCCACCACCCCATGGGACGCGCCCCGGACTTCCCGAACGTGGCGGTGGACATGAGCACGGAGGTGGATGCTCTGGATCCGAGCATTATGGATTTCGCGCTGCAAGGTACGGGGGAGGGCAGAGCTGGGGTTTGTGGTTGTGTTAGCGCTGAATATCCAAGGATCTCCAGTGGGATGTTCTGGGATGGGGCTGAGCGAAAAGCTGGCGCTGGGTGTTGGCATCTGCAGGGTGACTTGCTGGGTGGATTTTGTCCCTGGAAGGTGGGACAGCAAAGCACCTTCCTGGCTCCCGTGCAGGCACTGCAGGGGGTGGGAGCAGGGGTGTCCAACCAGCTGGATTTGCGATACCACGTCTCTCTGCCCCTGGGAAAACAGAGCTCTGCTCCTGCCTTGGGGTTCTCCTTCTGTGCAAGGAGAATTTCCCTGGTTTGTGGCGATGCCTGACGTGGTCCTGGGTGTTTGGTGAGCACAGGCAGAGAGGTGGTGCCCGGAAAGGCCTGGAAGCAGAGGATTTGGGGTCAGACACACTTGGTGCCCAGAAAGGCCTGGAATCACAGGATTTGGGGGTCAGACACACTTGGTGCCCAGAAAGGCCTGGAATCACAGGATTTGGGGGTCAGACACACTTGGTGCCCAGAAAGGCCTGGAATCACAGGATTTGGGGGATCAGTCACACTTGGTGCCCAGAAAGGTCTGGAATCACAGGATTAGGGGGTCAGACATGCTGCCCAGAAAGGCCTGGAATCACAGGATTTGGGGGGATCAGACACACTTGGTGCCCAGAAAGGCCTGGAATCACAGGATTTGGGGGTCAGACACACTTGCTGCCCTTGCACCACAGTGGTCCCACCCTTCAAGTGAAGCCCTTTAGTCCCGGCCTGACCCCACCCAGCACCCCGAGGGTGGGGGATGTGCTGCTGTGAGCAGGATTCCATCTTTTCCAGGGAACATTTGGGAGGAGATGAAAGACGACAGCTTCAGCCTGGACACCCTGGGTGCCTTCAGCAACTCCCCCCTGCATCTCTCCGACTGCGAGCTGGGCACGCCCGGCCTCACGCCTGTGTCCAGCGGCAGCGACCGCTCCTTCTCCGACCTGCAGGTCACTGGCCTTTACACCACCTACACCACCCTGGACAATGTGGCAGCTGCTCAGTACATGAACCCCCAAGGCAACAAACCCATCCCTCTGCTCTGAGCTTGGCGCCGTTCCAGGGATCCCGAGGGATGGTTCCTCCCCGTGGTTAAAATCCGACCGGGAAGCTACAAGAGCTCGTCCTGCTTTGGGATGTGTTGGCTGCTCCCAGCGTGTGAGGCCAAAATAAATCAAGCTGGGACTGGTAGAACCACTTTTCCCCCGTGGCAAGGGCACGGACACTTGGGTTGTGGGACTGGGGAGCTCTCCAGAAGGACCTGGAAGGCAGCAGGAACTTCCACTGGAATGTAACTGAGCTAAAAATCACCCAGTTAAGGGAAATAAATTTATTCTACACGGTGGTGGAGCTGCTGTGTCACCACTGTCACAGAAGCCACCATGAGCCAAGGGGCTGGCCAGCCCCGAGTTGGTTGATTGTGCCCCTGGTGTGTCATTTTTTTCTTAATTTTCCAAATTGGACAAAGACCTCCCACAGTTCCTGGAGACATTTGCACCACTAACGCTTTTCTGATGTAACTGTTGTTAATTTATTGTTAGGAGGTAGGAAAAAAAAGGAGCAAAACCACTAAAAAGGAAAACTCACCTCCCTAGCAGACCACTGTGGTATCTAGATTTGTAAAAGTCCTCACCCCTGAAGGAAGTGGTACTACTGAACTATTAAACTGATCACTGGCTAGAGGATTTTAGGAATTACGCCTATTTTTAGGATTTTTTTAAAAATAGATTTGTTTATAGTCTTGTGTATTGTGCTTCTGTCTATTCTTGTGCTAGGCAGTATTGCTATTTGTAAATTTATTTATATTTATTGTTATGAAAAGAAATTATGTGAACTGAGCACTGTTCAACTTGTGTAATGCTGCAGTAACCTGTTTTACAGCCACTAAATTATTCACCATCAGAACCACAACCATCTTATCACAGTTTTTACACTACATTTCTTTAATAAGCACTTTTGATACTGTGAAACTCATGCTTTTTTAAAAAATTCAGAGACCAAATATTGCCACTGTACCTTTCGTAATAGCCTTTGCTAATTAGCTAAAAAACCCTGATTCTAATGTAGCTTTGAAAAAAATTTTCCAAACCCTGCTTTGTACTTGGTACCATACACTGCAAATAACGTGATGGAACATCTGGAATATGTTGGAATTTAGCATTTAGTCTACTTATACCTCTGTGAGCAGAAAGTGATATTTATATCTTGGGTTTTGTCTGTTCCTGTGCATTCAGAGACTTTCCCGGTGCCGTGTCCAGGTGCTCCCAGGCTTTTCTCTCCCACACCCATCCGTGGATTAAAGCTGGAGGGTGCAGGATGCTGGAGTGGCCCCAAAGGGCACTTTCTTGCTTGAAAATCTGAAGATCAGGGGCTTGGAAACATCTGTGCCTGTATCCTCCCAGCGCATCCCTCCATGGCAACCTCCTCCAAAGGGCACCACCATGCTCCACGTCATAATTTATTGTCCAAGGACAAATGTGATTAATGATCCTTTGCTGTGACCGGTGTCACCTACGATGTCTTTGCTTTCTTAAATAAATATTTCTTAGCACTACGCCTGGGGCATTCTGCATGTGCTGTGTGGTGCCTGCCCTGGTGTCATGCTGGGCTTTCCCAGGCTTCATTCCCTTTACAGACCCTATGGCCAAGTTGAAGGTGGATCCTCGGCTCAAATCCTCCAGGAGAGTAAGAGTTTATAGGTATTTACTCCAAGAGTTCTTCCTCCACAGTGTCATTCTGTTCCTGAAACCCTCTGAAATGCCTGGAAAAGCTCTGGAGTGGGGACAGGGGCTGGCAGGAGGGATACTCGGAGCTGCCCCACCCCAAACAGGTCTTGTGCCACAGGGAAGGGACTGCCCAGTGCCAGAGGCACCAGGCCCTGCTCAGGACAATGACAGAAGACACAGAGGTCAGGGAGTTCCCTGGGAGCTGAGCTCACTTTATTGCTTGTCAGCAGTGACACCTCCCAGGCAGGAAGCCACTCATAAGACTCTTCCCATCCCCACCCCAGGACAGGGAGACCTCCCACAGATCCTGGGGGACCCCCCAGCCCAGTCCCAGGATGTGTCCAACACCTTCACCCCATGGCAATACCAGCACTGCACTCGAGCCAGGTGTCCCACCTTCCACCACCATCCCACCTCCTGCTGTTGAGCCCAAGGTAAATCTGCGCTGGGAAATGACACAGCCAGAGGCACTGGAAAACTTCAGATTCCCCCTCCATGACCAAGATGGTTAAAGGCTACCTGAGCAGCAGGGTGCAAGTCCGAGCAGGTGACAGCTCCCTCTGGCTCCACTGCTTCCAAGGAGGAGCCAGGTCACTGGGGCAGGAGCACCTGGAGCCATCCTCCCTCCACTCCATGCTCTGCAGGAGCCAGAAAGGACACGAGATGGACGAGAGGAACAGTCAGGTCAGTCAAACCCTGGTGGATCCTTGGACATTCCCATGGGAGCAGCTCCCAGATTAGCTCACTTAGGTCTTTCCTGAGCCATCAGCTGCTCATGGTCACATCTACTCTTGGCCCCCCAGCAAGAGGAAGGATGACAGAAATTGCTTCTCACAGTTTAGAAAGCATCACTTGGAGGCTGCTTCTCATTTCCTGGTGCCTGGTCAGCTTGAACCTGGCTGGCCGGACACCGGCCCTAGCCAGGGGGTCTGTGCCTCCAGCTCTGTCCAGTCTGGTGAGATGTGTCTGACCTGGTGCTTGTTTGAAAGACCAAGGCCAGGGCCGGCAACTAAAACAGGAAAATATTTTAGATTCTTTTTAAATCCCAAGTTCTGCACCAGGTCCAGATTCCAGGCTTGGCTCGGGACAAGTTCATCTTCTGCCAAGCTGCCCCTCTGGCAGCACCCCTGGTGCCAGAGGGGACTCTGCATGGATGGCAAGACCATCTCCACGGCTTAAAATACAAGCGCTGGCGTCCTTTATTTAGGCACGTGAGCAAGAGTCCAAGGCTTCAGTTCAAGGGCTGAGGAACCGCGCGGGCAGGCGAGGTCTGGTCGTGTCCTGGTGCTTCTCCTACCCCGTGGCAATTGCCCAGCTCAGGAGGGGTCATCAGTGTCCACCCTGGACAGGAGATGGGCGACCTGGGCTTTCTGCGGCCCGGTGATATGCTGAGCCATCTGCACCATGCAGTCCATGGTCAGCTCGGGGTTGGCCTGGAGCAAGCTGCAAGGCACAGGGCAACTTCCTGAGAGGCCAAAGTGACAACTGCCCGGTGTCCACCACCTGCTGTTGCCATGCCAGGGATCAGCATCCCACTTCTCATCCCAGCTCACTCGCAGGCTCACTCACCTCCGGATGTGCTTGAGGATGTAGTCCCGCTTCAGGTACTTGATGTTCTCCCTGATGGCCGACTGGGTGCCGTCCTCCTCCTGCATGTGCTTCTCCAGCCACTCCACCACCACCTGGTTGTTGTCCCAGAGGTAGCCCTGGGGAAAGCAGCACCGTGGGCAGGGGGTTCTGCTGCCCGCACAACCCTGGAGCCTCAAATTCAGGAAATGGGATTTCTCTTCCCAGTCCTGCACCTATGGCACAGCACACTCCCCCCTGTTGCAGCCACGGGGTAAAAGGTTCAGTCTGGAAACTGAAATTCAGGAAACATTTGCAAACCATGTAAAATGCAAAAAGGTTCCTTTGCAGGTCCTACTTCCCGAGGCAAGCACAGCAACGTGTGTGTCATTTGAGAGCAGCTCAAATGCTAAAGACCCCACTTTTGCCCTGGGAAGCCCTGTCATGGTAGAAAACGTTTATTTGGGGACCACTTTGCCATCGCTGAGCACCAGCACCCAACTGGAGTCTCCTGATTTGAAAAGCCAGCCGCAGCCCAGGGCTGCTTCACCCATCCTCACACATTCAAACCCTCAAGGAGGCACCACTGAAACCTCTGAATGATGGGAGAGCGAGGTGAGACCCCTCGGGATGCCCTGGCTGTGGAGGTGCCTCAGGAAGCCAAGACTGGGGGTACCTTTTCAGCTCCTTCCGTCTCCATGAACCAGCGCCGCAGCATGGACTGGATGTGGATGTGGCTGAGCTCGCTGTTGGCCTTCAGCACCTCCCCCTTCACCATCTCCTCCAGCAGCAGCCGCCGCAGCCGCCAGTAGAGGAAGGAGCGGGCGCTCTTCCACTCCAGGATGTCCTGCGGAAAGCGGAGCACAGCCCGGGTTTGCCGGCGGCCGCTCGCTCCCACCTCCAGAAAGCAGCCCCGGGGCAGGGATGTCACAGGAAGGGAATTTCCCCCCGCCTCTGGCTGTCACCTCAGAGCCCTCCCCTGCGCCCGGCTCACCGTGATGACCCCTTTCTCCTGCATGCGGCCCGGGGTGTCGTGCAGGTCGGCGAAGCGCACGGCCACCTGGTGGTACACGGGCAGCAGCAGCTCCTCCCGCGCCTTCAGCTGCTTCTCCAGCTCCTTGCGCTGCGCCTCCGACAGCTCGGGGGTCCCTGTGGGACACAGCGGGCGGAGCAGACCCCTGGTGATGCCACCACGGGGTGCCCTCTGCGCTCCCACATCAGCCACCACGCCCAGTGCCACGGCTCTTTCCTTGGCACACTGATACCAGAGACACAGAGGCCGTGGCCACCAAGAGGTCACACCGTGCCTGCCCACATGAGAGGGGAGGTGGCATTTGCAAGGACCTGGTAGGACCGTGGTGTATAACGGGGGCAAGGAGCTCCCAGTGCATCAGGAACCAACTCAACGTTGCCATGGCCTTCATTTCAGAGCATGGGAGAAGACCCCAGCCCCATTTAACCCATTGACAGAGCCCCCAGGAGATACAGGTGTTCTAAAGCACCACCAGATTCTCTAGGCTCCACCAACAGAAAAGACAAAGAATTTTTGCAGAGGGACACCAAAGGAATCCTGGTGGTTGCCACCAAAGTGCTTGAGCCCCATGTTTAACTTACACTACCAATGCTACAACCCAAAACTCCCTTCCCTTACCCAGCTGCTCCACCAGCTTGGCATAAACTGTATCGATCCTTCTCATGGTCTTCACCAAATCCTTCTTTCTGAACTTGATCTCCACTGTTCCTCCAGGCTCCAAAATGCCTCCCCTGGAAGGGAAGTTTGGTAAAGCAAGGACTGGGCTGCCTGGGAGAATAAATCCTAGGGCAAGATGCCCAGGCAGCTGACACACAGAGGTGTTCTGGATGACCCCCAGGTGTTCTGGATGACCCACACAGGTGTTCTGGATGCTGACCTGCTCTCCTTGTCGGCGTAGAGCTCCACGTGCAGGGGGTTGATGGTGGAGTCGATGACCACCCAGGAGCCGCCGCGCAGCTCCGCGTGCGGGGGGATGTAAACCAGGACAGGCTGCTTGAAGTCCCGCAGGCTGTCCACGATGAAGGCACCGAACTTCAGCATCTGGTCATACATGTCTGAAAGCCAAAGGGACTCAGGGACTGGGTGTCCCAACTGCCACTGCCCCGGCCTCTTCCCAGCTGCCCAAAGCCACCTTCTCCACTGGAGAGACAAAGCACCCTACAAAACCAGCCAGCAGGAAGCCACCAACCCACAGGACCTGTGCCCTGCGATGCCCCATGACCTCCCCAGCCCAACCCCACATCCCACAGTGGTGCAAGACCCTGGCCCATGCCAGGACCCCGTGGGGCAGCAGGGGTGCCAGAGGTTTGTAACACCACGGGAATCTGGGCATCCCAAGCACGGGTACCTTTCATGCCGCTGGAGAAGCCTCTCCAGTTGGCAAAGATCATCAGCGGGAGGTGCTCTCGGTTGAAGTCCCGAATGGCCTGGGCTGTTTTAAAAGCAGAGTCTGGGAACCAGACCTGCCCAGCCTGCTGGATTATCTGGAAAAGACAGTGAACAGCTGAGACTGTGCCAGTTCTTCCTGGCACGCTGCACGAAACAGCTGGAAGGAAACAAACTGCCCCAGCACCCTGGATTCCACCAGAATTAAGGAAAAGCAAGACATGTCCAAGGATCACACTGGGCTATTCCCCTTTTCTCCCAGCCAGCCTCCTCTTAGATGCCACCTGGCCTCACTAAGGCCTCCCCACTCACCTTTGCCTCCGAGTCCAGGTTGGCGGGGTCGGCGGGTATCGTCACCTCCACAGTGCGGGTCTCAACAGCGATGACACCCACGGGGAGACCTCCCAGCCTGCAGCAGGGCAGGGTGGGCTCAGCAAGGCCAGTTCCCCTCCACCCCAGCCCCATCAGAGAGCTGCTCCTCCTCCACCATCCCAAAAGCAGTGCCACGGCCAGGGCTCGAAGGTGAGTGGCCACACGCGCAGGATCCCAGCTCCATCCCCTGTCCCTGGCAGTACCTCGCTCTGCCAACCACAACAGTCTGAGCCCACGGCTTCATGATCTCCATGAAGCTGCCCTGGTCGAAGAAGCCGCTCTGCCAGGTCCCCTTGAGAGCTGTGGAGCATAGGAAAACATGGAATGGTGCAAGGGCAAGCACTGGAGGGCTCCTGGGCACCAGCCCACAGCCAAGAGCACCTTCTGCACCTACAGGATGCATTTGGGAGCGGGGCTGCAGAGGCCTTGGGTTGTCCTCACTTACTTGGATGGGGTCTCCCTGCCAGCATCCACCTGGGGTCATAGGGGACTTTGGAAGGGACAAAATCAATTTCTCTTTCAACAGGGTCACTTATGGCAGTGACAGGCACCGGGCTCTGGTTATCCTGCAAGGGAGACCCCGAGAGCAGGTCACCAGCCAGGTATGGGTGACATCCCCCACCTCCAGCCTGCAGCACCCTCCTACCTTGGGTATGTACGAGAGCCACTGCAGGATGGTGTAGACCCCCTCAAAGTCATCTGGGACGGTGACATGGGAAACGCCATTGTTGTGCATGATCTGCACTCCTCCCAGCTGGTTGTTGGATGTGTAAACCTCCCGTCCCAGCACCTAGACAGAGTTCCCAAGGGAAAAACATGGGGCTCTGCTGACACAGGAGCTGCTCCCTTGCTCTGTTTGTCAGCCCAAACCTCTGCACAGGCACATTCCCTCTGGGCTGAGGCTGAATTTCCACCTCTGTCCAGGCTGATGTTAAAGTGAAGGGATCCTGCTTTGCTACCTGGGCTTAGTGAACCAGGTTTCAGTTAAGCTCAAATCAATGGGATTCTGCCCAGAGATGGGTCCTGCCCCTGGGGCTGGAGCCCAGCTGTCCCAAGGCACCTCTGCCATCCCACCCTGCCCCAGGAGCAATTCCCTGGCCCCTAAAGCAACACCAAAAAGCTGTGTGGGGTCATTCTCTCCCTGCTCAGTGAGACCAGCACAGCTGCAGCTCCTTCTGAGAGGTCCCATGAGGTGACACACAGGGAGCTGCCACCTCTTCCCATGGGACAGAGAGGGAGCCCACACAGGCAGTGGTGGGAAGGACACAGTGCCACGGAGGACATGTGGCCAAAGCTTGGTACCTTGTTGAGAGCCGTGACACCTGTGAGGATGATGTGGGAGTTCTCCACCTGGATGACGCGCTGGCCCAGCCTCACCAGGTAGGCACCGATCCCGATGGCACGACAGGTCACCTGGGCACACACACAGGGACACGTGGGGTCACTGGGGCTGCAGCACAGACCACAAGCACCTGCAGAAGGCTGCTCTGAAGGGCTCAGCCTCCTTGTTGCATCCCGTTACCCCTCCCAGGGTGACATTAAGAGCCAGCAGAGAGGGGAAGGGCCCCAGCTGTACCATGCTGATGGTCACTATTTCGTCGTAGGCACGGGAGGATTCCCCAGCGATGGTACCAGCAGCTCTCAGGTTTTCCACCCCAAATCCATTGTCCTTCCCAATGATGTCCAGGAGGACATACCTGCAGGGAAAGTGGAGTCGTGGTGTGGGAAGCACTCACCTGCATGATGTGCCTGGCAGGATGCTGAGGTGGGAGCTGCATCCCGGTGGGGTGCAGGGCAGAGCTTGGGGTGGCTCCCTGTGTCTCATGGGACATGGGACTCACCTGGACTCGCCGCCTTCCTCCACGTGCTCACAGCGCACCGAGTTCATGGTGCTGATCTTTGTGTAGTCCTGGGGAGTCAGGTACAGGTACCTGAAGCCCTGCAAGGAAAGGGGAGGAGGATGAGCTGTGGAGCCCCCCACACACATGCTCACGTAGGACATGGCCCTTGTCCCAAACCTATCCCAAACCATGCTGTGCAGCAGCTCAAGAGACCATGCAGCCATGAGCAGCCATGCCAGCACCGGCACCTTCACCTCCACCACCTGGGAGAAGCCAAAGGAACCATTCCCACAGTGCTTGGGTGCAGGTGTGGCCTCACCCCCTGCTCTGATCCCACAATTTGATATCCCAGTTTAGCTCTGGTCATTCCTTCCCCAGCTAAACTCTCTGTTCTTCCCTGTGCTGCAGGAGGGGAGGTGCCCACACACCTTGTAGGGCTCAGCTGGGTCCACCCAGGCCACCTGGAACATGTGCTTGATCTCGTCGGCGAAGCCGATGCGGGCGCCGCTGTTGGCGGCGATGTAGATGCGGGGGATGCCCTCAGCCCGTGCCAGCTCCGAGGCCCTCAGGAACAGCAGGTCCTCCTCAGGCCCAAAGGAGCCGATCTTGTGCGTGATGTCGTTGCAGATGAGCACAGTGTCCCGGCCTTTGGGGTACTCGGGGGTCTTCAGCTTCATTTTGAAAGCAACCATCCCCACCTGCCTCGAAACAGCACAAGGTTACAGGGCAGAACCCTCCAGAGAATCCCAGAATCATTTACAGAATCACAGAATTAACTAGGTTGGAAAAGACCTCCAAGATCATTGAGTCTAACCCTTGACCGATCACCACCTTGTCAACTAAACCAGAGCACTGAGTGCCATGTCCAAGAGACACAGGCACTGAGCTGCAGCTGGCATTTATCAACAGACAAAATGGTTGAGGAGCATCTCCCAAGCTGTAAACACAGCCAGATTGAGGCACCAGCCATTCCCACCTGCTTCCCCTGCCCAATTCCCAAATCATTCCCTGCTACCTCGTTTCCTCCAGGGACCCTGTTCATCTGCACGAGGTGCCCCTGGGAGTCCAGGACCAGCTCAGTGTAGGTCAGGATGTCCTTGGGGTACAGGTCTGAGGAGCCCCACAGCTTGAAGAGAGCCTGTGGAGGACACAGTACATGGCTTGGAATGGTTTGGCCTGGAAGAGACCCTAAAGACCATCTAGTTTCAGGAATTCCAAGAGCTAGGAATTGGTTTAGAAATGTTTCACATAACCAAAATTGTTGGGGCTTGGGCTCTTTTTTGTTTTCTCATTTGACAGCTCAAGGAGAGGGATATTTTCCTCAGGTGGGAATATTTGGGGAGGGTGGGGATGAAGAGCAAACGCAGGAATTTGAAGCCTCTTTTTGCTCAGCCAGACTCACCTGCCTGATCATCTCCGGGAAGTCGTACACGTAGGTGGTGCCCAAGGACTGCGCCTGGAACCGCTTGGCCTGAAGCAGGTCCTTGGTGACATAGGGGGTGTTGATGAGCATCCCGTGGTGCGGCCCCTGCTTGTCCCCATACGACTGGAACATGATCTGGAGAGGAGAGCAGAGCACTGGTTGCCTTCCTTGGATGTCATGGTGACTCCTGCTGGAGCACTGCTGAGCCCTGCTTGGCCAAGGTGATTTTCCACCTATTTTTTGCTATTGAGGGGACTGTCACACCGCTGTGCTGCCAGCACCAGTGACACCCTAACAGTGACCTTCACCTCCAGCACTCAAAACTGCCCAGCTCCACACCAGCATCACCCCAAGGAACCCAAATGGATGAAGCTCAACACATTTTGGAGCAAACTATTACACCGAGGAATCCAACTGGATGAAGCTCAGCACATCTTGAACAAAGCACCACCCCAAGGAACCCAACTGGATGCAGACAGATAGGAATGAAACCAATCCAGCTGTGGGAATGCTGTTGGAAGTCTGGGGGCTCTGGGCAGACCAGCACTGCAGGTGCACAAGGAGTTCTGCGGAAGGCCCCCCAAAAGCTCTGATGGAGCCAGCAGCACTCAGGCAGCCGTGGTTGGGTTCCTGCAGTCACCACTGGGGTTACTCACGCTGCCGGTGCCAGGGTCTTTCACTTCCTTGTAGATGCTGATGTCCAGGTAATATCCGGACTCGTTGGTGAGGAAGAGGCGGATGGGGATGGCGGTGGCAGTGGGCGTCAGGCGGATGTTGATCTTCACCTCGGCCTGCAGCACCCGCAGCTTCCAGAGGCGGCTTCCGTAGCGCATCACCATGGAGCGCACCGACTCCTCGATCTGCGCGGGGCATGGCACACGGGTGGGTCAGTGGCCCCAGGGACGACACTGAGCACACCGTGCCAAGGCTGGAGCAGCCCTGTTGAATCTCCACCCCAAACAGCCATTTTGGATTTGGGTGAGCCCCTTCCCTCTCTCCATGCCTCCTGGTTGGGCCTGGTGCTGATATCCACCCTCTCCACTGGGGACAGGGAAAGATGGTGTGGGGTGGCTGCCCATCTGTGCAGTGGTCCCGAGCACAAGAGATCACAGAACCTCCATCCTCAGATCAGAGGAACCTTTCCAGGACAGAGGAAGCAGGACCCCAAGAAACACACCTTGGAGGGATCCATGATGACGGTGGGCACGAAGTTGAGGAAGATGTGGTTGCAGTCAGTGCGCACAATGGTGTTGTTGAAGGCCACCTCCAGCTCATCCATGGCCTCCAGGAGCAGCCGCTCGCCCTCGTTCTGCAGGTACTCGAAGGAAGCCTCCTGTGATGGAGCAGGTGGCTCAGCAGGGGCTCACCAGGCCACCCCTGCACCCTCACTGTGCCCCCGCGGGCCCCTGTGTCACCCTGCCTTGGTGATGAGGTCGGAGTGGCGCACGATGGCGCGGATGAAGAAGCGGTAGTCGGTGGTCTCGGCGCCCGCCTGCACCCTGGCAGCCCCCAGGTACAGGTGCATCTTGTGGTTGGCACAGGGGATGGCCGTCAGGTCGAAGTTGCGCATGCGGCTCAGCTCCAGCTGGAAGGCGAGCGCCGGCTCCAGGTGCCGGTAGATCCGATCCTCTGCGAACTGCCAGGCACAGCCATGAGCCAGGGGCGGGTGGGCGCCGCGCCGGCACCGTTCCCACTGCTCCCACCGGATCTTACCTCGTCCCTGGCTCTGAACGTGAAAAACTTCGGGAATTCTCTCTGCGGCAAAAGGGAGAGAGAAGACAACATGAATAGTCTTGGCCCGCAGAGGATTGTTCTGATTCTACCCTAAAAAGGAAAAACCTTGCAGGCTTTGTTCTCCCTCAAAGGGAAAAGGGTTGGGAGGGATTGATTAGGTTGGATTTTAGGAGGAAATTCTTCCCTGTGAGGGTGGTGAGGCCCTGGCACAGGTTGCCCAGAGAAGCTGTGGCTGCCCCATCCCTGGAAGTGTCCAAGGCCAGGTTGAATGGAGTTTGGTGCAACCTGGGACAGTGGAAAGTTCCACCCCATGGCAGGGAGTGGAACAGGATGAACTTCAAAGTCCCTTCCCACCCAAACCATTCTGGGCTTCTACTCTGTGATAGCTTCTGTGGCTCTGCAGGAACCATGTTACTGGAAACACGAGCAGGATAAAGGATGATACAGGAGATGAATCACTCATTGAATTGCTCATTAATTAATTCCCAGCTCCTGAAGCAGAGAGGGTCCATCCATCACTCAGTGCTGTGTCTGTAAGGTATTTATAGATGTCAGAGGCTGCTGCACTCACCTGCTGGGCAATGAGGAATGTGATTCTCCGGAGACCACACTCAACGAGGATATTTTTCTACACAGAAACAGAAGATGCCACCAGTCTTAAACATCTTAAACATCTCCACCGAGGGAGCAAACAAAACCCAAGCTGCAGCATTTTGGGGCGCACAGCATGGAGAGGAGGCAGTGCCTTGGGGTACAGTGTTCTGGCTTGAAGAGTTTACAGAAAGAGGGTCCAGCCCCAGTGACAGACCTTGGACTGGGCAAAGGCTCTGAAGATGGGCACCAGCTTCTCGTCTTCCATGTGGTCAGCTGAGCAGAGCGCGACGTTGAGGATGTGGATCGGCTCCTCACGGATGTTCTGGCAACAAAACCCCACAGGTCAGCCCTGGCCAGCAGCATCACTGCTGTCCCAGGCAACACCCGGGGGTATCAGCAGCAGCTTCATGCCCACCTTGGCGTCCTCCTCATCGTAGGTGGTGGCCTGTGCCTCGCTCAGGAGCCCGCTGTCCGACGGAGAGTTGGCAAAGCACGAGATCACTTCATCGAAGTTCCTGCCCAAACACCAGGGATGGGGTCACAAGCCAGCACGTTGTGCCCACCCCCTGCCTGAAGGGACAGCGCCAGGGACCCGCCGTGACAGTGTGACAGGGACACAGGTACCAGCACAACAGCCCCACCACCATCCCACAGCAAACCCACAGCTCATGAAACGCAGCTCTGAGCTCTGCTGCGTTAATGTGCAGAGGGGTTTAACCTGTGCCATGTAAGCTTTCCCCATGTTCCACATGTCCCCAAAAGCCACCTTGTGTCCCCAGAAGGTAAGTGTTGTACTGAGAATACCCAGTCTGCAGCTATGGTGGGAACTGGAGCCGCCTCTAGCACTGCCCAGCCGCCCCCAACTGTGGCTCTTCCACCCCATTTTGCTCTCTAATGATTACAGTGGCACCCAAAATGCACAAACACTGGCCAGGCATGTCCCTGCACCCCCACCTTGTGAAGTCCTCAAATCTGCGGAAGGCCACCATGACTCCCATCCGCTGGCTCGTGGGGGAAAAGCCGCTGTCCATGAAGAGCTCGGTGCTGTGCCGGGCCAGGTCAGGGTTGGAGATGCTGATAGGGACAGACACCCTGCCATGGGGAGCAAGTGTCAGCTGTGGGGGGGCACCGTGTGGGACCACAGCTCCCACAGGGGACCCTGACCCAGAGAGGGCTCATCCTACTCCACTGGCAACGGGACAGCACGGTGGCAGCTCCAGCTTTGCACAAAGGGGATGATACAAACTCAACAGCTTTGTGAAAAGAGCCAAGTCCAGGGGAGCAGGACAGGTGCGTGGGAGGGACCCCTGTACCTGTTGGGGTGGGAGGAGGGCAGCATGAACTGGAACTCCACGAGGCAGGTGCCGTCGGAGAGCTGCTGGTGCTGGAGGCTGTTCAGCTCGTAGGCGATGTACCCCCGCCGCACGTACACCTGCGAGGGGACACAGGAGGTACCACCGTGCCCCTGCCACCCCTGGGCCCCCCATGCCACCCTCAGACCCCCTCTGTGCCCCCCAGCCCTCACCTCCAGCGCTGCCATGCGCACCACCTCGTTGGTGTGGTAGAAGAACACGGGAAGCACATCAAAGATGGAGGTTTCCGACAGGATCAGTTTCTGCGGGAAGAAAGCAAAATTTAGGGCAAGGACGAAGTGAGACCTCTCTACCCTATTCAGGGGGTCCCTCAATGTGCAGGACTGGTCACTGGGGTGCCATGGAACACCCAGCCCACCATGGGGACACCACTAGAGCCAGATATGGATCCACATGTCTGTTCCCTGCTAAACAGAGCATTGAGAAATAGATGGGGACTGGCAGCACTGGGTGCACCCCCTCCTCTGCTCCACACAGCCACTGCAGCAAGGCTTTGAGTGCTTTTTAGCTATTTTTAAGACTAAACCACTTGCAGCCAGAACCCCTTCCAGAAGCCACCCAAACTCCCTCTGGAAAAACACACAATTCCCAACCTTCAGGTTCTCAGGGCAGTACTCGTGTCCGTACATGTCGATAGCGGAGATGAAGATGGACTCAACCTGGTTGTGCCGCAGCTCGTAGGAGGGCATGTGAGAGGCAATGAGCACCTGCCAGGGGAGAGAGGAGCTGGCAGCGTGGGGGACAGGAATGGGGACAGGAATGGGATGGCACCACATCGTGCTGGCTGACCTGCCGAGCTCTTAGTGCCACTTTGGAGTGCTCGGTCTTGCTGAGCTGTGTCAGCTCATGGAGGATGGTCGTCAGCTCATCTGTCAGCGTGGGGTCACGGCCACAAAGCTGGTCCTGCAATGTCACACCACCATGGCTCAGCTCAGGCTCCATGCTGTGTGGGATGGCTTCATCCCAAACCCCAGCCCCATGCAGCCAAAGGGAACAAGACCCAAGGCACTAAAAGGGGCTCTCTTTGACCCAAGTGTAGTCACACAACATCATAGAGGGGAGACAGTTAAAATAAAGGGATAACGAGGCAGGAATGGACACCTCAAGTGATGCAGCGTTGCCTCGGCTCTTCCCTGCCACCAGCCTTTGCTCCTGGAGTCTCGAGCACTGGCTGTACTCACAATTAACATGATCACCAGCTGGTTCTTCTTGGCCACCTGGGCATGGGAGAAGATGCTCTCCAGCACGGGGGTCATGTCAGGTTTGCATTGCTCCCGCAGGCTGATGACACACTTGTCATAGTGAGCTGTGGGGCAGGACCTGGTGAGCCCTGCAGCTCCTCCAGAGAGCTCTGCAGTTTCCCCAGAGAGCCCCAAGGCCTCACCATGCTGGAACTGTGTCTCCACTTGCAGGTAGCGCCTGAGCAGGTCCAGCACCACTGCCTTCATGTAGCCCCGGATGCCGCTGCGGTACCTGGGGAGCAAAGAGCCCACTGAGCTGAGAGGAGGTGGCCGTGGGGGGACAGGGGGGTCACAGACAGCACGGGGCTCACCTCTGCACCAGCTGCACCAGGCTCTGTGTGTTCATGAAGAAGACCTCCCGCTCAGCCTTCCTCTGCAGCGTGGCCGCGTGGGTGTCCAGCACGTTGGCGATCTGTGGGGAGAGGGGATGGGGTCTGAGGTGGCTCAGGGGCAGGAGGCTGCCAGCTCCCCCTTTCCTTACTCCACCCAGAGCCTTTCCCTTGTTTTTTTTTTTCCCCCCAAAGTGAAAAATGCAAAGTGACAAATGAATATAAAAAGGCACACATAGAAGCAAATACACAAAGAAAACCAAACACGCGTAGAAAATACAAACCCCCGCGTATTTCCCTCACTCGTTTAATTTGTTATAAAATCTTGGCAGCACAAATTCAGGCAGGAGATCCCAAATGACTCCAGTTGAGAGGACGTGAGCCCCCTTTGCCACTCACCTGCTGGCTGGGGAAGCGGCAGAGCACGGAGGTGATGTTGCTGGCGTACTGAGCCATCACCTTCCGGATGGACTTCTCCACAGCCAGGGGGATTCTTCCCGAAATGCTCGTCATGATCTCCTGCAGCTCCAGCAGGGGCAGGGCAGGGTCCCGCAGGGTCTTCATCAGCTGTGCCACCCATTCCTTCACCTGTGGGAGCAGAAGGTGGTGCTGCTGGACTTGCCCTCGTGGCAAACGTGTGGCAATTGGGGGAGACAGCTGGCACCCACCTTGGTCTTGAAGTAGGGCTCGGGCAGGCAGTAGCCGTTCATGACGTTGGTCAGGTTGTCCAGCACGTTGCGGAGAACCTGGTGCTGCTTCTCACCAGTGATGGGGAGGGTCTGCTGGGCTGGGAGCCCCCCTGTGAATGGCTGTGCCTGGAGAGGGCAGAGGGAGGTGGGCTGAACTGTCCTTGCTGACAGGGACAGAGCCCCTGAGAGCTGCAGCTGCCCCAGAGGAACCAGCACAACCCCTGCTTTGGGTTAGATACAGAGGAAGCACCTGACATTCAGCGTTGTGGCACTGCCTCATCATGAAAATAATGCAGAAAACCTGCTGATTTTAGTGCTATAAATGCACGTTTTTAGTGCATGTGAGCCCCTGCACACCGAGGAAGCAGAGCAATCCACGTGGAGCAGCACTTGAGCCCCAGCACAGCCCAAAGATACGGCATGACCACCACTGTGATGCCCCACCAGGGCAGCTCCTCCAATTTGTCCCCTAGGGAGCATTCCCAGGATGCCGACTGGGAGCGGACAGGAGGTGACAGCAGCGCGGCACCCCCCCAGCAGACTCACGGGCTTCACTTTGGAGGGATCATCGAGCTGGAGGCGGGCGATGACACAGCCGGCCTCCAGCAGCGCTCCCGGCCGCTTGATGTAGTGCAGCCGCCCCGCCTCCTCCACGGCCAGCGTCATGATGATCTTCATCACCTGGGGAGGAAGGGGACACCGTCACCGAGCCAGCAGCACCCGCGGGCTGCACATCCCGCGAGCATCACGGCAGCGCTGCGGGGCTCCGTCTTTGCCGAATGTTGCTCCTCCAGCTCTTCTGCAAAGCTCACCTCGATCTCCGCAAAAACCTTCCCCTCGTCCACGTGGCCGCCGTCCTCCACCGTGTACTGCAGCAGCTTCCCCGCCGAGGGCGAGCGCAGCACCGTCGGGTCCTTCTCCTTCTCGAAGGTGCACGTCTTGTTGCCGATGGTGATCCGGTACCTACGGGAGAGGGAAAGGTGCCACCAGCCGGCCGCTGGCCATCGGGGAGGGAGGATGGGGGCCCTGGCAGGGGGTACCTGTCGATCTCCTCCTTCATGTAGGTGGTGTAGCTGCAGCCGTCGTAGGAGAGCAGCAGCCCCCCGTCGTTGAGCCGGTGCACGTCGATCTCGATGTGCGTGCGGTTCATGATGACCACGTAGGTGGTCAGCGACTGGCGGGCGACCTGCGGGCAGGGGACACCCTCAGCGCAACCACAAAACACCCTCAGCAGCGAGGCTGGGGGCTGGGGGGCACCTCCCCACGCTCCGTGCAATGGCTGCTGCCACAGGATGGGAGGGCAGGAGTTACAGCCTCAGGCTGCACCGAGGAGCTGTTCAACTCAGCCCAGAGCTGGTTTAACTCACAGCCCAGAGCTGGTTTAACTCACAGCCCAGAGCTGGTTTAACACACAGCCCAGAGCTGGTCTAACTCACAGCCCAGAACTGGTCTAACTCACAGCCCAGAGCTGGTACAACTCACAGCCCAGAGCTGGTTTAACTCACAGCCCAGAGCTGGTCTAACTCACAGCCCAGAACTGGTTTAACTCACAGCCCAGAGCTGGTCTAACTCACAGCCCAGAACTGGTCTAACTCACAGCCCAGAACTGGTCTAACTCACAGCCCAGAGCTGGTACAACTCACAGCCCAGAACTGGTTTAACTCACAGCCCAGAGCTGGTTTAACTCAACTCACAGCCCAGAGCTGGTGCAACACATGGCTCACCTGCTACTTTCATTGTGAGTAGGGAGTTTTGCATGAAGTCCAACTAATTGGGTTTAAAAGCAAGAAAAGTGAGTCTCTTAATAAACTCAGGGCAACAGAGTGTATGGAAATGTCTGTCTAGTTAAAATGAGGTTATTAAGGTTATAAGGTTAGTAACCTCATTTTTATGTTGCACATTTTTAAAGGACAACCTTGTATTTATTTCACCTTTCTCCCTCGGGACAGGAGCACATCCCTGACCCCTTGAGAAGTGCTGTGGCTGGTTTGGGGGGAGCATGGCCCTGCCCTCACCTGCAGAATGTACTTCACACCCTCATAGATGAGCTCCACATCAACGATGTTCAGCAGAGAGGCTGCTGGCAGCACCTGGCCCCTGAAACACAACGGAGGGATCAGGCCCCACGGCATTCCCGGCCTCTCCAAACATGTGGGATGTCAGCAGTGCTCCCTCCTGGACAGAGGGCATGACAGTGACCAGAGGGGACAAGTGTCAGCTTTAAGTGACCCACGTGAGCACCATGCACAGCCAGATCTGGAGGGAGGCCAGGCACTGGGAAAACACTCAGATAAGGTGCATGGGAGAGCCCCGGGTATCCTCCAAGCCTGGAGGAATAACCTTGGTATTCAACAACAAAAGCAAGCTGCACAGCCAAGCCACTTCCCCTTGAAAGCTGTTTTCCCAGCCATGGGAAGCCTTTCCTACTGTCCAGACAAAGCGATAGCTGAGGAGCCAGAGCTGTGAGCCACAGCAGATACCCCTCTCCCTGCCTGTCACAGAGCTAAATTTGCAAAGCAGAAGTGAAAGGAAGATGTCCCAGAAGAGCAACACTCAGGTCTCCATTGTGACTGCACCAATCCAGGAAGTGCTCAAGGCCAGGTTGGACAGGGCTTGGAGCAACCTGATCTGGTGGAAGGTGCCCCCCTCATGGCCAAGCCCCCTCCGGGCAGCCCCCACTCCACACCTCTCCAGCGTGTGCAGGAAGTCGGTCATGCACGTCCTGAAAGCAGCATCTGCCACGTTCAGGGCACCACAGACAACCCCCAGCATCGTGTCCGGCTTCTCTGCCTGTGGGGGCAAAAACAACAGGGTTTGGGTCTTACCCCAAGGGAGAGGAGAAGTGACCCCAGGGGGTCACCCCCACCTGCACTTTCTCGGCGATCAGGTGGTCCAGCCAGCCCGTGTGTATCTCGTTGTTCTGGAAGCTCTCTGTCTCCAGCAGCTTGATGAGGTACTCCACTGTGGTCCGGAAATCCCCACGGATAGACAGCTCCTTCAGGGCCACCACCATGTTCCTTTTAGGGACAAAGCCCTTCATTAACGACTGAGAAGTTGGCACTTGGCTCTCAGCAGAGGGAACCGGGGAGCTTCAGGGCCCGGAGCGATGAGCTCCTGAGGTGATGAGCTCCTGAGCCCCCAGCACCTTCACAGAGGTGCTCGAGGTGCTCAACCTGCTTCACTGCATGGTTTGGGTTGGAAGGGACCTTAAAAATTCTCTTGCTCCACCCCGTGCCATGGGCAGGGACACCTTCCAGTAGACCGGGTTACTCCAAGCCCCATCCATCCTAGCCATGAAACAGCCCTGAATGAAACTGCTGCTCAGTTCCTGAAGGGACACTGCTGCTCACAGGCTTCAAGCAATGCTCAGCAGATCACTACAACATCTCCTTGAGGACCAGCTGGATGAACTGAGGCCGTAGCACCACCACAGTCCAAAAAATTCTGGCTTTGGCCAGCCAGCCAGGTGCTTAGCACAGCAGCACCGTTCTGGTCGGATAAAAACCACTTTTCCCAGCTCACACACTGAGCATGACTCTTCCCAAGGACACCCACCCTCCAACTCATCCCGCCACACTCACGAGATGGCCTCCTCCCGGTTCTCTCCCCATGAGAAGCAGTGCCCAAACTGGGAATCAGCAAATTCGTGCAGCCCCCCGGCTGCTGCCACGCTGAAGTACCCCCAGACGTTCTTGCTGCTGCGGAAGTTCAGCTCCTGCACCGTCCCCGAGCTGGGCTTGAAACCCTGAGCCAAGACAGAGGAACCAGGATTGAGACTCGTGCAGTGAGACAGGGAAGGGGAATGCCCACGGATCTCACCGATCCCATGAACATTGTCTGGCTGGGGAGGACCATGCCCAGTTCAACCCCACAGGTGGCAGAGTCCCCTTGTCCCCACCCCGACCCCCAGCTCACCTCCTCGGGGTTCTCGCTGGTGATCCGGGCGGCGATGACGTGGCCCCTGGGCACGGGGGGGTTGGAGGGGCTGTGGAAGGAGATGGGGGTGTCCCCCCAGGGGCTCTCCCCATACAGCACCCGGATGTCTTTTATCCTGTGCAAGGGGATGCCCATTGCAATCTGCAGGAGAGACAAGGGTTGAGCTGCCAGGGAGACACCGAGAGAGAGTCTGAATGGAGAGCTCCCAGCGGGAAGCCAGAGGAGGAGGAAAGCTGCCATGCTGCTTTCACCTGCACCCTCCACGCTGGGATACGGGGCAGCTTCCCTCTGCCAGGCTCCCGCCCAGCGCTTCCTCCCTCAATCCCCAATCTGCCTGCTCTAACACCCTTGGAGTGGCCCGTGTGTGCAGGTACCTGCAGCTGAGCAGCCGGGAGGTTCACGTCTGCCACCATCTCCGTGCACGGGTGCTCCACCTGCAGCCGGGGGTTCAGCTCCAGGAAGTGGAAGCTCCCGTCCTCCCCGTACAGATACTCCACGGTGCCTGCACTGACGTACCCAACCATCTGGGCCAGGCGGACAGCACACTGTGGGAGAGGGAAGCCCCTGCATCATGGGATTGTGGGGTATCCTGGCTTGGAAGGCACTCGCAGGATCATCATCCAACTCCTGGTTGTGCAGAGGACATCCCACAAACCCCACCATATGCCTGAGAGTCCAAATGCTCCGTGGACTCTGGCAGGCTTAGGGCTGTGACTGCTTCCCTGGGGAGGCTGTTCCTGTGCCCGACCACCTTGGACAGGGAGTCCTGCTCAGCTGTCCCTCCCTTCCTTAAAACCCCAATAAACCCAACCCAGTTTCCCACTAAAACCTCGTGCTGCCCCAGGACCAGGCCACCCACCTTCTCCATCACGTCGGTGACGGCGGGGGCAGCGATGGTGGCCGGCGCCTCCTCGATGATCTTCTGGTGGCGGCGCTGGATGGAGCAGTCGCGGCTGAAGAGGGAGATGGCGTTGCCGTACTCATCTGCCAGGACCTGCACCTCCAGGTGCCGCGCGTGCTGCGCCAGCTGCATCAGGAAAAGGGGGGATCCGGGGGCCTCCGCCTGCACCTGCGGCGGGGAGAGGGTCGTGCTCTGGCATCACGCCCTGAAATTCATCCCAGGATGGAGGCAGAGATCCGGCAGAAAGTGGGAGGTGCCCCTGCTCTGTGTCCCAGGATGGGATGGGGACAGGGATGGGGGTTCCAGGCACCTCTCACCTGCCGGAAGCAGGCACTGAATTCCTCTGCTGCCTCCACTTTTCGGATGCCTTTGCCCCCGCCACCTTCTGCTGCCTTGATCATCAGGGGGTAGCCGATCTTCATGGCCACCTGAGAGGGTCAAGGGCTGGGGTGACTGCAGTGTTTTGGACCCCAACCCACCACCCTGACAGCCCACACAGCTGCAGGCATCCCTGAGCAGGATTATCCTGAGTGACATCCATGCAGAGGGACAAACTGCTGCTGGCACAGCTTTGTGTCACTGTGACATGTGCTGGGAGGCCAGAAGGGCCAGGGCAGGCAGGCTCTGAGGAGGAATTATGGTGGGCAAGAGATAAACAGCAGCCTACAGGCTCAGCTTTACCTCCAGGCCTTCCTCCACGTCCTTCACGCAGCCCTGCGCGTACGTCTCCAGGGGGATGCTGATGGTCTGCTGATGCTTCTGGTCCTCCTCGGACCACTGGGCCACCAGACCTGCAGATGTGGCCAGGGCTATGATCACCACCAGGGTAGCACGGCTGGGGTGGCACACTGGGTATGCTCAGGGAGCTGAGGATTCCATCGTTTCCCTTGTTCCATGCACCCCATCTCCAAAATCCCGCTGCCCGCATCAGCTGCTGCAGTGGGGTCCCCAGTATGTGTGACCAGCTGGGACAAGGACCCCAATCCTGGTGCTTGCTTTGGGGAGAAGGAGGGAGCAGGGAGGGTGTGGGGGCTGTGAGGAGGCACTCACCGCTCCCGCTCCACGGCAGCGTGGGGATCTCCAGAGTCTGAGCCACGATGGTGGAGGCGACTTTGTCCCCCAGCGCCCACATGGCATCACTGGGGGGACCTTCGGAGAGGGAGGGAAGGGCTGAGGGGGAGCCCAACCCACCAGCCCATCCCCACATCACTGGGTTGGCCCCCCCCCCAGCCTTCTGCAGGGACTGGGGATGCAGGAACCCCCCCCAAACCCACTGCCCAGCTCAGGATGAAGCTCAACCCTTCTCCAAGGGGAACTCAGGCTGGGAATCCCAGAAGGTCTGCCCCCACCCGATGTTCCTCTGTGAACACTGCATCAGCTTGAGCATTACAGGGAAAACCCAGAAAACAGCAGGATTCCTGGGAATGCCTCAGCCTGAGGACTGCCACTCCATGGGGTGGGCATGGCAGAGGCACCAAAGGGGCATTCCCAGTGCAGTGTCCCTGGCAGTGACTGTGAGTGCACACACCAGCCCAACACCCAGCACAGAGAAGCAGTGAGACCTTACCTAGGAAAGCTATCCCGTTTTTCTGCAGCAGCTCTGGCAGCTTGTGGTTCTCCGAGGCATGGCCCCAGCCAGCCCACACCGCCTGGCACAAGGAGGAGGAGGAGTGGGAGCATTATCCCTGCCCTGGCATCTCCCACTGTGCCCAGCTCCTCAGCACGCAGGGACATCACCCCCTTTTGGGGTGTCCCCTCTGCCCAGCAACTTCCCTTGGCAAGGAGGCGGGAGACACACGAACGGCCACTACCTGGACTGGGATCCGTTTGGAAATGTCCACGATCAGCTCCACGTTGGCGTAGTTGTTGTTGTTGGTCCCTCCAGGGACGGGCACGTAGTGATCTGCCATCTTGATGTACTCTGCAAGACAGCACGGGGGGTAGTGAGAGCCAGACCCCTGAGTGGCACCCTTTCCCAAATCCTCCATCCCGGGGAGGCTGGAGCGGGAAAAAATTATTTACTCCAGGATTTGGCTGCACAGGAGGAAAGTGTGTGACTCCAGGCTGTGCAGAGCCCTCGCACGCCAGGCAGGAAAGGGCTGCCCCGGCTCAGCCCCAAGCAGCGAACTTCCCTTTTGGGGTATTTTCAGGAATTACCCACCCGCGTTAGCCTTGAGGTCCTCGGGGGTGACCATGACCACGAAGCGAATGGCGCGCTCGTTGCGGAACATCTCGTAGGCCCAGCGGCGGATGGAGCGCATGCACTTCACCGCCGCGATGCCGTTGTTGGCGATGAGGACCTGGGGGGACGGGGACAAGGGGGTAGCAGGGTGTGAACCCCGGCCTTGCTGCCCCAAGGGATGGGTGTGGAGCAAAGCAGGGGGGATGTGTTAATCAGGAGCTCCCCGACAGCCGGTTGTACATCCCAGCGGAGCACAAGGCTCCTCAGCAACATCTCTGATGTCTGGCACTGGGGATAACCAAGGATGGGACTTTGGCCTTCGTTTGTGCAAAGCTGCTGCATGGGGTTCCCTCTCCCAGCCCATGAGAGCGAGTGAAGCCATGGAATGAACAGCTCTGGGCTGCCAGTGCTCCGAGCCTGGCGGACACAGGACATTCGGGCAGCGCTCAAAGGTGTCCCTGTGAAAAGCAGTGACTCCCCTGCCCAGGCTCAAGCACGGATGTGTGGGGACAGACCTTCTCGATGACACGGTTGCCCCCAAAGCGGGTGACGAACTCGGCTGGGGAGGCGACGGAAAAATCCCGCTGCAAGTCCATCTTCCTGTGGCTCCTCTTTGCCAGGTTCAGCCCTGACATGCTGGGCCTGTGGTGGGATGTGGTGGCTGTCACAGAGCCCAGGGCCACTCTAAAGAGCCCAAAGCCACTGCAGTGAGCCCTCTCCAAGCCCCAAACCCCCTGCAAAGCCTGTCCTGAAAACCTCACCAACCACATCTACAACATGACTTAGGCAGGACATAAGGAAATTCCTTATTTGTGGAAGCACAGAAGAGCAGCAGGGATACTGCTGGCAGCACCACCCCAAACCCAGCGTGGCAAGACCCACCGTCAGGCTGTCGAGTGTCACAACACGTCCCTGCAGCCAAAGGTTTGTTATTTTTAGCCGGAGCAGAGCAGCCAGAGGAGGCAGGCAGCAGGATTTGGCTTCTAGTTGTTTCTGCTGGATGTCAGCTGCGCTCCCATGGGAGCTGCCCGGTGCAGGCAGCAGGGAGTGAGCTGCCCCACATCCAAACTAGAGACTTTGGCGGGGGCACCCCCTGCCCTGGTCCTTGCCACAGTCATGCAGGTGGCACTGCTGTCACACAGCCAAGGACATTGGTTCTCCCCGCAAAGGGAGCGAGACTGGGGGCGTCACCTTGGGGTTCCGAGGAGCACCAGCACAGGTGCTCCCCAATTTTACCAACAGCAATGCACCCACCACAAGCACCCGCCCTCCCGAACCGGGACATCCCTGCCCGGCCACGCTCCCGCCCCCGGGGGCTGCCATCCCTTACCTGATGCCGGCGCTGGGCTCCAGAAGGGCGCTCACGGCGGGGGGCTCGGGGACGGTGCCCCCCACCCCGGCCAGGCTGCTGCGCCTCCGGCCCACCCTGAAGGCCGTGGCCATCAGCTCGTCATCGGAGGAGTTGTCGTCGAAGGAGCCCAGCACGAACTTGGCGAGGGCCGGGCGGCGCAGCGCCGCGGGGTTGTACACGGCGAGCTGCTGCTGCTGCTGCTCCGCGCCCGCCCGCCCGGCCCGCGGGCGCGGCTGCGGGCCCGGGGAGCTCGGCCGCGCCGGGGGCCCGGCTGCGGGGGGCGGCCCTGCTGGGCTCTCCTCCCGCTCCTTCTCCTGCTCGCACCGAGAGTTGGACATTTTGGCCCAAACCAGCAGCAGCACAGCGAGCAGGAACAGCGCAGCCGGCAGCATTCACGGGCCCTGGGGGAGAGGGAGAAGCGCGGTCACGGCCGTGCCCCCGACACCACGGCCCCGTCCCCAGAGCTCCAACACCGCAGCCCCCGGTGCCAGCCGCCCTCAGCCGGAGCTCTTCTCCCTGGCCGGAGCAGGAGCTCGGTGAGGAGCCGGGGGTGGGGGGTGACACGGCCTCCCGCCTGCCCGGCCCCTCACAGCACCCTCAGGATGGCGGCCCCCAGCCCGGCCCTCACACCGGGGGGGCATCGAACGGGACCCGCAAATCCCGACAAGTGCGGTCGATTCTCCCCGTCGAAGCCGGGCACGGGGGCGAGGGAAAAGCGCCACGGCCCCCTCAGCCCTTCACCCTCCCCTCAGCCCCTCACCATGGCTGCCAGCCCCGTGCCCCCCTCGGCAGGCCGGTCACTCCGGGCTCCCTGGTCACTCCGGTGTCACCGGTCACTCCGGGCTCACTGGTCACTCCGGTGTCACCGGGCACTCCGTGTGTCCATCCGTGTCCCCCCAGCCAGCCCGGGGCCGGAGCCCACGCGGTGCCAGGGCCGCCCCCGAGGGAAGCACGGGCAGCCCCCGCCCCGGGCTGTTGCAGCTGGGCCTCGCACGTGACGGTCACGTCAAGCACAAATATTTCCCTGCTAACGTGTCTGGAAAACTTCTGCTGGAGATGAGGGTGGAAAGAGGGAGGGGGACACCCGATCCTTGGGGGACAAAGGTGCCCTGGCCCTGCGCCTGGTCACGGGGACGAGGACAAGGACACGCTCCTGGGTTTGGCTCCCTGGGTTAGTGGCGGGGGAGGGACAGGGACTCCCCATTCCACCCACTGAAGAAGCAGAGCCTCCCTGTGTTGAAGTACCAATGTACAGAGCACGTAAACAAAGTAATTTTTATTTAAAAAACAAAAACACACTGGGGGAAAAAAAAAGAAACCAAAACCCAAGCAAATAACATAGACAGCAAGGCCACAGAGAGTGTAAAAGTCACTGGTGGTAGTGTTACCTCAGAGAGAACACCAGAGGAAGGGTTACAAGGATATGCTATAAAAACTGGTGTAGTTTCCAAAAAAAAAACCAGGGCACTTCACTTCCACTAAAGGAATTACCAAGTCAAAGATGGGCTGCAAACCCAGGAGTATGAAGTCCAACACTTCTCCCTCCTGGAAGTCCTAACAGTTATTGCCAACAGGAGGTGGAAACTTTCATTTGCTCCCAAGGTGGCAAAGCACAAAGCTCCCTCTTTCAAGATCTTAAAAAGATCTGAAGTAATTTGCAACTATCAGTCCATGAATTGGGAGATGTTGATGAACAAACCTTTGCTGCTGCCATCAGCAAATACCCCCAGGTCCATGGTCAGCACAGCTCACCTGTTGTCCAGGTGATTACACACCCAGAAGAACCTAAAATTTTTTGGTTTTCCTCTCTAAATGCCAACAAAAAATCCAAAAGCATGACCAAGGGTCTTGGTCACAGCCTCCCCTTGACTGCTGGGAGGATTTATCCCAAAATCTTGAGATCATGGATACACCAAGCAACACTCCTGACCGTGTATTTTCTTTACAGCCTCGAGAAGCCATTTTTGTAATAAATCCGTAGCAAAAAGCTAAAACCAAAAGCCTTTTCCTCCCATGGAGGCAGCTCCACTCCCCCTAAATAGGAAACCTGGATTTGCACGGGAAGGAGGCAGCAGGGCACGTACAAAAGCTGAGCAGCTCAGTAAGAACTGACATCCCTTCACCAGAGTCTGAAAATATATTCCCATTGCAACAACGACCAGAAAGTCATACAGAACTCTGGTGCTTGGGGTCTTTCTTTTTTTTGCTTCAAACCAGGCTAAGATCTGTTCCAGCAGCAGAGCTGTTCATCAAACACTCCAAGATGCTCTTGAAAAACAAACATTTAAAACAGAAATAGAACCGTCCCTGAAAGTTTGGTCATTTGTTCACTGATCAACACCCGAAGAACAATTCTCAGGTCAGCAGGAGTTTCTCAGAAATGCCCCAACCCCTGGCCCAGGGGCTGCTCCCAAGCCTCAGCCCCAGCTCAGAGTGCTTTCCAGTCGATGGGCTTCTTCCCAGATTTCTTGAGGAATTCATTTGTCTTGGAGAAGTGCCGGCAGCCAAAAAACCCTCTGTTGACAGAGAGGGGCGAGGGATGAACCGTCTGCAGGACGTGGTGACGCTTCTGGGAATGGCAGAGGAAACCACTTGTGAGATTTACAGGGTTTTGGCTGTTCCTGCTCCAGGGCAGGTGTGATTTTACCGTATTCCCCCTCCTCCTGCACCAGCCTGAGACCCAAAGAACCAGCCACAAGGACCAAGACTTCTGTCCCACTAAGCAAAGACATAAATGGCCTGGCATTTCCCAACTGCTGTCAGCCAACCAGCAGATTTCACATTGATTCACGAGCCTTTTCCTAGGAAAACCAGCTCTGTCCTTGTGAGACACTGCTGACAGCAGGAGCTTACGCTTGCTCCACTTTTCTTGCTTAATTCTGGCAAAGGCTAAGCTGGAGCAGAAGCAGAACTCAATTCGACAGAGCTCAGGCAGGGAAAAATTCCCAATTCCGTAAGGGAAGTGCCCTCTAGTGTCCACCAAACCGAGGGAAAAACCAGGGAGAGGGAAGGGCTGAGGAAAAGGAGGTGTACCCTGTCGATGGAGCTGCCTTTCCTCTGGGCATAGGCTCCCCACAGCATGAAGACAACCCCGTGCAGGTTCTTGTTGAGCCAGGACACCACGACATCCGTGAACTGCTCCCAGCCCCTCTCCTTGTGGGAGGTGGCCTGGTGAGCCCGAACCGTGAGCACCGCGTTGAGCAGGAGCACTCCTGGCAAACAAACCACATCCAAGGGGTGAAACAAGGGTTAATCCATCCCTGGAATGCCCAAGGCCAGGCTGGATGGAGCTCTGAGCAACCTTTGATAGTGGAAGGTGTCCCTTGGATGAGCTTTAAGCTCCTTTCCAAGCCAAACCATTTTGGGATTCAAACTGCTTTTTTCCTGTTGAGGAAGTAAATTTTCATTTTAAGGCACTCAGGAGTGATTTTTCTCTCTTACAGGTGGATTATTTCCAACCACGGGGCTGGTTTTTAGATAAGGTTCTTTTCTGCTCCACAGGGGGCACATCACTGAGGGTCTCTGAGCTCACCTTGCTTGGCCCAGCCCGTCAGGTCCCCATGGCCAGGGTGGGTGAAGCCCTCAATGTCCTCAGAGAGCTCCTTGTAAATATTTTCCAGGCTGCAAACCAAACCAGCAGAAGATTTTTAATATGACAAGAGCAAGGAGCACCACTTATTGCTCTAACCAGGCAAGAAGAGCATTGATTTTCATCTTGTTATTTAAGATAATAAAACCATTTGTAGAGGCAGGGCAGCAAGGACTGAGTGTGTCTGTCTGGAAGCTTTCATGAGACTGGAAATGAAAATTTACATCCAAAACATCACCAAAACTACACAGAATTATCAATATTTTGCAGTGATGTTTCTTTCCAGGCAATGCACAACTCAGATTTAAGTAGCTGCAAACCACTTCACATCAATTTTCTGGCTCCCAGCCCTGAGCAACACAGAACTGCAAATAATGAAGGAACAAAAGGGATTTTGCAAATTTCCCTACCTGGGGGGAGGTGGAACAGGCTTCTGGACACTGAAACAGAGCCCATGAGCTTGTTTAGGTCCATGGTATGGATCTTGTCCCAAAATTACAACCTTTACCTGAAAGCAGACTTAGGTTAGCACTGAACTGGAATCAGTATTATTCCCCAGAGAATAGGGAAATAAAAGGATTATAAATGAGCTTTATCCTAAAACAGAGACAAAAAAGCCACAAACCAAACCCAGCCCCTCCAAGAAACTGAAGTTAAATCTCAGATATCTCATTGATAAGGAGCACAGAGCCCACCTCACATTAAGGATTAACATCCCTACGGCTTTGCTGTCAAAATTATGAATATAACTAATATAATTTGAGTGCAGAAGACCAACATTTTCACAGTCACAAAAATCTACCTTGTTATTTTCCAAGCAGGTTCCATCCCATTTCAGCTTTATGCCACACTTGCTGTGATATTTTTGAGGTGTTTTATTGGAAATGACATTACCTTATGCTGTCTTTTTTTCCTTTAATTATAGTCCGTTACTGATCAATTAAAGGAACAAGAGATGCTCAAGATCAAAAAGCTATGAACTAGGTTAAGCTGGTAACACCAGAAACAAAGATCAAAAGGATCAGAGGAAGTTCTGTGGCTTGTGAGGGTAATAAAACAATAAAATCACGGTTTGGTATCAGACGTGAAAGGCAAGGCTGGATTTATGAGTTAGGTGAGCCAAAAAAACACCATCCTCACCCCACGGGATCCAACTTTAAGGGAACAAACACTAAAGGAACGTGTCTGTGCACCCAACCAGCACCGTCACGGTTTTAAAACTCCCCGGAGCAGCTGAAAGATCCCCCCCCACCCCCGCGCCTCTACTCACGTCCCAGATGTCGCACATCTGCGTCCAGGTGAAGACCTGCTCGGGGGGCGGATACACCGTGTAGCGCTTCCTCTCCTCGGCCACGAACGCCATGAGCTGCGGGGAGGGGAGCGGGGACTCAGCGGGGGCTGCGGGGCCGCTCGGGGCGATCGGGGGACGCTGCTCACCTCCCTGAAGTAGGGCTTGGAGAACTCCCCCGCCAGC
>VZTE01000771.1:1101094-1116038 GCA_013397775.1 Eulacestoma nigropectus | reverse complement strand
CTCCCGCGGGAGATCCGCGCCGAGGGGCTCAACTGTGATTACCGCATCCTCTTCGGCAAGGCCGAGGCGGACGAGATCTTCCAGGAGCTGGAGAAGGAGGTGGAGTATTTCGAAGGTATATTCCTGCCCTGTGTGGGTGTCGGAGCAGGGGCTGTCCAGGGAGGCTCCGGAGGCCTCCCTAAGGGCCTGGACAGTGCTCTTGGAGACCCTGCTTGGGCAGGAGGGTGGCCTGGATGACCCCCACTGGTCCCTTCCAAACTCAACCCTTCTGTGTCCAGCTCTATTCCCCTCCACCTCCCCCTTACCCCTTCCCAATGAAGCATTTCCCTGCCCAGCCCACCCAGCTGAATCCCAAGCAATTCCCGGGGCCCGGGCACAGCTGGCAGGCACTGGGAGATTTCTGCAGCCACCTGGTGTTTGCACAGTCTGGCCCTGAGAAGCCAAGAACGCAGGTCTGATCCCGCAGGGTTGGTTTTGCTCAGCTGGAAGTGTTTTTCAAGGGATAATCCTGGAGCGGTGACTGGAATTTGTTGGAGGTGCAGAAATGAGATACATGATGGGGGTGCTGGTCTTGTTCACCCCATTGGAGGGGGAAGACAAGGCAGTGTCCAGCTTTGCTGGGACAGAAACACTGGGAACAGGGCTGACAGCTTTTGGGTTGACATGAGCACCCTCATTCCTGTTGTCTGGAGACTCCCAGAAGCTGCAGATCCAGGAGAACGTTGGGCTGTGCAGAGACAACACAGACCTGGGTTCGATCCTTCTCTCTCGTTTAAACAGATGACCTGACCAAGCTGCACGTATTTGGCACGTGGCACAAGATTCCCAGGAAGAAGGTCACCTACGGAGACCCTGGCTTGTCCTACACTTACTCGGGGGTCACGTTCCATCCTAAGCCGTGGATCCCGGTGCTGACCCGGATCCGGGAGCGCGTCACCTCGGAAACAGGGCACGCCTTCAACTTGGTCCTTATCAACAGGTACAGCCCCTTTCCAGTTGCACCCAGCAACTTTTTCTTCAAGTGAAACAAAAAAACCAACCAAACAAAAAAAAAACCAAAAAAAAAAACCAACAAAAAAAAGCTTGTGCAGCATTTGGCCAATCGCCGCCGAGTTATTTGATTTAATTAGTAAATAATTAATCATATTGTATTCTTGGTAAGTAATTAATGGTAGGAGTTAATGGAGGTGTGTGCACAGGTACAAAGATGGCCTGGACCACATCGGGGAGCACCGGGACGACGAGAAGGAGCTGTTTCCCCGCAGCCCCATCGCCTCCGTGTCCTTCGGAGCCTGCCGGGATTTCGTGTTCCGGCACCGGGATCACCGCCGGAAGGGAGGAATGCCGGGCACAGGGAGGATCACCCTGCAGCTGGCCCACGGCAGCCTGCTCCTCATGAAGTACCCCACCAACCTGCACTGGTACCACAGCCTGCCCCCACGCAGGAGGGTGCTGGCCCCCAGGGTCAACCTCACCTTCAGGAAAGTCCTGCCCGTGGCCAAGAGGGGAAATGTTCAGCAGTCGGGGCCTCTGGGCTCTGAAAAGTGAGGCTTTAGTTCCTGCTGGAAGTGTGGATTCCCCCGTGGTGTTCCAAGGGACTGGAGGAGCAAATGGACGCAAGAGGTTTGGTAACTTTGCTGCTAAAGCCTGTGACCGCTGATCTCAAAGGCAAGAAGGTTTTTTTCCCCTGGGAAATGTTGCTCTGGTCCTGCTGATCCCTATTTTTGGTGATTGCTACCCTTGTTTTGCTCAGGATGAAGTTTGTTCTCAGCTCATCTTAATCCAAGCAGCGTTCCAAGTAGATGAAAATCCTCCACAGCCTGGAGGCAGCGGTTTATGAACACTGTGAGCCACAAGCTGTGATCATTTAAAGCTGATACTCTACAGGTGACACTTTCTGTCAATGAGCTCTGGTTTGCTTGGGGTTTAATTAAAATAAAGCACTAATGAGCCTGACGTGGAGAAGGGGAGTGCTGAGGTGTGAGGACAGAGTGCAGCATGGCTGGTGTTTGAGTCACTGTGACTCTTGCCTGCTTGAATTCCTCTGCTCCTGGGGGAGGCTGTTCTTGCAGGAGGAAGCACAGGATTTTTCCTTCCTCGGGTCCTTTGTACAAAAACCAGGCAGCAAAAAATGCCCCCGTGGGGAAGAACTGGGTTGTCCCATTTCCATTGGAAGGCTGTCACTCTGAGAGTGTTATTTTCCTAAATAATTATCCCTAGGGATCCCATCCTGACTTCCTGAAAGCCATCACCCCCCACACCCACAGGGAATCCTGCTGAAATGAGGGAATTCTGTCCAGCCACCAAGAGATCTTGAGGCATCAAGGAATGGTAAGTTCAGAGTGAGAATGGGAACCAAATCCTGTGTAACCTGGCTACAGCCACTGGAATTTGTGCTGGGCTCTGGCCTTCACTGGTGGGTCCCTTTTTCCTATGGAATTAAGGCCTGTGCAGGCAATTTGGAGTTGGTACTTCCCATCCTCTGCCACTCTCGAGATGCCCCATGGAGCATGAAGAGCTCCTGCAGAAAATCCTTCTTATCCAGGGCTTGTGAAGTGTTATTTCAACCCCTTTGGCTCCCGGCTTGGTGTTTGTTTCAAGACATTCCCACACTGGTTTTTCTACCAAGATTATTCTTTTATTGCTACTGTACAGTTACAAAAATACCCTGAAGTGAAAAAAGCAACTCCCAACAGCAGTGCAGTGCTTGGACTGGAACAGACATTTTTAAATTAACACACAAAATAAGACCAGAATAATCCAAACACAGAGATGTCATCTTGGAGCTCTTAATTCTTTACAGTTTATTAACATCTTCACCACCACAGCAGCTTGGGAGGGACAAGTAACAGCGTTTGAACCTTGTGCCTGCATGGAGCCCTGGGACCTCCAGAGGGGAGGTTTGGCTGGAAAACAGATCCCAGTGACCTCCAGAGGGGAGGTTTGGCTGGAAAACAGATCCCAATTATCTCCAGAGGGGAGGTTTGGCTGGAAAACAGATCCCAGTGACCTCCAGAGGGGAGGCCTGGCTGGCAAACACAGAGCCCTGGGACCTCCAAAGGGGAGGGTTGGTTCCCAAACACCTGCACAAATTCCAGAGACCTCCACAGGTGTGGATGGCTGGAAAACACAGATCCCAGTGACCTCCAGAGGAGAGGATGAGCTCCCAAAGCCCTGCACAGATCTGATGCTCACAGGGGGCTGGGAGGATCTGGCACGGCTCAGGATCAGGACTGAGGTGCTGGGCTTTGCTCCCTTCCTCACCTGAGGGTTAAGCCAAGCCCATCCACTCCTCCCCACCAGGGAAAGCCACAACAAAGGCTCAACCCTCCCCTTGATAGCCCTTGAGGGAGATCCAGACTCAATCCCCAGCCCAGGGAAACAGCTCTTGGCAAAAGAAAATCTGCTGGCTGTGCAGGAAGAGGTGACTTTGTCCCTGTCCCAGCTGCCAGATCTCTGACAGTCCATAGTGTGCGTGTCCTCTGCCCCTGCTCCAGCACAACTAAACCAAGGGGCTGCTCAGCTGAACTCCCAAATCCAGGAAAAACCTCTAAGAAGAGCATCGAGCATGGATAGTGCAGGACACCCACTGCTGCCACTGGAAATGGTTTCAGTTCTGAGGTACAGGGGCAGATCTGCTGGAGGGATGGTTTTAGATGACTCCCAGTAGGGAGGGCTGGCTCCTCCTCCAGCTCTGTCAGCTCTCCCTTCAATGGCCAGAGCAAATTTTTGGCATTTTGCATCCTTCAAGGGGTTTTTTTTTGTTTATTTTCTTGGGTTTCTTTAACTTAAAACAGGTTAAAAACCAAGCTACTGCTCGTGCAGCACAGCCAGGAACCAGGAGCCAGTCCAGCAGTGGATTTCATCAATATTTATGTACTATGAGCATTACCTGGAGCAGGAATCGTGCTCCAGACTCTGGAATGATGAGTTGTGTAAATAATGTTGCATATCCACCCATTTTACCACTCCTGCTTTGGCTGGTTTGGAGCCTCTCCTGAGGAAGTGTGAACACCCCCGAGCTTTGGGCAGCACTATGAATTCATGAGGTACAAAGTTGCCCTAAAAAAACTATTTAAGACAGTTGTTACTTGAAAACTTCACACTGAAAAAAAGCTTGTCTGATGAAGGATTTTACCCTCCAAGCTTACAAGGACAGAAAAGAGCTAAAAACAACCTACATATTTAACTCCTGGTCATTTAAAAGCAGGTTTTTAAAGGAGGATTTTTGCTGCTTCTCCCTCTGTGCTTTGTTTGGGATTTTTTTTTTTTTTTTTTTGCACATCAAACAATCCAGAGCAGCAGAATCCCCCTTATTTCTATTTACAGGGCAGCCTGGAGCTGATGCAGTGACACCAGGATTCCCAGATTCCTTCATGACACCAGTAAGTGCCCACCACTCCTGGCCCTGTTGTTTATATTCCATTTAACAAGGCCAGGGGCTGCTCTACAGCTCAGCTGCAAGCCAGGAGCGTGGATCCCAATGCTGGGAATGGCAGATTCCAGCAAGAAAACGGGAAGGGCAAGTCTAGAACAGTTACAGCAGCTTGGAAATCACAGCATTAAAAGTTGTAGTTGATGCTACAAAACAACTGAATTCAACAGTGCTGAAGGAAACGACAACACTGAGCACTAGCAAACACTTCCATGTGCTGATTCCAGCTATATTCCAAAGGTATGGAGCAATAAATTAAGGTTTCAGCTCTTAATAGATACAAAATTATCTCCTGGATAAAGCAAACTGCGTTTTAAATCAGGAGAAGGGCTTTATAAAGAACTGAAGTAGCAGGAAAATCGTGTGGAGGGGGGAAATCTTTTGGCTCGTGGCCGTTTGTGGAGATGCCTTTACTTGATAGGTCAGGAGAAATGGGATTCCATGAGCTCGTCCCATGGTTGTGAGGCATTCCCAGGGCACAGTGGGCATGCAGAGGGCTGGGCCAGTGGCAATGCAGCTGTTCAGGGAAGCTCAAGGCACTTCGTGTCTTAAATCATTGCCAACAGCAGCTTCCCATCGCCCCCTCCCGGGGCTCCCCACTGGGAAACACCAGGAATAGAGCCTCGGGATTAAATCCCTGCCTGACACAGACAAAGGCTTCTCAACGCACGCTGGGGGCTGCACGATGTTGGAACAGCTCCGGGAATTTGGGTAGGAAACACAATTCCCAGCCATTGCCACAGGGAGGGGAACCTGGAGGGGCTGGTGCATAATGAAGAGGTGCCAGGGGAGGGACTGGGATGGGGAAGGGCTCTTCAACAACAGCTTGACATCGACCCCTTCCAGGGCTCCCCCTTGGGAAGTGAAATGTGTGGGATAAAGCATCTCCCTGGGAAAAGTGCCGTGTCAGGACATGGAATAAAGCCTTGGGACAAGGCAGAAAAACGCTTCTCAAAACACACACACACACACACAGAGGACACCGGAAGAGCGGGATTTGGGTACAAACCACAATTCCCAGCCATTGCCACAGGAGAAGGGAGCCTGGAAGGGGAGGGGGGGGGGGGGGAGGTTTGCATAACGGAGAGGCGCGATCCGAGGGCTCGGGATGATCCCGGCGCTCCTGGCTCAGTCCCGGGCAGGGCTCTGGGGCCGGGCCCGGCCGTGCACACGCTCGTAGAACAGCAGGTAGGCGCTGGCAGCCAGCACCTCGTGCAGGCTGGCCCTGCGCACGGATTCGTCCGAGATCCAGAGCCACTGGCTGCTGCGGGCGCCCGGCGCGCGCCGGAAGGTGACGAAGTGTCCCGAGTGCATGTCCCCGTGGTGCACCACCACGGCCATCAGCCGGTACAGGTACAGCGGGGCCCTGCGGGGACACGGGCTCAGCCTGGGCACGCACACACAGGCAGCAGTTCCTCCCCGGAGCGAGGGGGTGGCTCCCCGAGGGAGGACGTGGCTGCTCCGTCCCTGGAATGCTGAAGGTTGGAGCAACCTGGGCTAGTTGCCTATGGCAAGTGGTGGGATGGGATGATCTCCACGTTCCCTTCCAACCCAAACCATTCTGGGATTCAGGCTGCTTTTTCCTGCTGCTCCATCCCTGGAAGTGTCCAAGGCCAGCGTGGACGGGGCTTGGAGCAACCTGGGATAGTGGAAGGTGTCCCTGCCCGTGGCAGGGGGTGGATGATCTCCCAAGTCTCCTTCTAACCCAAACCATTCTGGGATTCAAACCTGCTGTGCCATGCCTGGAAGTACTCAAGGACAGGCTGGATGGGGTTTGGAGTGACCTGGGATAGTGGAAGGTGTCCCTGCCCATGGAAAGGGGATTGGACTGGATGGTCCCTAAGTTCCCTCCCAACCCAAACCATTATGGGATTCCATGGAAAAGGATTATCAGCAGAAGCCCCAAGGGTGAATTTACCAAGTGGAATCATGGCAGGTGCAACTGAAATCAAAAATGTCTGAGAAAAAAAAAAATCTATGGATTTCTTACAACCATTTTAAAACGAAGGGAAAGAAGGGATAAGAGGAAAGCAGCAGCAATGAGATTATGGCTGTTCAGAAGGATTTACTGCACCATGGGACCAGAGGAAGGAGATTTTGAGTTTTACTGGTAACTTGCTCTACTCCCTCTCCCAGGACTAAAAATCACCCAAGACATGAGCACAGGAGGTGGGACAAAGGTTGCATTCTGTGACTGGGCAGCCTCAGGACAAGGACAGAAGAAAGGGAGACAACTTGAAGGACAGAAGTTAAGAGAGAGGGTACAAATCTCTAACTTACCTGCACTCAGGGAATGCAGCAAGTGGGAAAGTCCCTGGGGACATTAAAAACGAGGAGGAGGAGGAGGAGGAAGAGGAGGAGGAGGCACCATTCATGAAGAGAGGTTTGGTACCAGCTGGTTGTTCTGCATCTGCCAGAGGAAGGAGAAATTCAGGGATTTAACTTAAATGCTGCTGCTAAGAACAGCACCCCTGCTCCTGCAGTGCCTGTCACCGTGGGATATTGAAGGTGTTTAATTGATTTTAATTCATTACACAGATGCCGAGGGCTGTCATCTCCACAGGCAATGGATATCGGATCCAAACTGCTTTTACAGGACAAATATGAGAACTCCCATGTGTCCAAAATCCCAACTAAAGGAATACTGAGCTGCCTAAGGACAGCTCCTACAGGTGGATCTTCCAACTGTTTTTCAAGAATTCACCATTCCCAGCATTCCTTCTCTGCTTGTCCTGAAGCCCTAGAGGAGATCCCCACCAAGAAAAACCCTGGGACATCCCAAGTTCAACACTCCTTTGGACATAAAATACGTGAATTCTGTGCTGTGCTTTGTAATTTTTTTTTAATATATATATTAAAATATATTTATATACTTTTTATATATATTTAGTAGGATCAAAATGAAATGATCCAAACTAAACTGTAAATTTGGGAATGGGAAAGAGACTTCGGTGCTCTTTGCAGAGCCCCACATCACAATGCTGCTCATGACTTGATTCTGCAGAGAATGAAATGCAGAAAGAGCTGATCTATTTTATTGGTACCTGAAGGTTTCCCTGCTCTCCCATCCTTTGTTCCAGGTGTTGTCTCCTCGGAGTTTTTCCGGCTGAGCTGCTCCTGGCTGGATCTGGGACCAGGAACCCGATATTTGTAGATGTCCATGACCAGGAACTCGTTGAACTGGACGTGTTCGTGTCTCTTCAGGGGAGTGCCTTGGTTTGACCAGCTCAGCCTTTGCAGGTGGATGCACAAACACTGGGGCAGCTTCAGGAACGTGGTCAGGAAAGGAGAATCCAAATTTTTCATGGAAATAAACAGGTGGTAAGTCCAGGGAATAAGGAACTGCATTGCCCTTATCTCTGTGCAAGCTCAGTATCCCTAAAACATGACAATGACTCTTGTGAGACTCCTGCTATTTCCTAATCCCCAATAATTAATGGCTCTGCACAGGGGAAAACCAAAAGCATCAAGTGTTATAAAAGAGCTGAAATTCAAAATCATTGCTGTAGCAAGAAATACATTACTATTATTAATTATTATTATTATTACTATTACTATTATTATTATTATTGGCACCTGAGGCTCCTAATTACCCACCAGTGCCCTGCTGGCCCCTGCATGACAGGATTACAGAGCAAAAAACCACAAGTTTTCTCACAGAAATCACACCTGATGTTTATTCACCAGCTGTATTTGGAATACTTTAATCTCTCTGAAATGTGGACTTGCTAAAGGTGCTACAAACCCTGTAAACATAAATCAGTTTATGGGAATTAGGAATTCCAAGGAATGGATGTAAAATACAAGAAATGCCACTGCTCCAAACTCACATTTAAGTGGTTTGCTGAATAACAGAAGAATGTTCACATTTTTTAAGTGTTTAATGTTTGATGCTTTGCTGAGTTGAGGCCTCAATGCCCACAAATATTTGCCAGGTGAGTTTACTTTGAAAAGTAAAACCTTTGTGGTCTAACAGCAAGAAGTGGGCACAACCAGATCAAAGAGAGAAGTTACTGTGTGACAGGATTTAGGAGAGTTGGAGGGGTTTCTTTGCCTCACCTTTCCCAACTTTAATTGCTTAACAAACGTTGTTCTCTGGTTTTCTATGCTCTGTCCATTCAGAATTCCTTCTGCCTGGATCTGGAATCAAAAGGGAAAAAAAAAGATGAAGGCACCTGCAGACAGGAGCAATTGTCTGTTTAGAACTATGCTCAGTGCATTAATTTCACCTTCAGAATTCCTGGCCTATCCTAAAGGATCAGAATTCTACACCAAAATCAAGCAGAAACGAGCATTTACAGAATTCCACTCGCTCAGAACTGCACTAATTTGCATTTTCTGTCGATTTTTAAACAATACCAGAGCAAAAAAAATTATCCCTGGTCATACCTGCTAACTACAGAATTAAATATTTGTAGGTTTTGTAACAGTAGTATTAAGTAAAGCCTCAAATATTCAGTGAGATAAGAACTCCTTGTTAAATATCTGAAACCCCAGAGGCTTTCCCCAAGTCCTGAAGAAAAAGGAGTTGGGAAGTGAAGCCAGGATTGTGTCAGCAGGCTCAAAACTGAGCGGGGAGGTGAGAGGGATTGAAGTGACAGGGATTGAAGTGACAGGGATTGAAGTGACCTACTTTGGTGCAGTTGTCACACACAACATCCTTCACAGACTCCGAGGAGATGAAGTGATGGAGACAATGGTCCAGTGTCATGGGACGACCCTGAGTGCCAAGAAAAGCCAGAATTATTCGCAGGAATTTTAGGGTGCATCCCACTGGATTTGGGGAAAGGATTTTTAATCATTCCTTCCATAGAAAAACTACACAAGTGTAGATTTATTTCTTGAAACAGCTGACTAAATGGCTTTGGGTGATCATGGAACTGTGGGGATTCTCCCTCAGCCTGGATTAAACATGGAAAACTTTGCAGCCTGTTGATAACAACAGCTGTGACTCCCTGTGTGAGTCCTTCAGGGGGGTTTTAAACCATGAATTCCTGTCCTGTTTCTATTTTTCTCGAGTTCCAGCACTTCAGGAGTCACTTTATGCTCTCTGACCCTCTCCCATAGGAGAAATACAGCTTTTAATGGAATTTAGGCCTCCTTCCTGTCCTTCCTCATATCCTGCCCTGCCAAGGATTGGAAAAAACAAAACACAAAGAGCAGAAGATGTGTCCAAATCCCAATCCTGGCTGTCCAGGAGGGCACTCTGCAAGTAGGAATCACAATTTCCATGAGTACCAGTAGCTGTGGAAAGAAATCCCTGCCAGACATGAAATAACAAACTCTTACAGTCCAAAAATATCCTGCAAATTTTGCCCCAAAAATCCACAATGTTTTGTCATTTGAAGTTTTTCAGAGGCAGAAAAGAAATGGAAACGATTCCCAGCTGAAATCACCCGATGGAAAAGCCTGGATGGGGTAAGGTGTGACCTGCCAGGGGGAGAGCAGCTGAAGGTCACCTTCCAAGCCCTTGGGATATGATCTGGGCTCTTCAAATTCCACAGGAAAGACCAAATCCTCCACCGGGAGAAACAGAAAAACTCCGGTGGTGTCACCAAGTTGTGTTTGATGGACTCATTGGAACCCTGCACCACCCATTAGGGACAAGGTCCTGCAGCAGCACAGGATTCCAAAAGAGCAAGAAAATCAGCTCCTAAAGGAGCTCTGAATGTCCTCTGCACCTGAGAAAGGCCCTGGGAAGGCAGAGGCAAGGTGCCAGGATCAGGGAGCAGTGGGATACGTACCCACACAGCCGCTGGAATGCTCAGGGAGAGGCTGTCGAAGGTGTCGAACCTCACAGGGCTCTGCAAGAGAACATTCCAGAGCCAGAATTTACCTCAGCCCCAAAAAAAAAATCCAACCCAACTCTCCCAAGATGAGCCTATGCCCCGTGCTGTCCACAATTCCTTGGTGGAACAGGATCCAAACCACCACCCCCCCCCAGTTTCCCAAGCACAGTGCCAGGGAACACCAGGAATGTTGTGCTCAGCCTCTCCCTGCTCACTCCAATTTGTTTGCAAGGTTCTGGGCAGTGAAACAGAAATTTTCTCTTGGTTTGGTCTACAAATGACGTTTCTTTTGTGTATTTTTTTCCTTTATCCAGGTTATCTTCATCTCCTTACTTGGGATAACTGGACTTGAAGTGCCTTTGCAAAATGTGCTGAAGGAGCAGTGAGTCCTAAACTCACCCGTGTGAGTGGATTTTCAGGTAATGTTATTAATTAATTAACTGTTAATTCAATGATAGAGTAAAAACATCCATTATTCTGCTTGATGAGGCAGCTGTTACCCCCACAAAGTGCACCACATGAAATTTTTATTCAGTCTGTTTAGGGATAAATCCTTGTTCATCACCCCGATCAACACCTGATATATGAACAGCCTCGAGCTATGAGTCCTGCAGAGCCCTGGAGCTTGACCCACGTTCAGAAATCAGGGATGGTGGCTCCAGGATGCCCTCTGAGGGTTGGATATCCCTTCTCACATTGCACAGACATTAATAATAACACAAAATATGATCTCTTTTCACACCTGGTGCTCACAGTGTTTGCAAACCATGTTGCTGGTCAGCCTTCCGTGGAAAGGGTGCTGAGATTTCCAGTGGCTGGACACAGGGGGAAGAGATCCTGCAACACAAAGTTGGAATTGCCCTTGGATTTTTCCATCCATCCACTTTCAGCACTCCAATCCCACGCTTTTAACAAAATTAACAGCTCCACAGCACATTTTTGTCCCACTGATTAATAATTAATGGGGGGGGGGTTTGTTTACATTTTTGATTTCTATTTTCAGTTCAGCACAAAGATCAATTAATATCATCCCCTCAATGAACAAAACAGCTACACTATGAATATTCAGAATATCCAGAAGGGATCAAATCCTACCTCTTGTCCTGCAGCTTATTTGCTTTTGGGTTATTTCTGGTTGCTGCAGAGGGAGATAAAAACATTTCATGAACCCTACCTCAGCAACATAGAAAATATTTACAAATTTAACACATGAAGTATGAAATGTGTTCCTATTTCATCCCTAATGGGCTTTTCTGGTATTAGAAAAATTGTGGGAATCTCAGTCGCTCTTTCTGTTTGAAGAACAACAAAAAAAAAACCTGGTACAAAACAAATTTATAATTGACAATTCCTTGTAAAAGGAATCATTAATCTGCAGAATTCTCTGCCTCAGAGCACTAAAATAGGAGATTTTGTAATTTTTTTGGTCTATGTTTGAGGCAAAGCCAGATATTTTCCATCTGCATCAAGTTTAGCAGCAAGCTGGAGGATAAGATAAATTTGGCCTCCACAAAACTCTTCCAGAAATGCCCATTTTGCAGTTTTCAACCCTTTTTCAGGTGTGAACTACAGATCAGAGTAACTGCTAGGAGGGACTCCTGCTCTGTGCTGATTTAAATCCCTACCTCCCGTGGATTTAGGGATGCAAAAACCTCAGGAAAGCAGGATCACTGGAAATTCAAAGATATTTCCTTTGGAAAACCTGAGAATTCTTTAAATTTGACTTAAAATTCTTCACATTTTACTTGAGTTCCTATCAAAGGATTAAAGAATTTGAGAAGAGAATAAAAATATCCTAACCAGACACTTTCTACTTGGGAACCTGGGCAGATTCCAGGAGTTTCTGCTAAGGAAAGAAGTGGGATCACCTCCAGGGAATGCACATCGAACAGATGGGTCACACGGGGCTGCCGATCCCGTTCGTCCTCCAGGGAAGAGGTCAGGACATGGAAGAGCTCGTGGGCATCCTGGGAAATGGAGTCAGAACCAAGAGACATCAACAAAACGCTCCAGGAGGGCTGGAATTCCACAGGAAATTAAGGAAAAATTACAGCTCAGAGCCCACTTTTATATTTATATGTATATGTGTATGTATATGTATATTTATATGTATATTTATATTTATATTTACATTTATATTTACATTTACATTTATATTTATATTTAATCTAGATTTAATTTACACTTAATTTACATTTAATTTATACTTAATTTATATTTATATTTTAACAGAAGTACATACTGAATGTGAATAATAACGAACAATAAAAATAGAAATAACTACATTAAATATATTATTATGTATTATATTATAATTAGTTGTAATGATTGTAATTATACATTATTTGCATTAATATTGAATATATTTTGTTGTGCCCAAAAGCTTCACAACAGCACAAGGCACTAAAGACATCCTGGGCCATAGAAACTCGCAAGGAATTAAAACACTTGGGAGAAAAAAATACCCCAAAAGGAATTCCCAAATCCCTGCTTTCCTCAATTTCAAGGGAAGCATCATTGAAATCTATCCTTGGAAAGCCAGAATCTATTTTCAGAGTGGGATAATTGATGGAGTGCATTGGGAAATGCTGCCAGGAATTCCAAACAATTAGGATTACTGGAAAGATTGGAAATCTGGAGTCCATCCCTGGGAGCAGAGCACAGATCCATTATCCATAGGGCAGTCAGGGCTGGATCTCTTCTGGTTTAATATTCCTGGCCCTGTTGTTCCAAGCCTGAAGGTAATTACAAGGTTTGGAAGCAGCCAGGAACTCCCTGAGGAATATCCCAGCAAACTGAAAGCCCCTTTCCCAACGCATGGATGTTTTCCATCACTTTTTTGGAAGCAGGATTCAGATCTGACAGCTCCAGCCCCGGGGGATCCCTGTCCGAGGGGTAACAGAGGGAATTCTCCCAGATTCCTGCCATCACCTGCTCTTCAAAGGAGGAGATCTGCCACCTGTTCATCCTCAGCACTTCCAGCAGGCAGCTGGCATCCAGGACATCGTCCTCTGTCACCTCCTGGCAGGATAAAGCTGGAGAAGGGAATGCAGGAGTGTCAGGAAGAGCCAAAAATGGGTAAGGAATGGTGTTTTACAGGGTTAAAGCACCACCACCCTCACACCTCTTCCACAGGAACATCCCAAGACAGAACTTCCAAGGGATTTCCTACAAAAACAACGCTGAGGGAAGGCAGGCAGAGCCAGTGGATCACTTGAGGGTGTCAGAGATGAATTTAGCACAGGGACAAGTCTGAAATGAGTCACCTCGAGCTTAAAATCTTTAATATTTTTATCCAAAACCTTGCCAAGTGTGATTGAACAGTCCAGATTTTTGGGAGAATACTAAGCTTGGGGGGGAAAAAAAAAAAAGCTTAAATTATTTGCTAATGATGTCTCTTTTTTTTAATGGAATTCTAGATTTCTTGGATTCTATGGAATCCAAGAAATCTGTGAAAGGTGGCTGAGCTTGGTCAAGGGGTTGAAAATTTAGAGAGGGAAATAAAATAGGGAACACAAACCCCCCACTCTCCCCCTCTTTCTTTGGGAAAAGAGGCTAAAAATGACAACATTTCTCCTCAAATATCTTATCCCTGGTTTGCCACAACAGGAAAATGTCTCAGTACCTCTCAGGAGCTGCAGCAAAGTGACTGACAGGTATTGCTGCTCCCGGGATTTTTCCTGCTCTGTCCTGTACTGTGCCGTGAACTCCTCCAGCCACCTGATGAAGGAGGGGCAGGAGGACAAGCCCTGGAGCAGGGAATTCATGAAGCAGGTGTTGCCCAGGTTCAGGAGGCCCGGGACGAGCCCTGCAAAGAGAATTGCAAGGGTTTACACCCCAGAGCTCAGGGAAAACACCCCCTTTTCCATGCGAGGTGCTGTGATTAAGACGAAAAGCGAGTTCTTTCTGTGTTTATTTGGCATTTCAGTTGATTTTTGGTGTTTCAGAGAATCGCGGAACGGTTCGGGTGGCAAGGGAAACTCGGAGATCATCCCATCCCATCCCACCCCACACCTTCCACTATCCCAGGCTGCTCCAAGCCCCACCCAGCCCGGCCTCGCACCCTCGCAGGGATGGGGCAGCCACCGAGCAGCTGCGCCAGAACCTCCCCACCCTCCCAGCGAAGAATTCCTTCCCCAAAAATCGCACCCAACCCCGCCCTCTGGCAGCGGGAAACAACAATCCCGGCGTCTGGGCCAGCGGGAAGAACGGGATAAAGCCCACGCCGGGGCTGTTCCCGGTGCTGGCAGCCCCGGCTCCCCCGGTACCTCTCCGGCGCCGTTTCCTGCCGGTGATGGGGCCCCACAGGACGTAAATCCCGGCCGCCAGCGCCGCCGCCGCGCCCCCCAGCACCCCCCAGCTCCGCATCGCTCGGTGCCTGCAAGGGGAAAACCGGGAGCCTGCGGCAACCGGGAGAGCCCCAGGGCTGCCCGGCCTTGCCGGGGGAACGGGAGCGCCAAGGGGAGAAGGGAGCGGGGAAAGGGGGGAAATGGAGCAGGAGGAAGGCGAAGGTGGGGGGGAAAAAAGGGCAGGGAGGAAGGGGAGAAGGAAAGGAAAAGGGAGAGGGGAAAGGGAGAAACGAAGGGAAAGGAAGAAAGTGACGGAAGAAGGGAAAGGAAAAAGGGAAAGGGAGAAAGGAAGCGCTCGGCCGAGGGTTCGCCCCGACCAACCCCAGCCTCCCGCCCGCCCTCCACCTCAGACCCGGCCCCTCTCCCGCCTC
>VZTE01000771.1:1070146-1099099 GCA_013397775.1 Eulacestoma nigropectus | reverse complement strand
CAAAAAAAAAAAAAAAAAACCAACCCCAAACCTGATAAAATCTTCGGTGCCTTTAACCCCAGGAATTCCTTCCTTATCCCTCCGTGCCAAACGCTTCCCTTCAAACCAACCCCATTTTTTTCCCTGATGCTCCGTTCTCAGGTGTTTTGCAACGTATTCCTATTTATAAACCCTGGGCTCCGCAAGGCAGGGAATGAATGTTTCAAGTTGGTGTTAAATATTCATGAGCTCGTGTCAATGACAGAGCACCCTGTCCCACAACGTTCCTGATAAGTTGGGAAAAGGGACAGGAACTCCAGGTCTTTTCCAATCCTTAGTTAGGATGCCTTCAGCTTGTCAGGGAAACGAATCAGAGGTTATTTTATTAAGCTTTTTTCCCCCGTTTTTAAGAACAAAACCTGGGAATGCATTCCAAAGGACCTTCCAGTGCAGGTGTTTTGGTGCTGTGAGATCTGCAGCAGCTCCCTGAGATGTCCCAGATGTGAAAAATTTGGCAAGTGTGGAACAGAAAGTATCCCTGTGGAGTTTTTCCCTTCGTTTGTGTCAGTTTATTTCATGTATTCCTAAGTGATAAGCCTGTATTTTATTTGCTGTGCTGAGGAATGTGGAGGTTGTTCCCTGCCTGGATTTGTGGTTCTCAGATTTTGTGGGATCCATCACCTCCAAAGCTGGAACGAGCTTTAAGGTCCCTCCCTGTGCTTCTGTGATAATTTAATCTATTTCCAAAAACAACCTGTTTCGCTTAAATCCAGGGAATTGTCACTTTCCAAAGGGAAAAAGTTACACTTTGTGTTGCAGATGAAGGGAAGGAAGCTTGAGGGAGGGATCTGTTCCCAAATCTTTGGCCCCAGAAAACTTCCTAGATGGGAAAAGAACCTTCTTTGTGGAAAGGGAGCGAATCACTCTGAACAAAGCATCAAAGCTGTGTCTATTTAGCAAATTCTGGGCTTAAAATACAGATATTTTATTAATGACATGATAGGAAATGATTCTGTTTGAGATGAAAGCGGAGTCACGGAATCAGCATCCTGATGGAAAAAAAATCCATCCCTTCCCTGCATGAGCTCATCAATTGTATTTCACTAAATAATATTTCAAATTCTGACACGTTTCAGGAGTCCTGACCACACTTCTAATCACAAAAACAACTCAGAAAATGGGATTTGGGCTCTTCCTGCCGGGACAAAACTCCTGAAAATCAATGACACGGCAATGCCTAATTCCCAATTAAATCCAGGCACACAGAACATGGATCTGATTAAGTATGCATCATTTCATCATATTTTTATGACCTCTGTGGTTTTATAACTTTGTGGATAGCACAATAACAGCTTCTGTGTCCAAGGACAAGGATTACATCCCATCCCAGTGTAGGATACCTGAAACCAGATCCGAACACGAATCACAGCGTTCCCTGTGGAGCGTGGAGACGGGGAATGAGGAGAGACCTGGATGCTGCTTGATTCAGCAGGGCTTCAAGACTCACCGAGCACAGCTCCCAGCTGGAAAAGAGCCCTGGAAGGATCCATCCCAGTTTCTGTGGTTTCAGGGTGGTGAAGTTCCGGCGCACCGGGGAGAGCTCGAGGTCGGACGAGGATGGAATTTCGGGAGAGCACGAGGTGCAGATCGAGGGGGTGAGGACAGAGCTGGAGCCCGTGGAGCTGGGGGATGGAGCTGCAGTGCCCAAGGAATTCGCCAACCCCACGGACGGTGAGCAGCTCTCTTGTTTTCCTGCGAGGAGAAGGCCGTGGAGAAAGGTGGGGCCTCTTCATCCCAGTCAGGCTGGGCACGGGGGGGTTTAGAGAAGTTAAGGATTCCCAGGTAAAGATGATAACCCTGGGGAATTGTGTTACACCTGAAAATCAGGATTTGATCAGCCCATTCCCTGTGGGATGCTCCTTATGTTCCTTTTTGTGTCCCCACTACTGGATACTCCAGTTAGGGAGCTGTGGATCCAGCTGCCAGCCCGTTCCACGCTGGGATTTGCCTTAGTTCCCTCTGGAACTGCTCAGTGCTCCTGGAGCAACTGCACCTGGCTCTCCTTCAAGGCTGAGATGAATCTGCAGAGTTCCTGTCTCCTCTTTTCCTCGAGGACAAGAGGAATGTCCATCCCAGCCTGTGCTTCCTGCCTGGAGGCATCACTGCTTTAGGAGAGATGAGAAATATTGGGTTTGTCTTAGCACAGTGTGAAAATTTGGTATTAATCTTATTGATGAACTTCTCTGCTGGGCTTTATCCCTTGGGTTTGGTTTGATTTCCTCCTGGTTTGTGTTGTTGCGGGGATCTCACAGCTCTGAGCCAAAGCTTTGCTGAGGAATGTCCTTTTCAAATGGCTGCAAGTGTTAGAACTGTGAGACTTAAATTGATTTCAGCAACTCAAATATCAAAATGTGCTCTTCTTGGTCATTTCATTTTGCATTTGAGCAAAGGAATTTGAGACATCTCAGCACCTTCAGCTGGAACAAACCTAAGAGGTCATGGCAGTGGGTGGGAAACAACCAGCAGCATTTTTAACAGAAGCAGGGTGTAAGATTTGTGTGTTTTGGAGAAATTCTTGATTTAAATAATGACAGGTTGCACTAAAATATTGCCTGCAGCTCCCAGCACTGCTGTGGGCTGTGGCAGAGCTGTTTCTCCCCACAAAAAGCTGCACTTCAGTGGCTGGAAGAGTCACTCCCAGGAGGAAGAGGCTGAACATGGGCTGGATTTGTGGGTGCCACACTGATTTACCTCCATGTGATTAAAATATTCTAGGAATAATTAGAATTATTTTGGCTTTGGAAGAACACAGAGATTTACCTGAGTAGGAACTGTATAAAAACTAAGTAGTTCTGGTAGATATCTGATATCTCAGCAGATTAACCAATTAATTAGCAATTAAACCAGAAAATTCTCTCTCAAGGGCTGGCTTTTATAAGGAAGGAATCCACTGGAATTGTTTTCTTTCCAGATACGTTCATGGTGGAAGATGCAGTGGAAGCCATTGGATTTGGGAAGTTCCAGTGGAAGCTCTCTGTCATTACTGGATTAGCATGGGCAAGTAATTGGGATCAGGATCAGTTGCATGATCATCACTTAGAGAATCTCAGGGATTTCAAATAATGAGGACAGAGAGTCTCCCAGCAGATAAACGTACAACAAAGCAGGAATTTTACTGGAAATTCTAAAATAACAGCAGGACTCAGCCTTTGTGTCAGGGGTAACGATGGATTTCTTTGTCTCTGAAGTTTTTATAAACCAGGGTTTGGAAAACCATTTTGATTCTCCACTTCAAATTTGGTTTCAAATGAAAGAGGTTCCGGGCTACTCCTGCAGAGCCTGGGGTTTCCTGCAGTGATTTTGCCACATTCCTCCCATCAGCTGCAATCCCTGTTGTCTGTATCAGTCAGGATTGCTGTAATCTCAGTTTCAGAGGAACAGCAACCCGGCACTTCCACTTTTAACCTTGATATCAACAGCAAAAAAAGTCTTGGTTTCCATTTTTCTCCTCTTTCTGAAGCTCTGTTTTCCACCTCCTGTGGTGTATTTTAGGATCCTGATACATGGAGCTGTATTTACTGGCTTTTATCCATGTAAAAGGCTGGAATCTGCCATGGTTTAGATCCTAAATCAGCTGTGGAATTTGGTTTCCAGGTGATCTATCCAGATCCAGGAGTGTTTAAGGGAATAAGTTACAAGGTATTAAACAGTTCTGACCGAATCCGTGTGCGAAGGGGCTGAAAGCTGGAATTTGTACTGTGGGAGTGACTGAACCCGAGTCACTGACCAGCCAAACCTCCTCAAAATCTTTAGATTTGGCTCTTTGGATCCTCTCTGCCAGAGTCACTAAATGTGCTGACAACCAGAAAAGAGTTTAAATGTTAAATGTTAAATATTTTGTTCAACCACAAGGTGGGAATGGCACGGAAACGTCACCAAGGCCTGTTATTGACTCCTAAATCCACCTGGTTTGCAGGCAGTTGTTGATTTTGCCTTCTCTTCCCCCTGCAGATGGCAGATGCCATGGAAATGATGATTTTAAGTATCCTTGCTCCTCAGCTGCACTGTGAGTGGCGCTTACCCAGCTGGCAGGTTGCATTGCTCACCTCGGTAGGAAAAACACCTGACAGCTCCTGTCTTCCCTGAGGGTTTTTCCATCGTTGCTATCCCAACATATTCCTTTGTAGCCCCCACATTAACTCTCTTCATGGCACTTGCAGATTGCCTTCAGCTTGGAAGTTTATAGCAGTTTTTTAACAAGATTTGTAGGAGGTTTTAAAAAAGATGTATAGGGATTTTTTTTTAACGATTGAAGTAATGAAATTCAGTGAGAACTGAGGGCACTTTGCAAGTTTCAGGCTCCAAGTTTCGTGTAATTTCCAGGAAAACCTGTGAACTCACTCGGATTCATCCTAAAATTCAAACCATTTGATTAATTTAAAAAAAAAATTGGTAAATTTTTATGGCCTTGCTTGAAAATCTTTCTCTCTCCCCACATTTCAACTCTCTGACAGACTGAGAGCCCTGAGAGAGAACAAACAGTTGATTTTTGAGGTTGGACTCAATGATCTCAGAGGTCTTTTCCAGCCTAAATGATTCTGGGATTATCCAGTGATCTCTGTTTCCAGAGATCTTATAACACCACCTCCAAGTATGGTGCTGTGATGTTGGAATCCTGCAATGCCTTTAGGGATAAGAAAACAAATTTGGGAACCTTTCTCTCAGCTTAGGCCACTGCTGATGCAGGGACTTATTCCCTGAATTTCTTTCTCCTTTACCTTTTCATGCCCTTTGTTTGATTGTGTGAAATGGTTAAAATGCTCAGTGGATTGAAGTGGTGTCCTTGAGCCCCATGAACGTCCCATCCCTGAATGCAGAGGGTCCTTCTTGCCTCTCAGCACAAGAGTGTCACCTCTGAAAAGGCTTCAGGGTATTTTCTTTCACACTTCAGACTTTTCTAAACTTTTAAGGTGTAATTTTATCTCCCTTCAAACCTGAGAGCTGCTGAGGATGGTGGTAGGGGGCTGGAGGAGAGCTCTGTCCTGCAGATCTCAGACAACAGCTCCTCTTTTATTCAGGAATGTTTCCCTTAGAACTGGAGAGCTCTGTGTCTTCCAGGGCTGGACTCACCATGGGCACAATACCAGCGTGCCCAGTCCAGGCCAGGCTGGGATTGTCTGGGTTGTCACTGATGGATCTTTCAATGCAAAGCTGACTTGAGGAGGGACCTTGTTGCTTCCCTGCTCCAACCCAGAGAGAACTGGGTGATCTTTAAGGTCCTTTCCAACCCAAACCATTCTCTGACCTCCTGCACATCTCCCTCTGGTTTGGGCTGCAATGTTCTGGTTTCTCTGGAAGTTTGTGCTCTGTGTCTGCCACACTGGAATTTTCTCTTGTTGTTAAGGGAAAGATTTTTTTCCTGCTGTTTCACAGGTGGTGTTTGTGGGAATGATGTCCAGCTCCACGCTCTGGGGAAACATTTCAGACCAGTATGGGAGGAAAACAGTAAGTTTGCAGCTCCTACTGGGATATATCCCAATATTTCTGCAGCGTGGACATTTCAGTGCAACTGGCACGGGGTGCCCAGAGAAGCTGTGGCTGCCCCATCCCTGGATGTGTCCAAGGCCAGGCTGGAGCAACCTGGGATGATGAAAGGTGTCTCTGCCCATGGCAGGGGGTGGAATGGGATGAGCTTTAAGGTCCCTTCCAACCCAAACCATTCCAGGATTCCGTGTTCCCAAATGTCCACGTGTATGAAGCAGCATTAAGCACATCCAGGACTGAGCTCCTATGAAACACAAGGCATTTGAAGCTCTTTTTTACACTTTAATTTGTGTTACAGTGATTTTTAACTCTTGCTGAACACAGGGCCTAAAGATCAGCGTGTTGTGGACACTCTACTACGGAATCCTCAGTGGATTTGCTCCCATTTACAGCTGGATCCTGGTGCTGAGGGGCCTGGTGGGCTTTGGGATTGGAGGAGTGCCTCAGTCGTAAGTAAATATTCACAAATCCAAACTTCCTCATTTCTGTTTCTTTCTTATCAAATTCTCATGTCAAATGGAAGTCTTGTTTCTGCTCAGCCACCCCAAACCTTGGCCTTGTTGCAAGGCAGGTCGTGACCTAAACACCAGCGTTGAGAGGCAGAGCTGAGCCCTGACTCTGATGGTAAAACCCCCAGTTACTGTTCAGTCAGAGCCTGAACTTCCCCATCTCACCCTGAGCTGGAATTCCAAACCCACACGGCCCAAACCTGGAGCAGTGGAGGTGCTGGGATGGCCCAGAAGGAAAAGGCAGTGTCAGGATATTTCTCTATCCCTGTGTGGTTCCTTTCACTGAAGAGAGGGATCCATAAATTTTCCACCTGCAATAAATAACCCTGCTCTAGGCTTTTAATTAGGAATGTGAAGGGAAGGGTACAGCCATTCTCTCTCTTTGTAGTCTTTTATCCTTATCAATAATTGATATTTTGCCTTCTGGAGGTGCTGTTTTGGAGCAGACAGAGCCTGACTTGGATTGATGGCTCACAGATTCCTTCCCAAGGCAAGTCAGTGGCTTTTCCATTGCCACTCCCCGTTAAAAAATCCAGAGCTGCAGGTGCAGCCCAGCCAGAGCTCACTGAGGTTCTGTGGCTTCATGAGAGAAAAAACAGAGCCAGTTACAGATCTCCAAGTGGATCCCATCCTCCCTGAGTCTGTTTCCTGTTCTGACTATAACAGGGATTTATCTGGCAGAGGGGTAAACATGGATGAAGCAGGAAAAGTAGCTCCTGTCTAATGTCCTTAAGCAGGCTGTGTGATTTTGGAGGTGAGTGCCTGGATCTCCATGGAATGAGTTTAATTTCCTCCTCTGGATTGGCTCCAACAATTCCATGTCCTTCTTTTGTTGGGGTCATTCACCAGCTCCTGTTTTCTCTGCACTACAGAGGCACCTGAGCTACACTTCAAGATGTGATTTGAGTTCCCTAAATCACTGCTCCAATGAGATATTGTGTGAAACTTTATACTTTCCATGAACTGAGTCCTGGGCAGCTCCTCAGAGATCAATCCACTCTTTAAGTTAGTAGGAATTTTGTCCCAAACCTCAAAGGAAGCCTGAGGAGTTCGGAGGCAGGAACAGGCTGAGTCAATGGCGTGCAAACAGAGCAAAGCCAAGCCTTACCAGTTTGAAGGAGATGACAGAGCCTGGACTGGCTGCTGCCTGAATTTCCCCTCAGGAATTCCTCCTGGAGAAGCTGTGCCATCACTCCTTGGCACAGGCATGAAACAAAGCCTCAGTGGTTGCTCTTTGAATCCCACAACAAAAGAATGCAAATTATTTTATACCAGTGACATGAAAGTATTCCCCTCTTGGAGAATTGAACCCTGGCACAGGAGACTGATGGGAATTCTCCAAGCCAGTTGTAAAGCCCTGAAAAAATTCTTTATCCAGCAAGAGTTTGTGTTGAGTTCTGATGGACCACACTGAAAATAGCAGAGAAAGTGGTATTTTAAATGGTGCTCTGGCTCAGAGCAGGGCTATGAAAACATGAGCATCAAGGTCTGCATTTAAGTGACAACTGTGGGGTCACAAAACCACAGAAAAAGAGCGAACTGTGTTGTCTCTTGCAATGCTGAAGGGTTTGTTCTGGGGTGGAAGGGGAGTGTGACCCAGTGCCACAGCCTGGCTGGCTCTGGGGATAGGGAGAGGATTCAGTTACTGCTCTGGGTTTGGCTCTTTCATTAAAGGGCAAAGGGGATGTTTGAACCTCTGCCTACTGTGGCATTTCCCTCTCTGTGCTAAGCTGACATTTTCCTCTCTGTTCCCTCTTTTAGGGTAACTTTATATGCTGAATTCCTTCCAATGAAAGCCAGAGCAAAATGCATTTTATTAATAGAGGTGAGTAGGTGCATTCTGATCCTCGAGGGACAAATCCTGCTGTTGGTCACATCCTTCCATCCTCCTGCCTGGAGATCCCCTCAGAGCTGCAGCCAGACCTTGCCTGTCCACCTTGGTGTGGAGCTGAGTCACTCCTGAGCTCTGGGACCAGCCCAGCTCCAAAAGCAGCAGGGAGTTCTCCTGTCACACTCCACTCTTTGCGTTGAATTTGCCTTTTTCCAAATTATTTTGCACCCAGGGCTGCAGGGTGAGCACAAGGGGGGCATTGGGTGTCCATGATTCTGTGGTGAAACTCAGTGATGGATTTGGAGAGCTGACAGCTCCACAAATTCAGTGCTAAATTCAGCTCCACATCTTCATCCAAATGTGTCGAAGTCACACAGGGCAGAATTTTGTCCTTGGAATATTTTAAGGCGGAATTCGTACCCCTGGAATTTCTCTCTCCAGCCATCCCTGCTGAGCACAGCCTGGAATGCTCCAAAGAGGAGGCCTTGGGAGCACTCCTGTCCTCATTTTGCTGTTGGTTTTCCCTCTTCCAGGTGTTCTGGGCCCTTGGGACTGTGTTTGAAGTGCTCCTGGCAGTGGTGGTGATGCCCACGCTCGGCTGGCGCTGGCTCCTCATCCTCTCTGCCCTCCCGCTCCTGCTCTTTGCTGGCCTGTGTTTTGTAGGTATTCCTCAAGGATTCGTGTGAATCCCTGCAATTCCCACTCCTCTACCCCATTCTGTGGCCCAGCTGAAGGAAATCAGGACAGTTTTGAGCTCTGTGGTGGTGTCTTCTGTGAAATAACTGAAATAATGTCCAAAAAATGCAGTTTCAACAGGGTGCTGGGAAAAACATTCCAGGGAGAGCTGTGTTGATGTGACTGTAATTGCTGGAGGACAATGGTGGGCTGGAATTTTGTGAAATCAGGCCTGGAACCCTCTCCAGTTTGATGACTTTGTTTCAACTAAGCTCATTGGAAGCAACATTTTATCGAAAGATGTTGCAGTTTCCCTAAATGCTCTTCGGATTTTGTCACTTTTAGAATCAATTTCCACTTAAAAATGCTCCCAAATCAAGGATAGAATCTGCAGAGTGCAGATCAGATTCCAGAATAAGTTCAACCTGAGTGATATGTTTTATATTTTATTATTTATTAGGTGATATATTTGCCAATCACTCGGTCTCCTCATAGATAAATGTCCTTGTCAGGTGGTTTAGCAGCCCTTATTATTCCTTAGTTTTTCAGGAATACCTCCTGTTATCCAGGTGCTCACAAGCTTGTTCTAAATTAAAAGGAGCTTAAACCCATAAATTTTGGAATGCCAAGAGCATCTTGTTATCTGCCCTGGATGCTTTGCCATTCCTACAGGGAAGGAATAACGTAGAACACCTGCAAAAATTCCCAACATTTCTCAAGGACAAACCCAGAGGAACAGAAGGGAAAGAGCTCTGAGTCCATGGGGAAAGTGGGAGGTTGCAGTTTTTAAAACCTGATGAGATAATTCTTGGAATTCTTCAAGCTTAGTCCTGGAATCCTTTTGTTATGTGAGAATCTGCTGGAGTCACTGAGATTCCCCCAAGAAAAATCCCATTGCTGGTTGTGACAGCCTCCTGTGTGTGTGTGACCTGCTTTGCTCCCTTAGTGGCTGCCAGAAAGTGCCAGGTATGATGTGTTATCCGGGAACCAGGAGAAAGCTCTGGCCACTTTGAAGAGGATAGCCACGGAAAATGGAGCTCCAATGCCCTTGGGAAAACTGGTGATTTCCAGACAGGTACGTGCAGGTCACAGGCACCTCCAGAACAATGAAACTGGGGGTGTTTGTGAGCAAATAATCAATGTTCTGTTCCATTTTAATGTCTCAGCTAGGCATAAAAAATGAGGTTTGATCGTTTAGGCCTCCTTCCCGCTGAGGAAGAGTTAATTTCTCATTTGGAAGTGAAAAGCAGCTTCTAAATAGGCATTAATGTTATTTAACCTCACTGTCATTAAAGAAAACCAAACCTTGAGGTTGCTGAAGAGCTCAGGTCAGAATTCCTGGATCTGAACTCATGAGACAAGATGGAATTTGACACTTTAGCTGTCCCTCATCATCCAACTTCTGCTTGTTCCCAACAGGAGGACCGAGGCAAAATGAGGGACCTTTTCACCCCCCATATCCGCTGGACCACGTTGTTGCTCTGGTTCATTTGGTAAGAGAAAACCTAAAGGTTCAGTGCCAGCACAGCTCTGAATGGGTTTTATTGAAAAGATTTTACTCAAATACAGCAGTTTCCTCCTCAGAAAAAAACCAACCAAGCAAAAAAAAACCCCAGCCTTTATTGATTTGTAATTTATTCAACCACCCAATCATTCCCAAATTGCCCTTTAATTTTCTGATTGCTGAAATAGCTTTGAGGTAGGACTTTTGATTCGTGGTGTTTCTTTTTAAGTTGGACCAGCTGAAACTTCCTCTCTCATTTGCTTCCTTGCAGGTTTTCCAATGCTTTTTCATATTATGGGTTAGTTTTATTGACTACAGAGCTCTTCCAAGCAGGAGATGTTTGCAGCAGTGAGTATTGCTCCATTTTTTCTTTCTACATATGCCCTGTTAAAACTGCTGGAATATCTTTTATTAGATCACCTTCTGCTGGTGGTTTGGAAAAGGAATGTGGCTGAGTTTTAAGTTTATTTTAAATATTTCCTCATTTCTGCCCAGTGCAGAGAGGTCCTGCAGTGGTTTTGAGCCCAAAATGTAAAACAGCAAGACAACCTTCAAGGCAAACCTGTTATCTGTTCTTCTTGATAAAAAAAGTGATTGAATAAATAGAAGTTTGCAGATTTGACAGGTCTAATTAGTTCTGAGAGAGAGAAACTGATGCTGTGGAGCTCCTGGGTTCTCAAGATGGGAAAACCTGCTGAGAAAAAAGATAATGGAGGGAAATCAACGTCCTTTGTGTTGCAGATTTTTTTTGGGAGGTGGAAAAAGGTGCTTTGACTGAGTTAAGAAGAGGCTTGAACAGTTTGATTCCCCAGGGGAGGAATGATTGCATTCAGAACATTTGTAATTAGGGAAAACTGCCTGAAAGTTGGGAAATTGTAAAAGGAGGATGGGGAGCGTTGGAGCAGCCCCAGAAGCCAGGGTTGAAGAGCAGTGATGAGCTCTGAGAGCTCTGACTCAGGTTTGCCTCCCCAGAGGAGGATGCAGCCCTTAAAAACCCTTGTTTTTGTAAGGATATGGGGCTGTTCAGTATTCTGAGAGTGTAGGAAGTGCTGGGATCCCAGTTTGTGTTGGGAGAAACTGAATTATTGGAGTTAATTCTATCCTGAGCCCTGGACTGGAAAATAATTCAGGCAGTACAGCTGATAAGGAGGTGGAATTTTCACTGAGCTGAGACATCTTGTCACAGAAAACATTACAAATGTTCAGTGTTTCCAGGCAAAATCACCAAGCATTGCTCTCCAATGCCCCTCTGACTCTGAATTCCATCCCAGCAGCACATCAGGCATTCAGAAGAGGAATGACAATTAAATCAAAGGGGCAGAATCACTTGAATTTCTATCCCTGAACGACTTTCCAGGAGTATTTTAAAGGATGGTGGGTGCAGTGAATCCATGCCAGTCCTTTCAGTGCATCTCTTCCTAAATTTCAGCAGCAAGTGTGATAGAGACACAGCAGGAAGGTAAATAGGGAAGAGTTTGCTTAAAATACATTAAATATTTGTGGTTTTTTCCCTCCAGTATCAAGCAGAAGGCAGGAAGTTAAAGCCAAGTGCAGCCTGACCTGTGAGTACCTGACAGAGGAAGATTACACTGACCTGCTCTGGACAACCCTGTCAGAATTTCCTGGTAAGGAGCAAGGAGAAGCACCAGTTTTTCCCTGGAATGGCTCAGGGCACCAGCAGTGGGACTGAGGTGTCTGGTCTGATGCGTTCCACAGCACTCAGAGCTCCTTGCCGTGGCTGTGGATCCTCCCTCCCCTGGGATCACTCCAGAAGAAATCAGTCATTGCTCTGGAATGGCCCCTCTGACTGTGGGTTCCAACCCAGCAACACTTCAGGAAGAGGAAAACCAACTAAATCAAAGGGGCAGAAAGACTGGAGTTTCTATCCAGTGATGACTTTGCAGAAGTATTTTGAAAGGATGATGGGTGCAATGAATCCATGGAGAACTTGCTCCCTAAATCTCTGTGTCCAGCCTCAGTCCTGATCCTGTAATTCTCAGGCAACTCCAGTGAATTTCAGTGGACAGTCTGGCAGAGGACAAGCAAAGTAGTGTGGAACAGCCATTGATCCCTCAGATGGAGGTGATCTCCCAGTGTTAATCTGATTGAAACAACACCACAGACAAGGATCAGGTTATTTTCATTCTTCTGGACCATAATTTCAGGGCTAAAAGCTCAAGGGGAAGCCATTTAATTAATGATAATTTGAAAGGATGACTGATAAATATGCACAGTCATTCCTGAAGAGGAATGTGCTGCCAAACAGTTGTTTTGGAAAGGATACTCAGAAAAAGGAGTGATGCTGTGGCTGAAAGGTCTGGTTTGATCCTCACACACACTGAGGTGGGAGTGAGAAATATTGACAGGATACCTCTGGATGTGACACTGATGCTGGAATAATCCCCACTCCTGCTGTGCATCAGTTTTCAAAAGGATCTGGGAAAATTGCATTGGAGGGAAAACTTAATAGTGAGATTTACTGATCTATTCCCTATGAAAAAGCAGGGGAGAAATGATTTGGTGAAACATCTAAATAAGAGAATAGAAACAAAATACCACATTCTAAAGAGCCCTTCAATCCAGCAGGGAATAATGCCCAGAAGTTGAACAAAAGTTCTTCCAGTGAGCCATAAGCAGGTGTTTTAGGCATTGACATCAGTAATCCCTGGATGGGAGTGTGGATTTGTGGATCTGGGAGCATGGAGCAGGGACACAGAGTTCCTTTTTTCACATGACACCGGTAGCAATCCATCCTACAGCCCTGCCTGGGACCAGCAAAGGATTGGAAAGAGAGACCAAAATTTCCAATCTAAACCACCCAGACTGTGCTAAATCTGCTGCAGCCCCTCTTTGCTCAGTTCCCAAGGGTTTCCTGCTCTCTTCCCACAGGAGTGTTGGTGACCCTGTGGATCATCGACCGCATCGGCCGCAAGAAAACCATGGCCCTGTCCTTCCTTGTCTTCTCCTTTTGCAGCCTCCTGCTCTTTCTCTGCGTTGGAAGGTGAGTCCAGCACAGGGAACAACTGGAGTAAAGGATTTATCCATGTCCTCTCTTGGTGGTGGTGGGAGAACTGGGAGTGGTGGTTTGAAAAGCCATGGGATGGTCGTGCTCAGCTGGAGAACGATTTAAGGCTGGGGTTGGGTTTTCTCACCGGAGTTTGGCAGGGAAGTAAAAGTGAATTCCAAGTGAAGCCAGCAGATTGTACTGAACATTCCCAAACTCTGCTCTCCTTTCTTCTCACAGAAATGTTCTTACTGTGCTGCTCTTCATTGCAAGAGCTTTTATTTCAGGAGGATTTCAGGCCGCCTATGTTTACACTCCTGAGGTAAGGGAGGACGTTGTGGTGATGGGGATATTTAAGGGGAGTGAGAACAGGGTGGGACAATCACTTTGATGACCTGTTCCCAATGAACCTCACCCCAGACTGGAGCTGTAGATCCCATTGTCTAACAGAATGTGCTGTGGCACCACTTGCTAATTCCCATTAGGAGTGGAAGGAGGAGAACTTCCCACTGGCACTGATGGAATGATGCTTTCTCCACAGGTTTATCCCACAGCCACGCGTGCTTTGGGCCTGGGAACGTGCAGTGGAATGGCCAGAGTGGGAGCCCTCATAACCCCGTTCATTGCACAGGTAAATCCCTTCTCCTCTGAGGTTGGAGGCACGGGAAGCTTGGACTTGATGATCTTGGAGGTCTTTTCCAGCTCCAGCAATTCCATGATTCTATGAAGGTGATGGAGAACCTGCTTTTCTTCCACTATCCCAGGTTGCTCCAAGCCCCATCCAAACCGGCCTTGGACACTTCCAGGGATGGGGCAGCCACAGCTTCTCCGGGCACCCTGTGCCAGGACCTCCCACCCTCATAGGGAAGAATTCCTTCCTAAAATCCAGTCTAATCCTGCCCTCTGAGCATTTAAAACCACTGTTCCTTGTCCTGGCAGTATCTATAAAATATCCCTCTCCCTCCTTTCCAGAAGCTTCAAGTTAAACTTTTTCCCCAGTACTACAATTAAAATCTCTATTGCTCCATCAGTGTCTGTATTTCCATGCTGAGGTGCTGTTTTGCATTCCCTGCCTTTTTCCTGCAGGTGATGTTGGAATCCTCAGTCTATCTGACTCTGGTGGTGTACAGTGGCTGCTGCCTGCTGGCTGCCCTGGCCTCCTGCTTCCTGCCCATCGAGACCAAGGGCCGTGGCCTCCAGGAGTCCAGCCACAAGGAATGGGGCCAGGAGATGGTGGGCAGAGGATCTCATTCCCCAGGGGAATCGCAGGAATGAGGGGATGTGGAAACCTGCTGGAAGAAAGAAGGATAGGAGCAAGATGTCTCACAAAACCTCCGAGCCTGAAGCATGGAAAGCTGACCACCATCACTGCCAACGTCACGTGTCAAACTGCAGGAGTTTGGGGTTGAACCTCAGCAAATTGTGTTTCTGCTGCTCTTTGCTCACACTCATAAAAACTTTCTGGACGGAGAGGCCTTTGATCCAGATATCCTTGGAAGTTTAGCGGGAGGGGTTTTCTCTTCAATCTGTCGTGCTTGCATGGTCAGCTCTTCAGCTTAAAATGTCCCGTGCCAAGCGAATGCCAAGTGACTGCAGCCCAGCATCAGCTGTCATTAAAACACTGAGCTCTTGATGCCTAAAACCAAGAGGTTTGTATTTAGTGTGGCCCTGGCCTGGCACAGGGTGGATTTCATACCCTACACTACGGATTAAATGCCTGCCTTGCACTTTTAGCCATCAAAACCACCACCAAAACGTGGTTCTGGTGAACCAACCCAGGCTTTCCAGTGGGGTTCTGTTGCTGGAGAGTGGATTGCTTGGAAACTAATTCCTGCCTGTTTCTCCCATCCCAGGTGGGTAGTTGGAGCAGGGAAGGTGGTGTTTGATGCAGAGCTGGGACGTTGTAGCAGAAATATAAATCGCAGAGTCATTAAGGTTGGAAAAGACCTCCAAGCTCACCAAGTCCAATATATAAATCCTTGTGTTTTGGAGCAGATTTGGATTTCTCTGGCATTGCCAGGGACCTTGAGCTTTCTGTCTGTCACTTGGAGTGGGGAGGTTCTCACTCCTGTGGTTCTCTGCATGGATCCAGGTGTGTCCCTGCTCCGTTACCTGGGCGCATCCTCACCGTGGGGTGGCCCCAACCGGAGTCGGGAGCGCCGCTGTTGGGATGGAGCCCCTGACAGCTGGGCAGGACTTTTCCTGCTGATTGTACATTGACTGGTGACAAAGGAATGTAGCTGGAATAAATGAACAAAACCATGGGAAGAGCCCATCTGCAGTGACCTTGGATGAGGAACATCCCTGCCTCAGGTGTGGCTCCTCAAGGGATGATCCCGCTCTTGTCAGGGAATGTAACGGAGCTCAGGTGAGGACAAGCTCATCTGGTTTGTCACAAACCTGTCCCTGGGCACCAGGCAGGTGGCAGAGTCTGTGGGAATATGTAAGGATCTGAGACGTGCCTCAGCCAGGTCTCAGTGTATTTTCAGGATTCCAGACCTTGGGACACACAAGCAAATGTGGGTGAGATGGACTTGGTGAGGCTGTGGAAGCAGTGGGGGTTTGTGGTCTGTCTGAGCAGGTGTCCCACCTGAACACAGGTAAATGTGCAGCACATTTTTACAGTTGAGTATTTTAAGTATCCTGGGAAGCAGGTCCTGTTCCTGGGGTCAGGAGTAGGTCTCCAAGTCCATGTTAGGTGCAGTACAAGTGAGCACCGTGGGGCTCGGCTGTCACTGAGGGTCACAGCTCTGAGGTCACTGCAGTGCTCCACCACGTGCCAGGCTGCTCGTTTGGTGACTGAGGGGAAGATAAGAGGGGATAATTCCTTAAAGAAAGCCAGGAAACTCAGGCTGATGGAAAAGGCCAAAGAGGTTGTTGATATTGTGTGAGGGGGTGGGTTGTGCTGAGAACAGAGTTTGCCAAGGCACCGAGTGTCCATCCATTCCCACTGGAGGATGGTGACTCAGTGAAGGATTCCAGGAATGGTTGGTGGAAACAGGCAAACTTGGCTTTTCCCAGCGAGCTGAAAATGAATTCAGCTCCCAAGGGATCCCTGGGATCCCTGGGCTCAGCTGTGGGCGATGGCACAGAACCCTCCGTCCGTTCCAGCTGGGTTGGTTCTCTCTGTCTCCCCTGTCCCTGTGTCCTCACTCTCCAGCAAGCTCAAGCTCCAGCTGATCCCAGTTAACAGACAGGGCTCTCGTGGCACTGACAGCAACCACAACTCATTTGTTCATCTCCTTCTGCCAGGCTGGAGTTGGGTCATTCTCCCTGTGTGCCTGGGGCAGCCTGGAGCAGAGCCAGAGGGACTTGTTTCATGGAATACCAGAATCCCAAGGTGGTTTGGGTTGGGAGGGACCTTAAAGCTCATTCAGCTCCACCCCCTGCCATGAGCAGGGACACTTTCCACTAGACTAGGTTGCTCCAAGCCTCATCCAAACCTGCCCTTGAACACTGCCAGAGATGGGGAATCCACAACCTCTCTGCTTTCCCTTGGACTGACCCTCTGAAGTGCTGGATATGGGACACGGCAGTGAGGAAGCAGATCCTGGATGGGTTTAATCAGATATTATCCCACATGTGTGGCCAGTGAGCTGGAAAACCTGCTGGGCTGGGATCTCCTGGAGCTGAGATCTACTGGAGCTGGGTTTGCCTTTGCAGTCACCCCTCAGTGACAGCTCTGACATTCCATCCTCTTCCTCCTGCTGGTGGAGGCCCTCAAGGCCATTCCAGTCCCCCAGGTGCTTCCCGCCCTCCATCCTTGGGCTTGCCACGAGCTGTGTTTGCATCCCAAAACTCTGGAATTGAGCCTGGGTAGAGGTGACAGAGAATCCAAAGTGCAGGACAGGCCTGGCCTGAAGGAACCCCCCCCACCATGGCCCAGTTTGTTACTCAATGCCTTGAGTTAAAATTCTGCTTTCCCAGGGTTAATGCTCACATGTCACTTCACTTTTTTAGGTGAATATTCAGCAGTTTTAAAGAATTGCATTCCACGGCCTTTAGAGAGTTTTAGGTGAAGTTTATCTGTTCATGCACACCTGGATCCTACAGAGAAGCTACTTCCCAGGTAAAGATTTCTAGGGAATGCAACATTTTCCGTGCTGTTGAATAGATCAGTTTTAACCTGGGACATTTACAGTGTTAACCAAGAAATGGAAGGCCTTTTTGCTTGTCACTTTTTATGAATTCTGCACTAAAAAAATCTATTTCATGGTAGAAATACCAAGATTGGTGCTGCTGGGTCTTTGATTTGGTCTTTGATCCAAAGCTCACTGAAATCTGGGAAAATCCCCCGTGGATATCCATGGGCTTTGGATCAGCTGAATGAAAGAGGGAGGTAGGAGCCCACCACAGCTGATCCCACCTGGCTGAATTCAGCAGGAGCCCGTTGGGCACTGGAGAAATGGAGCTGGAATTCGGGATTTGCAGGAATTTGCATACAATTAATAAGAGAAGGCCATTTTAGCTTGTTCACTGAGAACACTGGGGTTGACACACACCAGTTAAGAAGTCACCACCAGTAGGTTTTAGCAGTAGGGCAGCACCGTGTAGGCACAAAATCAACTTCCAAAGAATCCTTTTCCACACTGAGTACTTTTCACTGGTGAAGGAAATACTGCAACTGCTTCATTTCAAACTGAGATCCTTTGGAATTCAGACAGAATTGTGGGATTCAGATTTGCCAGGTGTCCAAGATATCGACGTGCCAAGCCGGCGTGGGAACGTAATTCCCCAAGTGTGCTTGGATGGAGGGATTTGTTATTCCCAAATAATTGCCGAGAGAGCAGTGAATGTTTCCATGTCTGAATGTACAGTTTCTAAGCTGGATTTACATTTTAATGTTGAAAACCTTGGTGTGTCTCGAGCTTGTTGTAAAATACTCCTCTGGTTCCTGTTCCCGACGCGGCATTGGAGAGTCGAAGTCCACATTAGATATTTTATGTTAAACAAATAAATAGTTTTTTCAGGAAATAAGTTTTTGGCTCTTCTGAGGGATGTTTAGGAGGGGTCAGAACTTTGCAATTTTTTTTTTGTCTTAGTGTTCACAGGTTTGAGATCCAGTCTGGGCTCAGCACTCTGCAGGTCTGACTCATTTTCTGTCTGTTTTGTGTATTTAGATGTAAAGAAAAGTCACAGGATTCCGGTTCCCGTTGTAAGTAACCTCACTACAGCAAAATATTGTGGATGCTCCATCCCTGGAAGTGTCCAAGGTCAGGTTGGACGGAGCTTGGAGCAACCTGGGATAATGGAAGGTGTCCCTGCCCATTGCAGGGAGTGGGACTGGAGGAGTTTCAAGGTCCCTTCCCACCCAAACCATTCTAAGGTTCTATGATTTTTTAAATTCTCTTAAATCTTTAATTGATTTTCATATTTAATTCAGTTTGGACACTAAGCCCCAGCCAGTTTGGCCTTTTCCCTGGGTGTGCTGGCATCAGGTGGCTCCACATGTGTCTGGATTTTGGGGCAGAGAGGCTTCCTTCTACTCATTTACCTTTTCAATATAAACCTTTCATTTCCCTATCATTTTTCTAAACCATAATTAAGTGCCCAACCCTGTATTTCTCTGCCCTGTCACTGATATTCTTATTTTGATGTCCAATAATTTACAGGCAGGGGGTGATTCAAGGATGAGTCAAAATGACTAATGAGCTGCAAATCCTTCTCATGCTAATGCAGGGTGTTCTCATCCCAGAGTGCATCCAGCTTCCTTCTCCCAGCCTGGGATGCAGAGCCTTGTTCCTGGGAATGGAAATAGTTGAGAAGGAGAAGGGTTTGTGTGGCTGAAGCGATGCTGGGGGAATATTCCTTCTTCTGTGGTTACTTTTTGACATCCTCAGGCATTTCTAAAGCTCATCCTCAGGATCATGGAATATCCTGAGCTGGAAGGGACCCACAGGGATCATCCAGTCCAGCTCTTGGCCCTGCACAGACACCCCAACAATCCCACCCTGTGCCTGAGAGTGTTGTCTAAATGCTCCTGGAGCTCTGGCAGGAGTTCTCCCAAATGCCAGAGCTGCTGTTTGCTCACTTCCCTGATCCTTGATGTGCTTCCAACTTTGTTCTGGGTCACAGGAGATCCTTGTGGAGAACTGGGAGTTCCTAAAATGTGCTGACACTGGACACAGGAGGTGGTGTTTTGTCCAGACCCCGTTCCCTGATTCCCTGACCTCTCCCTGGCCTCAGGAGTGAACTTCAATCCCTCGGTGGGCAGTTTGCCCAGAGAAGCTGAGGCTGCCCCATCCCTGGAAGTGTCCAAGGCCAGGTTACAGGGCTTGGAGCAACCTGGGATAGTGGAAGGTGTCCCTGTCCATGGCAGGGGGTGGCAGTGGATGATCTTCAAGGTCCCTTCCCACCCAAATCCATGATTCTGTGATTTCTTTGAGTTCTTAATGCCCTGGGGACTGTCAGCAACCACAGACCTTCACGTGGTGATATTCCAGGTTCCCTGGTCTGCTCAGACTCTGGAGTGATGACTCCTACTCTTCCAGGATGAAATGTTTAGGAAAAATGTGTGTGGAGACATGGAATGATGATCTCCTGGGACGTTTCTATGGAATCAGCATTTGAGGCCCTTCCCGTGCCATCACTGAGAGGAAGAAGCATCACGCACAAGAGATTTGAATATTCCCTTTATTGGTCACACAGATTAAATTGCGGCCTTTAGAAAACCAACAGCATGAACCTGCAAATAAAATTACAGATCAGCTCGTTCCTGTGTGCCAAGAGGCCGTGTGAGATCACAGGGCAGTGGCTCCTGTAGGCTCCGAGATCACAACAATCAGCTGCTTGTTGCCAGGTGTGCAGTGATTTCCTACATCCCTCTTTGTCCAGGGGAATTTTCCCAAAATCACCTACGTGGGGCTGGGTTTACAGCAGAGAACGTGCTCCTGAATGCCTCCTGCTTGGAATAAGTGAAACCAAGGGGATCCAGTTCCCCTGAATGGCTTCTCCTGAGGTGGGATCACAGATTCAGCATTAATCAGTGGGGAATTTTCTCCGTCCCTTGTTTTCCTTTTCCTACCCTTTTCCTGATTTTACCCAGTGACTGCAACATCTCAGGTGAGCTACCAGGGAAGTTGGGAATTCTTTGGACAGACTGGGCATGGCAGTGGCTCCCCATTTCCCCTGTCCAGCTCCCAGTTTCTCCAAGCACAGCACGGAGATGCACTCGGGCATCCCCCATTCCCGAGGTGCGGCTGCAGCACGGCCCAGGCTGCTGAGCTATTCCTGGCACATGGAGTCATCGGGAGAGAGGAGCTGCATCACGGATGAGTAAGGAACACTTGGCTTATCCACCCAGGAGAGTGAGCCCAGGCACTGTGCTGGGCTCAGAACAGCCTTTGGATTTGAGGCTTTCTGACCGTCCCTGTCCGGGATGGTTTGTAGAGCAGGAAAGACACATGGCACGGGAAAATCAGCCAGGCTGCATCTTCAGAACAGTGTGTTGGGTCCCCAGCAGCATCCCTGAACACCCCAGAAAGTCCCGCTCCTCCTCTGGGAGGCACAACCCTTCCCCAGCCAGCCCCTCTCTCTGAGCTGTGTCCCACAGCTGGGAGAAATGGGAAGCTGAGGGGCCCGTGGGAGTTTTAGGGACAAGAAGAGCTATTTGATGCTCGCTGCTATATATAGAGTCTGGCAAGTCCACAGGGCTGGAACAAGTTGCTTTTGTTGCTAAAACATCATTTGGAAAGGCCATTTTAGGCAAGTGCTGCTGTCTGGGGCCAGCTACACTAACCAGGTGCTGCGGCCCGAGCTTTGTCCTGGCAGGAATGTGAGGAAAACTGCTGTAACCCAGGCATGTGCTCCCAGAGCTGCTGCTCCTTCTCTGGGAGCCTCAGAGCTTCTTCCTACTAAGGAGCTTTTGCCTCCTGGGGGGGAGCCTGTAAATCTAATTACACACTGGGTGTTGGAGCAGCCAGCAGAGACCTCAGGTGTCCCCAGCTCCGTTTCAGAGCCCGTCCCCTGGTGCAGATGAACCGCAGGAGTGTCTGGGGTTCAGCTGAACCCTGCCTGCCCTTCGCAGCCTGATCCCAGACAGCACTCGGTGCACTTCACCACGGATAATTAGTCCATGTTTGAAAGCCCTTCCTCCAGGCAGGTTGTGGAGGGAGTGGAGCCGTCTGGAAAATGGCAGCAACCTGGACATGAGACGCTGTGAGCCAGAGCTGGAGCAGGGTCGAGCAGCCCATGTGTGTATCCCTGTGTTGTTCTCATCATTCTGCTGGGATTCCCAAGCTGTTGTCGCATATTCCAGGGCAGCAGGTGCTCACAAGCGGGGCCCTGGGGGGCTGGCCAGCTGCTTCTTCTCCTGCAGGATGCTCCCAAAGAGCCGTGCTGCTGCCATGGCACAGCCCCAGTGGATGGTGATCCCGAACCCGCCGTGGCCGTAGTTGTGAATCACCTGGGGGAGAACCACAGAAGCCCAGGATGGGTTGGGGGCAACCTCAAAGCCCATCTTGTCCCACCCCCTGCCGTGGGCAGGGACATCTCCTGCTAGCCCAGGTTGCTCCAAGCCCTGTCCAACCTATCCCTGAGCACTTCCAGGGATGGGGCAGCCACATCAATAATTTGTTTCAGAATCTCTGACATTTATCCCTGGGCTCAAAGATTCCCTCACTGTTGGTGGGGAGATGGAGCAAGGGACGATCACGGGACAGCGAGGGCTTGTTTATCACTGCCCCGGGCACAATTAACACAGTCATTAATTACCCTCAGCCCCGGGGCTGTGCAGGTACCTCTGCCTGGAGATTCCCGAGGCGGATGCTCTCCCGCTCCAGGCGCACCGAGGGCCGTGCTGGTCTCAGGCCGCTCCAGTCCCCGACGATCTTCGCCTCCTGGAAGCAAAAGCACATCAGCACTGCACAGCATTCCTTGGAATCCCACCAGCCAAACCCCGCAGCACCAGGTGAGCCCTGAGATGAGTGGGGACAGGGGCTTCCCCACCCTGCAGCAGCTCCTGGCAGAACAATTTGGGATCGCAGCGCCAGCCTGGAGCTGAGGCAAATCCCTGTGCCAAAGCCCCACGCCACCTTTCCTGCTGCTCCAGGGAATAACAGCAGCACTGGGAGAGGACACAAAGCAGCCTCACCCCACACAGCCCTTCTCTAAAGGTGTGGGGACACCACAACCAAAGGGCTGGAACCTTCCAAAGCTCTGGTTCTACTTTTTAGCAGCTACATGAGTAATTATTATCCCTACAGATCTTGTCTCAGGGCCAGGAAGAGTCCTGGGTGTCTGTGATGGACACACGGGAACCCCGACTCCTGGAAACATCAAGGTCCTGTGGTTTGTGCCAGCGCCCATTCCCACATCCCGAGCCTCTCAGCTGCCCATGCCCCATCCTGGCAGTCGGATCACCCACCTGGAGAGCTGGGAGCAGCCGGCAGCAGCTGTCCCAGATGGATTTGTGATCCTTGGCACTGTTCTCCTCGCTCCAGTTGCCGTGCTGGTAAATCCCTCCCAGGACCGTGAACTCGCTCCTGCAGCGGGAGCCAAAGGAGACACACGGTGGTGACTTGTCCCCAGCTGACCCCTGGGGGTCACCACGTGGAGGGACACCGTGTGAGGGGGATGTTGGATCCTGCTGCACCCTGAGCCTGCAAAATATCCCTGTGGGAGAAACTCCCACAGGGAGCAGGCGGAGAGCGGTGCCTGCACGTCGGCTTGTGAGCAAGCCACTCATTAAATCCTGTCAGCCCTTCCTTGTCTGGGCAAAGCAGACAGATCATTCCTTCCTTATCAAACATGTCTGCTCCTGCCTGGCTTGGGAAGAGCTGGAAGGAATGGGATGGCTCCAGAGTGGAGCACAGAGAACAGATTGGTGCTGCTGCTGCCTCAAACGGCTGTGGATTAACAGAGGACAAGAGGCAGGTTAAGGCTGAGGGGGGGTCTAGAAGGGTCTGGACTGGCTGGACCCTTCCAAAACCTTGTTTGATCCTTGGGAAGCACAAAAGCAAAAGGAGGGACCCTCCAGGGCTGAGCTCTCCAGCAGGGAAGGGGTGTCCTCCACGTTAGCACTGGATCCAGCTCTTCCTTTGGGATCAGCCTGGTGCCCAGCTCTGGCAGCTCGAGCTAAAACAAGCACAGGCAGAGGAATTCATCTGTGGCTGGGACTGTGATCGGGAATCACTCAGAATAGGGGCTGTGAGCCTGCAAAGCTCCTGTTTACATCCTGGCTTATTGCCTAAGCCTGAAATATTAGGACAATAGGAAGTGCCAGAGATGCAGCATTCAAATTCCAGCTTAAAGACCCCTCTCCATTGCCAGAGCAGGGTCGCTGCAGGCCCTCGGGAGGAAGCAGAGCTGGGATGAACAGCAGATGGATTTATTTATCCCACAGTGTAGCTTCTTGGGCAGGGCCAGGAGTTGGACTCGATCCTTGTGGTCCCTTCCAGCTCAGGATATTCCATGATTCTATGATAAACCCAACGGGATGGCCCCAGGCTCACCAGCAGCTGAGGGGACAGTGAGGGGAAGGCTGAGCTTTCCTGGTTAAGTTTTGTTGAAGTAAAAGAATTCCTGCCCTGTTTTTATGGGAGCATGGATCAGCAGTGCCTCTCCCCACCCTGAGCTGCTGCACCACAGTTTGGTTCACACCGTTGGCTATAAATGTGAAAACAAAAGATCTCCCCAAAATATCCGCTCCACTGTCAGTGTTTGGCTGTTTTGGGGACTTGGCCAGGACTGAGTTCGCTTTGGTGGGATTTGGTCCTTGGAAAAGGACGGGACATGGAAGCACCGTGGTGCAGGGTGCTCTCTGTGCCAACTGGGAGCTCCCTCACTTTGCTGCCCACATCCTCCTGCTCTCCTCCCACACAGCCAAGAAAAGCACCGAGGATGAAGCCAGGCCTGGCAGACACCAGCAGGAGCCGTGTCCCAGCCGGGGCTTTGGGGACACAGACACAGGAATGTCCCCAGCCCCAGCCAGCCCTGCCTCGGCCACTGTCACCTACCCTGGGATGATGTAGGGCGATTTGTAGATCCCGGATTTCAAGTTGTGAGTGATGATGAAATGCTTCACCCACGGGGCCAGGACCTGGGAGATGAAGGGGAGGAAGTCAGAGCTGGAGAGTGGGTGCCAGGCAGTGGGGGGACAGTGGGGAGAGTGGGGGCAGCGGGAGGGACACAGGGATCCGGGTGTGGGATCCTTCCTTAGCTGTGTTCCCTGTGCTGGCTTCCCTGGGAAGAGAGGAAGGCAGGAGTGCAGGTAGGGAGGAGCTTCCTACTCGCCTGTGTTTCCCCAAATAATCATCCTCTCATCCCAAAGATTTTACATCTTTTTATTATCAGCATTGTGCCTCTGACCTCCCCCAGTCCTCACCCTATGGAGAAACAGTCCAGAGACTGAGAGCATTCCCACAGCTGAACCGGGAATGGGATCCTGGTTGGTTTCACATGAGCAGTGTTTGCTGGGAATCAGGCCCTGCTCCCAGTGCGGGTGCAGCCACAAGCCCATGGTTTTCCCTGCTCCTCGTGGTAACAGATGGGTTTTTGGGAAGCCCCCAGGCCTGTGCCAGCTCACCTTGATGATCTGGCCCCGGCCGGGCTGCAGCTCCGGGTCGGGCTGCAGGTCCCCCGCGCGCATCCCGCTGCAGTTTAGCACCACATCCACACCCTGGGAAAACAGCTGAGGAGAGAGGGACACGGCTGGGAGCAGCACACGGGGATGCTGCCACGGGGACACAACATTCCTGCTTCCAAATGAGCCAAATGCTCTTTCCAACGGTCAGGAAATGGATAAACCATAAGGGCCAGGTCCAGGACACAGCTTCCCCAGCCAGCTCCTGCTGACACCCCATGTGTGCCACCAAGCCATTCCAGGGAAAGCTGCCAATCCATGCTGGCTAAATGCTCGACCCATCCTCTGTCAACCACCCCTCAATGCCCAAGACCCTTTATGTTTCCTGGTAGAATTTATTTCCTGGATCTTGGCATAGTCTTGCTGCTGTCCCGTGGCCCATCGCTCGTGCCAAGGAATATCGTAGAGCAGCACCTGCCTGCTGGATGCTGCTTCTCCACTCTGGGATGGGGCTGTTCCCTCTGCCCTTGCTCCACATCCCCCACTCACCTCCTGGAAAGACTCAACCTTCTTATGGAAAAACTTCACTCCCCTCTGCGTCAGCCTGGGAAGCACAAGTGCGCTTGTTACTGGCAAATTAAAAGCCAATGTTCAATACCAGGACACCTGCTCAGCATTAGAAACTACTAAGTAAAATCAATAAATAAAATTTATAATAAAATAATAATAAATAATTTAAAATAATAAAATAAAATAAGGAATAAAATCAAGCCCCAAATTCTCCCAAAGCCAAAAGCACTTGGATGCAGCTCCAAGTATCCCATTACTTTCATTTTTGTCGTGCAAAAATACAGTCCTGGGCTCACTGTTAAAAGTGGGGAAACTGACACCCCACTGGGGCAATGAGCAGGAATTCCAGACCCTCTTCCCTGCTTCCCAAGGATGCATCCCTGCCTGCCCTATCCCGATGTGCAGGATGAAAATCCACACCTGCAGCCAGAGGAACCAGGAGCAGCCGCACTCACCTGTTGGTGAGCCAGGGCAGGTAACTCCTGCCCTCCAGCATCAGCGCCGTGTTGAACCAGCCATAGCTGAAACAGGAGGAGAGGAGGCTGTGAGGACCTCCAGGAGCCTCCTGCCCCAACATTCCCAACAGCCACTGTGGATCTGGGACCCCAAATCCCCCCGGGATCCTCCTCACACAATGAGCCCATGATTTTCCCCCTTTTCTCCAGCTTAAAACGCCTTCTGCTGGTTTTCCTCCCCCATTTTGGTGAGGTAAGAGAAGAGCTGGAATGGTTTCCATGCTGAGTTGCTGCCTTTTTGGCCATTTTGAGCTGTTTCCTACTTATTTTAAGGGAAGCAACTGTAAAGAAGTGAGGAAATTTCTATGTCTGCGGTTCCTTGTCCCACTGCCCCACGCCAGGGATGTATCCAGGAGGAATCCGGGACTGTCCTACCTGAGTCTCCAGAAAACAGACTGAAAAATACCTGTAACCAGGGAAGAGTTCGAGTTCTTTTGGAGTCAGGTTCCTGAATCCCAGGACAATGTTCTTCCAGGATGGGTCCTACAGCAGGGAAAGAGTTCTGAGATCATTGATGAACCGGGATCATCGTGGGACAGAAGCCCGTGGGGGGATCATGGGACACAGCCCATCCCAGAGGGACACAGGTGGACGTGCAGCTGCCAGCACAGCTGGGGAGGCTCTGTCCCTCCCACCCTCAGAGGGCTCGGCCCTTCCTCACACCAATATTGCCCGGGGAGCACAGAAAACACCGTGTCCCAGGCACTGTCACAAGGCAAACTTGGAAAGGTTGGGAAGCGTTGGCTGGGAAGAAGCACAGCCCTGCCCATCCCAGACTGAGCTGGAGCCCTTCCCAGCCCTGGCTGTGCCCTGCTCCTTACCGGCACCGGCTCCGTGAACAGGTTGTAGCCAGAAATGAGGAAAAGTCCCATTTCCTTGGCCTCTGGGGAGTGCAGGTGCCTGAGGAGGTAATCGAACGTCTCTTTATTCCAGAGCCTGTGATGAGAATGGGAGAGTGGTGGCTCTGCCAGCCCCATGGAGCTGTGCCAGGGCAGCTCACGGGATACACGGAGAGGGGCACGGCACCATCCTCCTCCTCCTGCTGCTGCCTTACGTCTCCTGCAGGTTGCCGTGGTCACTCAGGTAGGGCTGCCACAGCCCGGCTGCCCCGTCGCTGGTGGTGTGGGGGGTGAAGCGGTCAGCGTAGACCTCCAGCTCCAGGGAAGGCACCAGGCCGTGGAGCTGCTCATGGATGCACAGGGCGCTGGAGAGCCCGATCACCCCGGCCCCGATGACGGCCACGCGCATGGCTCCGGCTCCTGGAAGGGAGGAGGGCTCCAAGGGCGGTGCTGGGGCTGCTGGACGAGCTGGGGACACCACAGGGGAACATCAGCTCCTGCAGGAGCCTCAGCTCCGCTGCTGGAGCAGCAGGGAAGGGCTGAGGTCCTTGTGGTGCGTCTGCCTGCATTCCTTGTGAAGCCTCCCGGGTCCTCCTCAAGCTCTGACCGGGCACTGGAATCGTGGATGGGGGGTTGTGGTTCCTCACAGTGGCTGGGGAAGGTGTCTCCATCCCTGGCTGTGCCAGCAGAAAAGCTGCAGCTCGGCTGCCACAGCTGCACTCCTCACCTGGCACCAGGAGCTCCAGGTGCGCCGTGCCCCGGGACAGGGCGGCACAGCCTCGGGATCCTCCTCTGCCTCCCACCAGCCACAGGCTGAGCAGCCAGGGAGATGCTGGAGCACCCACCACAGCTCCATCTCCCGAGGGACACCGTGAACCCTCCATTCCCAGTGAGCCAAACCCACTCTGAGCAGCTCACAATCCTTCCCAGCCGCTGGCGCGGGCTGGAGGCAAGAGGTGGGCACGGATGAAACAGATGGGAATCAGCAGGGGTTTTCCAGGGGGCAATGCCAGGTGTGGTGAGTGCGAGGTTGGATCCTCACACCATTGTCACCCTCAGGGCTGCACGAGAGGGTGGCTGTGCCACCACCCCAAACCCTTCCAGGCACGGCTGGGAGCATGGCCGTGGGTAAATTCTGGCTGCAAAGAGGGGCTGCAGCCCCTCTCCATCCTCTGATTCCCTGTTGACAGAGCTTTCCTGCCTTGGAAAATCCCTGTGGTCACTGCCTGTGCAGGGAGTGGACAAAGACCAGTTTGGGGAAGGCCTGGGGGTGCAGATCCTTGGCTGGTTTTCGGAGCAGGAATAAATTCCAGCCCACAGGTTTTTTTTGGACCAGGTGAAGTCCAGCATCTCTGCTGTGACAGCAGCGGGACTGACATTTGCCGGGATGGAGGGATGAGTCATCGGAACGGCGCAGCGGGAGCTGCTTCCCATCTGCCGTGGTTTTATAACCCACGGGAACCTGGGTCAGCTCCTCCACCTGGGCCAGGGACCCGCCCCGGCTGCCCCTGCAGCACCAGCTGAGGAGGATCCACCAAAAAATCATGGGAATACACATTTTCCCCCATTTTACCTGCGGAGTGTGGAGTCCCCGGAGCAGTCGCTGCCGTGTCCAGAGGCTTCACAGAGTCAGAGCTGTTGTTACAGCCCAGCAGGGCAAGGTCTGAGTGTCCAGGGCAGCAGGGCCAAAGTCTGCTCTGGCGCCGGGAAGGTGGAGTTCCCACGTGGTGCTGCTGGCAGGCAGCCCCGGAGCCACGGAAAATGGGGTCACCACCAGCGGTGGCAAAACGCCATCCCTGACACTTGTCTCCATGATGACCACTGGCAGCCCAGGACACAGGGGTGTGTTTAGTGGGCATGGTCTTGGAGGTCTTCTCCAACAGCATTGACCCTATGACATCCCGGAGTCCGGATTTGCAGAATTGTTTAGGTTGGAAAAGACCGCTGAGATCAGCCTTTGACTGATCACCATCTTGTCAACTAGACCAGAGCACCAATGCCACATCCACTTGCGTCTTGACTGTAAGATTCCTGTGGGATCTGGAAAAATTGGGTGCTTCTTTCTCAGTTTTTGGGTAGGAAGAGAGGCTGAGGGAATTGGGATTGCTCAGCCTGGAAAACAGGAGGCTCCGGAGGGACCTAATTGTGGCCTTCCAGTACCTGAAGGCAGCCTGATGGAAAAATGGAGAGTGACTATTTACAAGGGCCTGGAGTGACAGGACAAGGGGGAATGGCTTCCCACTGCCAAAGAGCTGGGTTAGATGGGATATTGGGAAGAAATTCCTCCCTGTGCGGGTGGGGAGGCCCTGGCACAGCTTGCCCAGGGAAGCTGTGGCTGCCCCATCCCTAGAAGCATCCCAGCCCGCGTCGGACGGGGTTTGGAGCAACCCGGGCTAGCGGAAGGTGTCCCTGCCCATGGAATGGGATTTTGGGGTGGGACCGGGCGGGAATGGGGGGGGTGG
>VZTE01000771.1:1023848-1069225 GCA_013397775.1 Eulacestoma nigropectus | reverse complement strand
TGCTGCCCAGCCCCATTCTTTTGATGCTGCCAGGCTGAGCCAGGCCTGGGTCTGTCCTGCCATCCCCCCCCACACAGCCCCATTCCCCCATGGCTGTCCCCCATTCCAACCCTCAGCTGGCATTAGCCTGAGCTCCCTAAACCGTGGGGCAGCCTGCTTCACCTCTTTCTTGCCAGGTAAATCTCTGGGCAGAGTGCTGGGCCTGTCTTCATGGAGCAGCTGTGCTGGCCCTAGACCTTGTCCCTGCTTGGCATCCCAGAGCTGCCACCACCTCCTGCCCCAGGGATGCTCTGCTTTGCCCCGTGTTACCCCTCTGTCCCTGCCATGGCACTGCATTTCCTCACATCTGCTGCAGCTCCTGCCCCTCAGGGAGCTCCCGCCAGCCCTTCCCCAAAGTGACCATTGTCAGTTCTCCAGGAGCAGCTCCCATCCTGCTCCACCCCATACCTGTGCCACTCCTCACTGTGACACAGCCTCCACCGTGCTGCTGCCCTCTCCTTCCCCCAGCTCTGCTGCTCCAGGGACCTGTACCTGCCACGTCACCTGCCCCATGGTGCCATCCCTGCATCCGTATCCTGCTGGCGTGGCACTCTGCGTGTCCCAGCTCTGCTGCACACCCCGTCCCCTCTTGTGCCCCAGAAATGCCCTCTCCTGCCTCTGCCTGGCCTTGGGCTTCTGCTTCCCCCCCCACAGCTCCCACATGCCATCCAAACACAGCTGCACCTCCAGTTTCTCTTTCTTCTTGCCTTTTTCCCTCCTAACCCATCTCTTTTGTGACCCTCAAAGACAGGCCTGGTGTTCCTCTGCACATCCTCCCCATGCATCCCTCTCCCCCTACACTTCTCTCCTTTGATGCTCACTGCCCTTGGCTTCGCTCTGTCCCCACTCCTGCCAGGTAAACAATCCTATTTGTCACCTGTCAGGTCCCTGTGACTCCCCCGATTAGCTGGTCTGAGGGGGGAGCAGGAGGGGGGAGCCATAAAGCTCCCAGGTTCTCCCTCGCCCCAGGGGCTGTGGGGGGTCCCCGGCTGCAGGGACCCAGTTTGGGCCACACTGTGCTCATTGAGGAGCTTGGAGATGGGTCTTGCACTTTCTGAAGGAGTTTCCAGAAGGAGTTTTGTGGGATCTGGTTTAGACAGCGTCTTAAACAAGGCCTAGTGGCCACTCAGTCTACAGAGATGAAAATGAGCTGTAACCCTGGAGCAGGCAGTGGAATTAGACTGGATTTAACTGGTGCAGGTGGGAGAGGAGTCAAAGCAGGCCTTGCCATGTACATCTGTCTTAGGCATTGCTTTGTGTTAGAGCTGCCGCTGGTGTTTGTGTTTTCTTTGGGGTGACCATACAATTCTCCTTTTTCCTCCCAAAAATGCTGCCCCAGATTTGCTGCCAGGTGTTGGCCATGGCAGGGCACTTCTGCCACCAGCACCCACAGCTCAGGTGTGCTGTGGTGGCTCCCAGAGGAAGACACTGAGTCCTGTTAGAATGGTCTCTTGTGGCATGAAATACCATAAAATTATGATTTCCAGATTCTTTTTCCAGATTCAGCATGTTGTTTTTGCAAAGTTAATTTAAAAGAAAAATCCCGACAAAAAGTGCCAGCCTGCTCCTGTTCTTCTTGCAAGGAAAATCAGGGCTCATTGGGGCTTTTAGCAGATGTGAATAATTACTAGAAGATATTTTCATGGGAAATGATGACCACACATCCTTGCTAATTGTGATTGTGCTGCTGTGGACCTCTCCTAACTCACGAGCCCAAAGGAATGTATAAAATGGACGCTGCTGCCTTGACACAGTGTGCCATAAATTCTTAGGAGAGAGTGGTTCACACACACTTGCAAACCTGCACTTGCTTGTGCGTCTCCCTTCCACACACCTCCCACTCCCTGTGCTCCTTCAGGGTGGCCACGCTCAGCACAGTCCCCAGGGAGGGACCTGCCAGTGGCTGGTGGGGTCTGGCCGTGGTGGGATGAGCAGCTGCAGGTCCACGGCATCACCGCAGTGTGCGGTGCACCCCAAACCCTGCCAGCTCCAAGGGGTGCTCTGAGCAGGACGAGGCTCAGCGTGGCAGCCCTGCTGCAGCCTTGCTTCGGTTTTCCTGCAGTTTTTAGTAGAAAATACAGGGGAAGTCTCCTTTGGGAACAGCTCAGCTTCTGCAGGAGAGGAGCCCACAGCAGCTTCACGCCCAGCCCTGCTGCTGAGCCCCAGCTGACGACATCCAAGAGTCATCATCCTCACAGTCACGTTTGTTTAAAAAGGAAAAAAGTTTTTCTCCCCCTTGTTGCTACGTGACAGCCCCAAACAAACAGGAGGGTGACCCTGCGAAGGTCCCAAAACTGCCAAACCTTCCCAGGGCTGGGGCATCTGCCAGTGGGGGCACTGGGACTCGGGGTGCTCTGGGGCCCTGCCTGCAGCCCAGCTCTGCACTGTAAACAGACTAAAAATAGCCATGGTATGCTCCTCACCCTCTGCTGGGTCAGTCGGGACAGCCTTGTGCATCTCCCTTCCTCCAAATGGCCACAGTTCCAATATCCGGCCTCTGCTGTTGCATTTGCAGGATTTTTTTTCCCCTGGCTTTACTTGGTTCTCACAGTTTGTCAGCGGAGTGGCTCCTGTGCCCTCCAGCCTCCCAGATCCGAACTTCAAAGGGTGGGGAGAAATCCAAGTGCCCCCCACACACAAAGCTCCAGTCTTGAACGTTTGAAATGATACAAATTGCTTATTTTTAACCTGTACAAAACCACCTGGAAACAAGTAACTCTTACGGGGACCCTTATTTGATGTGGGTTCTGAGCAATGCTGTAGGAAGTACCAGGATGTTCCCCAAGTGTCAGCACTGATGGAGCCTAGTTCCTTCAAGGCTTGTGTTCCTCCAGCTTTGTCAGGATCTGGTGTGTTGTGAGTGTAAAGGATTTCCTGTAAGGTCCCTGCTTTGCTTCTTGGGCCCAAACCTTCTCCCCAGCACAGCCCTGCCCTCCAAGGGGATGCTCCCAGCCCTTTCACCTCTGTGTACTCACGCGGGACCAAAGCAGAACTGTCTTAGAGCCTGTTGTTTTGGGGTTTTTTTGGTCAGCTCTGGATGCAATTAGCCCCAACTCTGCTTTTCTTTAATAAGGAATTTTATCTAGAAGCTAATAGGGCAGTTGAAGGGGATGGCTGGAAAGCACAACTCCGTGAGAATGCTTGGTTTTGGAAGCAGGCTGAGATCACACCTCTCTTCTGAGGAGAGTAAATGAAGTGTAGTGTCACCGGAGCAGCCAGATTTGCTTCTAGGGGGACTTTCCACCAGTGCCTGGTGCGAAAGTGCCCATTTTAATCCGTGCCTGCCGCCAAAGCAGCGTGTTCCCCAGGAAGGCAGTGGGCATTGTCCTAGCCTGGGGACACGTGCGCCGGCATCCAGGTGGAGGTGGCCTCCTTGGCCTGCCGCTGTGAGCCCTGGAGCTACACATCAGGTGCTGGAGCTGGGATAGTCCCAGGGAACACTTTTGGCTGTGTCCTTGTGCTTGGGACACCCCGAATCCCAGTTATTTGTGCCCAGCCGTGGCTGCCGGCCTGCTGCCCTCACGTGTGTGCGCAGTGGGAGCGAGCTGTGCGCTCCGGTGACGTCGGGGTTGGCGCTCTTCAAAGCGCTCTGCGCTCCAGGACCAGCTTGCAGGATTAGGACCTAATAGCTTTAAAATCCCCGTGAGCCCCTTTGTCACCCGGCGCCGGGTGCTGGTGGCATACAGGACTAGGGAGGCTCATTTATCCCTGGCACCGGGAGGAAAAACCCCCGCAGAAAACAGCCCCTCACACCCTGTTGGAGCAGGGATTTTATTTAAAGGTGTAATGTGGAAACAACCAACGTGTAACTTTCTCTTGTATCCTTTTCTCCCCTCAGGCGGAGGTCGGCAGTGATGAAGAGCGTAGACTTAATGTGAGGTAAGCAGAGCTTTTGGGCTCTAAACATCGTTTCCACTGTTGTTAATTGTCTGCCAAGCATCCAAGTCCTGATCCCGCAGAGATCCCCAAGCCTGTGCCTTGCCTGGAGGGGATGGCATGGTCTGCAGAGAGCTGAACCTGGGGATGCTCTCTCCCTCGTCAGTTTTGAGATGAGCATTTAACGAGCTGAAAGCATAAAAGAGAGTTTGTGATCCTTTTTCCCCTGGTGGGAAGACACTGGAAAATTGCTGGTCAGCTCTGGCCACAGCACTTTAATGTTATCACAGCATCTCTGGCTCTGCTGCTGCTCCCTGAGGCTGGGGCTCCACTCGGGAAGGGGGCTCTGCTCCCAGGGTGGAGAAGGGAGAGCTCTGCTCATTCCTGGGTATTAACTGCCAGGAATTTGCCTCCTTGGGGTTGTGCAGAGCCACTGTGTTCACGAGAGGGGAAGAAAGGGCTGAGCTGTCCTGCCAGAGAAGAGAGAGGCTCCTCTCGCTGACGCTGTGCAGATCCGAAGTGGTGACACAAGCTCATGTGCTGGGGCCCTGGCTAATGGGGCTCTGAGTAATGCTGTGGATGGCTCACTCTAAGCCTGGCTCTTACAGGCGGCTCTTACCCTCTAACCTGTAAACCACAGCCCAAGGGAGAAGTGTAAAGGCACAGCAGTGGTTCAGCAGTCGGTTTCTTCTCCTTGTCACTCCTTCCTGCTTTCGTTATCCTCGGTTCGGGAAAAGCAAAGCCACTCGTGCTGCTGCTTAGACTCTGTTTGCCCTGCAAGTGAAGTCAGAGACCAGAAAGCAGGGCTGCTCGTGGACAGAGTAGGAAATTGTTGGACTTTTTTGTTTCTGTGTTCTGGGGTGGTGTCTCCTGGCTGCGGCCCACCTGGGAAGCCTGGAATTCCATGGCTGTCCTGTCTGCACACACACGGGTTGCAGATGGAAGTGCTGTGTTCTGCTCTGTGTGCTCTCCTGTGTATGGGCATTTCATGGCTGTCTGTAATGCCATTTGAGAGCTGACTTTGTGGAGAATGGATTTTGTATTGATTCAATCAAAATTCAGGATTCCCGGTTCTGCTCCTTGTACAATGCAGGGCCCCAGCAGGAACCTGCTGAAGCCACAGAACCCTAATTCTTGTGCTTTTCTCCATGTTGTGTTAAAGAGTAACATGTAACCAAGCAGGATGGCAGCTTCCTCTTTTGGATAGACAGTTGTGTGCTGAAAGAGAAAATACAGCTTTATCCTCTTCACTGCAAACGTTCTCACTGTACAAATAAATCCTGGGGAGATCCTTGGGTTTGTGGCCACCTTTGGTCTGTCTGGCCTCTTTGCAAGCTGGGCAGGTACATCCACCACTGACCAAGGCCACCAGGAGTGTAGATGCACTTAGACCAGGCTTAAAGGCTGATGCTTTTCTCCTGGCTGTTGAAAAATGCTGCAGCACTGACGTTGGACGCTGAGATCCCAGGAGCTTCGTCCGTCCTTCAGTCTCCTGGGGCTGCTCTTCCGTATACGATTGTCAGGATAAGAATCTGGTAATTAAATAGCCAGACAGACCTCGAGAATCAGATGGCTCTTGTGCACAGCCTCTGCTGTCCTCAGGGGGAAACACTGCCAAGAGCTGCAGGAAACGTGTAGACACCACACAGATGGTAAACGAAGCTCCTGTTCGCTTGGTGGGTCGATCCTGTCCCCTTCCCACTGACTGCTGTCCCCTTCCCTGCTCCGGATCAATCCGCTGAGACTCTGCCCGGTGCCCAGGGGGTGGCAGAATTGTTCAACTTCATTGTGCTGCTTCTCTTCTGAAAAATCCCTGCAGGATGGCCTGTGCTGGTGTTTGTGTCTCTGTTCAATCCTGGTCTAGCCTTGGTGACAGCTGGGCTTTGTCACACGTGTCCTGAGCACAGGGGTCGGCAGTCCAGCTCCTGGCTATGCAGACCTTGGAGGTCTAATGGTTAGGGAAAAGGATGGATGGTTGGAAATGTCCCCAACGTGCTGCCAGCTCAAGCTGTGTTTCATCAATACAGGATGGCTGTGCTAGTACACATTTATGACATAATGTATTCATCTGCCTGGTGAACAAATTTTTTTTGTTCATTCCGAAACATACCAGGATTTTCATTTGAGGTTGCATGTTTGGATCTGGTTCCATGAGCCGTCTGGTTGTTTTCTTGGAGGAACAGGTCTGCATCATGGTTTTGCACCCAGCTACGTCTTGCTGCTCCCTGGTCATCCTTCCATATGGTTTCTGTCATTCCAAAATGCCTTTCTTTCTCCCTGGAACAGTTTCTACCCCAGCAAAGACCACAGGGACATGCTCTAGCTTCAGCTTTGCTTTCACAGATATTGCTGCTATCTGCATTTTCTTCGACATTAATCTGCTTTAAGTCATCTTTTTGTCTGTTTCCAAAAATTTTGTGGAAGCCTCAACAATTTAACATCCACATTGTTCCCAGCAGGCAGCCAGGAGTCTTTGTTTCTCCCTGAGGATAAAGTCTCAGAGCAGAAGGAAAAGTAAGAGCACAGAGAGATCTGAGAGCCCCGTTGGACTCAGTGCAGCCAGAAGCTGCACGTCTGAGCTGTGTTATCAGTGCCTGCTCAAACCTTCCCTCCTGGATAACCATCAGGGAGATGCTGTGGCTTGAACTCTTTTTTTCCCCTAAGGGTGCAGTGAACCCACAGCTCACCCGAATCTTACTAAAACTGCTGTCAGGGCTAGGCCAAGCCCACGGGAGGACGTGTTAGCCTGGACTTGAGCACAGCCTTAAGTTCTCTGAGATCGAGTTCTGTGCGAGCCTCATGCATGCAGTGCCTGTGGCCTTATCTCAGCCCCACATCCTGCTGCTCCAGCTCCGAGCAAACTCTGGGAAGATGATATCAAGGAGGAGACAGAGCAGAGCCGAGCTCTTTCCCAGCTGCCTGCTCTGGCACAGGGCTGGATGTGCAGTTTGTCCTTTTTGGTGCGACACAGTTGATTCTCAGCCTTGGCTGTGTGCTGGCTCTGTCACACCGACTCAGAGGAGATGTTGTACAACCCAAATCGCTCTGTGAGTGTTGGCTGTTTCTCAGATGTGGTTGGCAAACACAGTGAGATAACCACTGGTTTTAATTACAAATATAAATAGGTTTGTTTAGCCAGTCATTCTGTAATCTTGGCCATTATTGGCTTACCAATCACAGCCTGAATGCGGGGCCCGGTGAATGTTGTCAGGCACCTTCTGCTGGGAGATAGAGGTTGAACCACTGTGGAAGGGCCTGGGAGTTGGGTATCTCCAGGCTCTGATCAAGCCTGAAGATGGTTATGGAAAGAATTGTTCCTGTTTGGCACCTCTAAAGCAAATTTTAAGAGCTGGCAAGTGCAGCTGTGGGAGGTAGAGGTTTTCAGGGTTGGGCTTTTGTACATTTGCAGATCAGTGATCAACAGGAGGAGTCATTGCTGCAGACAAACTCTTTAACAGAGCAACAGCAGGTTTAGATTGGATATCAGGGAGAATTCCTTCATGGAAAGGGTTGTCAAGCACTGGAACAGGCTGCTCAGAGCAGTGATGGAGCCCTCATCCCTGGAAGAGTTGAAAAGCTGCATGGATGTGGCACTTGGGGACATGGTTTAGTGGTGGCCTTGGCAGAGCTGTGGGAACAGCAGGACTCGACCTTGGAAGTCTTTTCCAACCTAAATGATTCCGTGATCATCCCTCTGGCACACACTACAGGACACCATTACATTTTATATCACATATATATATATTTTATATACTTCATATATATTTAATGTGTATTACGTTTTAGAGCACGAGAAATTCTCTCTTAACACCTTGATCCTTAATTTCTTTAGGGATTTAGGAGCACGTTTTGCTGGGGCAGCACTGAGTGAACTCCTTGTACCCACGGCTGTGTTCATGGTGCCAGGCAGGCACTCGGGGTGGGGGGAACACAAGGGCAGCTGCCCTTAGGATTTATTTGTAGGGACAGCAGCTCATTACAGCCTTGACAAGTCCTGCTGGCCGCAGATTGATTGTGTCCCGAGGAGCTGGTGGGAGATCTCGGGGCAGAAGTTGCTGACTTCATGAAGTGTTCAAAACAGGACGCTGAATCACATCCTGGCCGGCGGCAGCATCCTGCCTTAGCGTGCTTCTCGTACAATGGGGAGGCACCAGCCCAGCCCCCGGCCCTCGTACAATGGGGAGGCACCAGCCCAGCCCCCGGCCCTCGGGAGCTCTCAGCCCGGAGGTGTGGCCCTGGAAGCTCAGGAAGGTGTAATTAGGCCTTTACCTTTTGTGGTGGGCTGTGTGTGGATGTTCAAAGGCCACAGAGCTGAGGAAACGTTCACTTATTTGCCACTTATTTAAGATCTGGCCTTTCCAGGAAACTGTTGCTGACTTGAAGTTGAGCAATATGAGGAGTTTACTTGGATGTAGGTAGAGCAACAGCAGGAGAGCTGCCAATCTGAGGATGTGATGATCAGATTCTTTTGGAATTGTATCTAAATCTTTTTGGGTTTTTTTTCTTCCATGAAACCTCAGCAGTTTGGCAGAACCCAAACCATGAGGCCCTGTTATCAGAGGTGCTGGCTGTGCACTGAGCACTTGTTTCTGTAAAAGGCCAGTGTGGTCAGTGTTTATTTAGGTGTTAGAGCTGGGTCAGAACAATATTTTGGTTCCAAATGCCTCTTGATTTTAAATATCTTAATCTTTGATAATCGTCTGCCAAGATCTGTGAGTCAGGGATTTCTCATGCAAATCAGAGCTGTGCTCTGCCTGGCAAGTGCTCCTGAGATGTTTTTGGAATGGGGAATGGACAGAACACCTTCCTACGCCTGGTTTTACTTCTAATGAAGAATGTTGAGATTATTTCCTGAGAGCACCGATTTTTTTCCCAAACATTTACACATCCCTTTGCAGCACTTAAATCCCTGATGCAGAATCACCACTGCACAAAAATAAGCCCCAAATAAGCCCAGATTCAAACAGATTAGGGTGCACACCACATCCATCAGTTGTTTAGGTTTATCTGGGATCAGGACTTTTCTCTGCAGAGCTTGTCTTCCCTCTCTGAAAATTTTAGTTTCTTAAAGTAATGTTTGCTGCAAGAGCTACTGATGAAGGGCCAAGGGACCAAGTCAACCAGAAATGCAGGGAATGGGACAAAATGTCCCATTCAGATTTCCCAGAAAGCTGCCAGGTTCCTTGTTTGTCCTGTCTGCCATCCAAATGGTCACATCCAACCGTGTCCAACACTTGCATCCCAGTGGAGACTGCTGCCCGTGGCTGGGCATCTCCCTCCCAGCCCTGCAAAACACCCTGAACTCCAGCTGTCTGCTTCTCTCTGCAACACCATCCTGCTTGGAAAAAATGGCTTTGGAGTGGAGGGGGAAAAGAAGGATGATCCTGGGGTTTTTTACCACCACTTTTCCATTGCGAGTGAGCGTTGCCACTTCCTGGCAGTCTCCTGATTTTGGGAATGCTGGCTGTGAACCCTCAGGGGGCTGGGAAGGCAGTCTATGGTCTAGTTAAGCACTCGAGGTGTCAGGGCTGAGCCAGAACTTTTCTCACTCTGCTCTTACCCTGCGTGATCCGCCTGGATTTATTTTGTTTTGTTTTTCCACATTACCAATGTGTCAAGTACTCCCTGGTCTCTGCTGCCTTTTTTGGAGCTGTTCTGAAACCCGGCAGCTCAGCTGGTTTTTGGGTTGCTGTGCCACCAAGATTCCCAGCCGTGCTTCCGATGCCATTGTCTGTGTCCTGGCTGACCTTTGCTCGCACCGCTTGGAAGCTGCTCCTTTAATCCTTCAAGCTGTTATTCACCTTCCTTTTCTTTTCCAGTGGCGCCATTGGAGAGTTTCCACTTGTTTCTCTGGCCTGTCTCTGGGAGACACTGCTGAGTGGGTGAAGTGGGGTGACTTAATAAAACAGTTCCAAGGATTAAAACAATGGGCTGACAGGAGGAATGCAGGAGGATGGGCCCACGTGCTGACAGCTCGGCCGGGGAGGAGGACGGGAGCAGGATCGGCTCCTGCCAGGAGCGTGGGCAGAGGCTCTGCCTCTGGTGTGTCCTCCATGGTGGGCATCATCCCACCTCTCCTTCAGCTTGGACACGGCTCCAGGACAACTCCAGGGCTTGTGGTCTGGCTCTCCCCTACCTGTGGTCGTGGAACAGCTGTGTTCTGAATGGCAGCATTCAGAACAGTGACTGGTAGGAAAACACAGGGAGCCGGTGTTTTGGGAATAGCCGGCTTCCCTCAGACCACCAGGGAAATCCGTGCTTTTGCTGATGCTGGGATCTCTGTGTGTGCCTCTGCTCTTCCCTTGTGCCAGCTGCTGCTTTCCCAAGCCTTGCCCTTTGAGTCCCTGAGTCCAGGCAAGCATGTGCTGCTGTGTGGAGCAGCTCTGCCCAGCCCCCATGGCAGGTAGGGTGGCTCTGGGGTTGGCACAGCTGGCTGGGGACAGTCCGGGGTGCCCACCGGGAACACCAGTGCTCGGGGGCTCTGTGGGGTTAATGCTCCTTTTCCTAGCAGCTCGTGCAGGCTGAGGTTTGGAGAGGATCTGGCCTGGCCTCCTGAGACAGCGACTGTCACCAAAATGACATCGTGTTTCAGTGGGAATCTCAGAAATGCTCCTCAGGATTCAGACCGAGTTCCAAGCCCATGGCGTAGCTGGGTGATGCTGGGATCAGCCTCGTGCCTTTTTGAACTCTGCAATTAATGGGATGAGCAGAAAGGATTTCTTTTTCCTTGTGAAACAATCTCTTATTTTATTTGGCTCTTCACCATCCAAGTACTAGGGATTCCTAGAATTTTCTCATTCCTGGCTGTTTGGGAGCAGTTCTGTCGATTTACTTTGCGCAAGTCTGCTGGAATGGGGAATGATCCTGCTAATTTGTTTGTTTCCCTCTTCCTGCCCTTTCTCTTAGAGGGTTTATCCAAGCTGCTCCTGGGTTGTCTGCAGGCACAGCCTCGATCCTGGGGTTGCCCCCGGGGTGGGATACTCACAGCTGAGCCGGTTCGGCTCCGTGCGGATCCGTGCTGATCGCTGCTCCAGCCCGATGCATCCCAGGAGCGGCTGGAGGACATCATCAGCAGTCTGTTTCTGTTGGGAAATTGGCTTTTGTGGGCTTCATGATTGATTTCATCTTTCTCTTTTTGCCCTTTGTGCCAGAGGAGCGTTTGTGTGTGAATGGCCTGCAGTGTCTGCAGCCCTCTCAGCATTCCTGCTGGGATGTGGCCCACGATCCCCACGCCTCCGAGCCCAACAATGCACACTCACACTGCCCTTGGTCCCTGCTCTGCTGAGAACAGCAAAGCCTGTTGAGTTTTCCTGTCTCCCCAGCATCACACTTCCTTCAAAATAGATGGGAGAGATGTCTGCTCCTGCAGGGAGGCTTTGCAACCCCCACCAGAGCTGGAGCTGCTGCCTGGCACCTTCCCAGGACAAAAGTGCCCTGGCTGTGTCCGAGGAAGGGGAGATGTTCTCCCTGTGATCCAGCCCACATTTTGCTTTTCTCCTGGGGGTGACTTGTCTTCAGCTCAGGAAGTCTGGGAATTATGACTTTGGGTATGGAAGTCACGGGTATGGGAAGAGCTTTCCTGCCTCGCGTTTCTGATAGTAAAAACAGCTCAATCCAGGTGGTCCTGAGCAGTTCTGACCACCTTGCCAGGCATGTTGGGCTCCTGCAGTCCTGACCACAGGTTTTGTCAGCATATCACAAATAATCCACATGTGCAATAGCACTTTGTTCTAAACCATCATTGCATGTGTTGGAACTGGACTTTTCCAGGTGCTGCTCCATGGGGAGCGAGCGCACTGCTCATCCCTCCCATGGCAGCCTTGCTCTGTGTCAGGTTGAGCTGGGATGGCTGTGGTGATATTCCCACCTGTGTTTGTCGAGGTGATTCCCTTGTGTGGCCTTTAATCCTTGTGTGACACGGAGCAAAGGCCACTTGGATGCTTCATTAAAAGCGGGAGAAGGGACTCGATGCTGCTGCTGGAGCCCCCGGGGCTGTTCCTGGGGCTGTGCAGTACCATGGGAAGGAGTAGCTCTGAAGTCCCTTTTTCCCCAGTGCTGTTTTGTGTTGCTCAGGCCCCTTCCGAAGGCCCCTCTTGTGGTCAGGAAGTGTTATCAGATGTGCCTCTATCAGGCCAAAGCAAGCAGTGCCTCTGCCTTAACCGTCGGCTTTCTTGGGGAGCAGGAGCCACACAGCTGCTCTCGACTCTTCCTGTTTCTCTCTCTGTATCTTCCTTCCTGTTTGATGTGCTCCTTCCCAGCTTGGGTTGTGTTGCTGTTTGGGTGTGGCTGCGGGACAATGCCAGTCCCCTCTGCTCGCTGCAGCAGTGTCCTGCCTAAAATCCACCCTCTGGAATATTGGGCTGCGGGAGCATCCGGCAGGGCTGGCTCGGCCTCTCTCCAGGGCTGTTCTGTGTTCTTTCTCAGTTGCCTTGAGATGGCCAAGCTTGTTCCAGACCAAGCAGCAAACAGGGGGAAGAAAAAGGGGAAAAAAAGCAGTTCTCTTCCTCCTTATCAACAGGGCTGTGGAAAAGGGAAGTGTGTTCCATTCTGTGACGCTCAGGAGGCCTGTTTTTCCCTCACCTTATCAGTTTGGAAATGTTTTGAGTAGAAGATGCCATGAAACCCAAGGAACTGGGAGGCATTACCATGTTTGCCTTTGTACAATCATGACCAGTTTTGAGAGAGGTGAATACTCCTTTTCTTGTGGGGGTTTGGGGTTTTTTTTTCTTCCTTAGACACAGACCTGGTTGCAGGAGGCTGCTCACTCACCTCAGGCTTGCCTGGGTCTTCCCAGGAAAAGAGTTTTTCTCTCTCGTGACTTCTGTGTGTGCATCTGTATTTTGAGATGAGTTCTGTAGCTATAAGATGTGTTAGTAGAGTGTTTTCTTGTGTCCTGCAAGATGATTATGGCTTATGTGAGATTCCCGATGAAAATATGGAACTCAAGCACCCGAGGCATGCAAAGATTCCTCCTGGGACACCCCACAGCTGGAGCCACGATGGCAAAGCAAAGTGCCTGGGGAAAACTGATCTGAGACTGGCAGCTCGTTCTGGCTGTCCAGTACCATGAGCAGCTCTCTTTTCCCAAAATCCAGTATTTTTAAGGGGTTGCTTACTGGCATTCCCGGCCCTGGGGGGGTGGCAGTTTGTACCGCCGAGAAGGCGCTGCCTATTGTGTTCTTCAGCGACTTGAAATGGGGTTGATGTGTGTTGCAGCCACACTCCTCTGGAGCTTTCCCAAGGGGGAAGAAATATTTCCTTCTCAATTTGAGCAGCCGGATGGAGCAACAGCCTCTGGAGCCAGCACTCAGCGGGGCCGTGGCCATGAGCACCCTCTCCTTGCCAGCCCCTGGGGGCAGGAGGGACTGTCACTGTCTGTACCCCCTCCTGGCACTCCTGGCATTTCCTAGGTGCTGCAAGCGTAGGTTTTTCGCTCCCTTGGGGTGATAATTCCGTGTTTGGTAAGCTGAGGTCAGGGAGTGGGAGGAGAACTGGTCTGCAGCTGTACTGGAGCATCAGGGGCTGTGACAAAACTCGTGGGCTCTGTGTTTATTCGAGAGCCTGAAGTGACTCCTTGTAGAGAAGTTGTGCTGGTCAGGATTCCTGGAAGGGCATCCAGGGATTGGGTGGTTTCTGTGGCGTGTGCCAGTCAAACTGAGTGAAAATTGGGTGAGAACTGCACAGAGAGCTCCTTCTGTCCCTGGTCAGGCTGGTGGGACCAGCGTGGCCTTTTGGTGTGTGCCTGCAGAAGGAATTAGGGTTTGTAAGGAACAAATCTTCAGGGCATTCAGTGCCAGCCAGCCCCTAACACACAAACACCGAGCACCTGAGAGACCCCTCGTCCAGCAGGAGCTCAGGAACTCGGGAATGGCTCTGAAAATCCAACGGGGGTCCTGTACAGGGAGGGAAGGACCATTTCAATTTCCTGTATCTATATTAAAGCATTGCTTTAACTGTAAAAGAGTGAGCAGGCATCAATCCATAGGATGCTTTTCCTCTAGTCCTGCCCCTCCCAGGGAATATGGACTTCCCACAGTGAGGGGCTGTGTGGGTGCTGATAGGAGCCTCCGGAGCACGCGGGGGGAAGCAAACAAACAAACAAGTCTGGAGGAGGGAAACGATTAGCCGAGCCTCAGCTGGTTGTTTCCCCTCTTGAATGGCCCTCTTTCATCAGGATGTGTTGGGACAAGTGCTTTTTCAAGGCAGGATATCAGTGGAAGACACAGTGTTCCCTAAAAGCCATCCAGTTCCCGGGGAGCATCAGCAGCCGCGATTCCTCTGCTCCGCACAGAAAATACGGTCGAGCTTTTCTTTGCCTTCTGGTGGTTTTTTATGGGTTTAGAAGCAAAAGGATGTGAGTTTTACAGCTGATTATGAATCTTTTCGAATTCCCTGACTTCTGTCTGACGCTGGGGCCAGCACGATGCTGCCGCTGTGCAAAGAAAACCAGCCCGAATTAGTATGTATGAGCCACTGGGTTGTGCTGCTTTGGGGCATCTGTCACCCCTGCCGAGGGGCAGAGGTTGGGGACGTTTTGAATGCCAGGATTTGGGTGTTCTTTAGGAGAGGGCTTGTTTTTAAAAAAGCTCGCAGTTTTAGTTGTTTACTGAAAGTGCAAGATTTAAAAGGGAGTTGGAATCTCGTGCTTTGCCTTTCTCACTGAGCTGTGCCCAGGGCAGTTGTGGAAGTGGCAGAGCGCAGAGAGTTCCCAGAGCGGAGATAAGGGCCGGGGCTGGGTAATGCTGTTGTTACAATGTGGTGTAAACTGTGAGCAAAGAGGCGTTTGGGTGTGTTCCCTGTGTCCGGCACATGGAAACGGGAGCTGGTGTGGAGATGGGGAACGCTGGGGGTACGGGAGGGCTGCGTGCAGGGTAGGAACAGGGATTTCGGCACAAATGGAAACCTCGCTCTCAGCAGGCTCCTGGCTTTGCTTTCCAGTTCATTTCCACGCACGTGGATACACGGGAACAAAAATTTTGCCGTGTGAGTTGTCCTTTTCCTGGACCAGTTGCTGCTCCAGCAGCACAGCTTTCCCTTTTACCTGCAACTGGGAATATTCTGCTGTATTGTCACAGATTTCCTGACTGCAGGAGAGGAGAACATCTGGCAAGATGTACCGTCAGAGCAGGAGATCCTGATAACTTTGGGAAGGAGCTGTCTTTTCCAAGGTTTTTCCAGCTGTAGAAATCCTAGTCAGTACTTTGAGATCAAAGATCCTTTGGGGTAAAAGACTGGGGTACAATATCCTATTTCAGGATATTTTTTTGCTTTCCCAAAGAAATTTTTCCCCAAATTCTCAGGATGGGAATGCTGTGAATTACCTCCTTGTGCATGATCTAAACATTCCCTGCCTCTTGTGAGAGCTGAATATCCCATACATTGTGTGGGGGTCGCTGCCTTTGTGTCACTTCTGGCCTTTTTTAACGCTTTCCTGTGAGGTCTGGGGTGAGAAGGAAACAAGGCTCTTCCTGGCTGGCTCCTGGAAGGAGCCACATTCCCGTTTGCAGCCCTGGGTGCCGTTATCCCGAGCCGGGCTGAGCTCAGATCGCAGCAAACCCCGCACGGCTCCTGCTCAGACACAGCCAGTGAGGTGAGGGGGGAGTGCTGGAATCCTATGGGAATGGAAGTGGAGAACTGTTGGAATTTGAGTGCACTTCCCCTGCTGCGTTTTATTGATCTTGTGGAGCCTGGAATTCAGGCAACAATTTTAGTTCATTTTTTAAAAGCAACTGAAATCTTGAATTTAAACCTGATCCAGATTTTTCTGGGGAATTCTTGAAATTCAGTTGAAAGAGGAAGAAGCTTTGCATGGGAACTTGGGCTGTGTTCTTAAGAGACTGGAAAATCTGAAATGACATGAATTTCATGTCAGTCCTCCCAAAAATGCTGAGGTAGAACAGAGCATTGGGAGCATTAACGTTCACTCGTGCCCCAAGGCAAAGACCGTGGATAAAATTTGGAATAGATGAGTGCTGGGAGTAGTAACTCCAGTGGGATCATTTGCTGGAGCATAAGTAACTCCTGTGTAGCAGAGACTCATAATGGAGCATTTCTGTTTAGTAGATGCAGACGGTAATTAATGGTGATCTATGGCTGTGAGCGTGGGGCGGCGGAAAATTGGGCTTTGGAACAACAAATGGCTCTTGTGCTGTTTGGGGAATGGAGGAAACACATCCTAAGCAATTCCTGTGCACCTAAAAGGTACCTCAGGAGACAGAGATTTTCAGCCATGTGGGAAATGCAACTTCACTGCTTCTGGCCAAAGCTGCTCCAAACCATTTCCGAGATTCTCGTGTGCATCCGGGAGCGGCAAAATCCGGCTGTGCCGGTGCTGTTCTGCCTTCTCTTCCGTTATATTCCAGCCCTGGGTGTCATTTCCCTCTGGAAATGTCACTGTATTTGCCCAGACTCTGTGTCCCAGGGTGCTGATCCAGCCACAGGAGAGCCAAACCTCTGCTCTTGGGTCGGTTGTTTTTCCCTGAGGGTCCAGAGCTGTGTCCCTTCCCTTGGGATGTGCAGGTTCCATCTCCCTTCCTCTTTAAATCTACACAGTTGCAGGTTCTTGTTTTTGCATTCCAAAGAAATGTCCAGAAGTGGAATCAGCAGGAAATGATGGGCTCAGAACCTGCTCTCCAGTCCCTTTGCAGGTCTCAGCCTGTAACAAGTCCAACCCTCTGCTTCTTTTAAGTTGCAGAATTCCATAATCAGGTGATAAAGTCATTTCCAGCCCATGACAGCTCAGGCAAGTATCTCCTGCAGGGGCCAAGTAATAAAACAGTGGTGGAAAATGACAGATGAATAATCCGTGAATAATCCCAGAGTCATGCTGTGCAAGTGGCTGTGGCAAAATCCTACTATTTTAATGAGGAAAGCCCTTCCTTCCCCAGATGTGCACATTTTGCTGCTCTTTCCTTTCAGCTGACTCCTGTGTGGTTTTTTTTCCCAGCCTCAGCGAGAGCTTTTTCATGGTGAAAGGTGCAGCCCTCTTCTTACAGCAAGGAAACAGCTCCCAGGGCCAGCGAAGCCTCCAGCATCCCCACAAACATGCAGGTAATGGATTCAGTCACCTCTGGAGATTCTTTTTCCCTCCCATCCAAAGGGACAGGCTGATGGCACAGGTGGGTGACTCCCCAGGTTGTCCTGGTGGGCCTTGTACAACCTGCTGAGCAAACCCAGGGTTTCAGCCCACATTCAACTTACTGAGTTTTTTATTGGGGTCACTGAGTTTTGGTTTAAACTTTTATCATTCTCTTGGGGACTGTGACTGGAGTAGAAACTTATTCTCTGTGGAAATTGTGGCATTTTGCGTGGCTCCCTTTAGGCAGGGAAGCCTGTGCAGCCAGAAGGGCTGTGTGGAAGATCTCTCCCTGTTTTCCCCAGCCACACATGAGGAAATGTCACTTGTGCTTCAGTGATTTAATCTTTGCCTCCCCTTTGGCCCGTGGGGAGGAAAAGTGGCTGGGCTGAGTCACAGAGCTCAGCACCCCTTGGGCACTTGTGGATGTCCTGGACATTTCTCCAGGGGCTCTCCCAGCCTCCAGTAATCTGAGTCTTGGGGACTTTTTGCTTTGAAACTTCATGTTGCAGGTTTTGTTTGGATGTTCCTGGTCAGAGGAAGGGATGTTTGGTCAGGATTTGGGTGGCTGGCTAGAATTACATTTGTCAGCTCCTCATATCCTAGTTTCAGGAAAACCCCCTTTCCTGTCAGCTCACCATGATCTGTAGGAGTTTATCATGATTTAAGAACAGACTGTCCTGCTTCCCCCAGTCCCTTCCAGTTGCCAAACTGGTGGGAAGAAATGGTAGGGAGTGGTATGGTGAGTGTACATACGGATTTGGAAGCAGATAAGGGCATTCAGGGACGTGGATTCTGCTTCCCCAGTGTTTTATACCCTCTGCCTTTGGTAATTTGGGAATAGGTGGTTACTGGGCAGGAAGAACTGGGATTTTGGGGCATTTTGAGAGCAGGAGCCTGTGGGGAAGGCACAGTGTGGTACTGTGTGGTGCTGCTTAGCAAACACTCCAGGCACAAAGGGGGTGTTTGAATGCCAAGCTTGGCTTTGGGTTTCTTTAACTGTCAGCAATTCCATATACCCAGCAAACAGCCTACGGAAGGAATTTTATCTCACATGGAAAGTTATGAGTGCATTACTGAGTTATTAGATGGGAACTTGGTTTGTTTTCCTGTAGATTCCTTGTTCCTTTCATCTGCTTTCCCCAAACAGAAATGTACCCACAGACCTAGAGCTGAAGGGACTTGGTGCATGAGCAGAACTTGGAGACAGAAGGGCTCCATCACCCAGACCAGGGCATTAGTGCAGCTCATCCCTCTGGAGGTCACTTTTGCTCAGCCACACCCTCTGTAGGGCCAGTGGAGCTGATTCCACTGTGCTGAGGGTGATTCACAGCTCAAAGTTGTTCTTTTCTCCTTTGTTCCTGGTTTTTTTTTTAGTCCAAGATTTTCTTCCTCTTCTTCCTCACCTGTTCTCATGGCCAAACCTTTCTGTGCTCTCTAAGGTGCTGTGGCAGGAGCAGAATCCTCACTTGTGCCAGGCACAGATGGTCTCAACAGATTTGGTGGCTTCCAAATACCATAAGGTTGGGTTCTCACACATCCAGGGAATGCCCATCCAAGAATCTCACTGCTCTTAGTGATCTCTGTGACAGCAAAGTTAATTTACCTCCCTTAATTAGTATTTTTTTGACTTAGAAACATCCAATTTCTTTAAAGGTTAAGATCTGCTGATTCCTAGTGCAGCAAGAGCCCCTTTGTGATGATTGCTCTGCTTTCTGTGCAGGTGACTTGCCCCAGCACCTCCAGGTGATGATCAACCTCCTGCGCTGCGAGGACAGGATCAAACTGGTAAGGACAGGTGCATTTTCCTGCTCTCATTTCTGTTGGAAGTGTTTGCAACAGACCTGTAGAGGAGCAGGAAAAGCATTGGCAAATCATAGATTTCAGAGCTGCCTTCATTCTGTGCTGGTTTCCAGCCCCGCCCCATTTTCCTGACCACTCCTTTTGCCCTGTTCCTTGTGTCCAGGTAATGAGTTGGGTCAGGGAACTGCTCTGCCTGAAATGTGTTGTTTTGTTAGATTTAATTTTCCGGCCAGCTGGCAAACACTAATACAGGAGGAGAAGACAGCACCTTGCTGATGCTCTTGGACACTTTTAAGTCAGCCTTGAAATTGCATCAGCTGGGCTGGGCTTTCTTTTGAAGAAATCTGCAGATAAAAATCTGCTGCAAAAGTCACTTCTCTGCAGAGAAGTCGATGCCAGTTGTGCCTCCTGCAGGACTGACCTATTTCAGGGAAGGTTTGGGAGTGGGAGAATCCTCTGAGCCTGCCTGTTTTCAGCTCAGTGCATCACCAGTGTTTTACACTCCCTGCTTGACTCTTCAGAACAAATCTTTGGGTTACATTTTGTAGCGTCTCCCCAAACTGGAGAGGATAATCTCAGCTAATCTTCCCCTCACCAAAACGGCAACAAGCCTTGCTGTATCTTCCATACTGCACTAAAGAAAGCTTTTGGGCATAATCAAAACTTTAAAAGCCTCGTGCAGCAGTGGCAGCACTAATGAGGCAGAGGTGGTTTGCAGGCCGTGCGTTTGGAGAGCGTGTGGAGCGACCGCGTGCGCTACATGGTGGTGGTGTACAGCAGCGGGCGGCAGGACACCGAGGAGAACATCCTGCTGGGAGTGGACTTCTCCAGCAAGGAGAGGTAGGTCTGAGCTGGGAACCAGGCAGGATGGGCTCTCTGGCAGCACCAAACTGTCTCTGAGCAGTCGGGTTACCTGCATGTGCGGATTCCAGCAAGAGAAAGGACACGGGGTTGAGTTTTCTGACATTTTTATTCCAGAAAGTTTTCAGTCTCCGTGGAATCCAGGGCCGTGGCATCCACCTCACCAGTAGGAGTTTGCTGCCTGCTCCCTGCAAGATGCTCTTGCAGACACATTTGCAGAACTGGAGCTCATTCTCTCCCCCAGACTCCAGTGTGTTGATGGAATGATGCAATGGAGCTGCTTTTGGGGAGTAGCTTTGTTGCCAAGTAACGTCAAAAAACAATACTGCAAAAGTAGCTCCAAAACCAACAAACAACTGTGTCAGCAATGAGCTGTTCCTTTTGTCTGACTGATAAGAGCACACAGTATTTGGAAAAGCAAGTGAAATATTTTGTTATCGCGGCCCCTCTCAGATTATTCCAGTTCTGGTGAGTAAACCAAGGCAGAAAAGCTCTTGGCTCAGGGAGAAGGGACTGGTTTGGCAGAGCTGGAGTCAGAGGCTGGAGCTGCCAGGCCGTTGTGTGTGTTCCCCCAGGATTTAACAAGCTGCCCCATCCTTGTGGTGCAGCCACTGTGAGTTTTGTTTAATTCTGGAAAACCTTAGTGGTGGTTTCCCCTGGAAAGTGGGACGGGGAAAATTTGCACAGCAGAGGGATCTGTAGAGAAGCTCCCAGCAGTGCCTTCCTTGTAAGATTATTGTCGTTGGCTTTGGTGCTGCCTCTGTCCTGCTCTGAAATTCCCACGTGGCATTCCCTTGGTGTGCCACAGCAGTGGAAGTTTGCTGTGTCCCCTCCCCTCTGAACCAACCTTGCATTAATTTGCTGGTGATTATTGATGTGAGGCAAGAGGAAAGATAGATTTCTGTTGCTGTCTGCATCCCAATTTTCTTTAAAACCTGAATATCTCAGTAGCTTAATTATTTACTGCTGGACGTTCCTGGCCTTCATTATAGCAGGGTTTTCTTGCCAGATTGTCTGTCTGAACTGAAAGTGTTCTTTTGGGTCAGATAAACCCCTGAAATCCATTTTTATGTGTTCCACCAGCCAGAGTGATCCCATGGAACAATCACCATGAGTTATCACCTTGTCAGACCTTCAGACTCCAGCCTCCAGTTTCATTTGATGGCCTAAAATATTACGAGGGATTACTAGAGCAAGGCTCGAGGATTTTAAAAATTAAAGAGTATTAATAATTTAGGCTATTGGCATGACCACATCGTGGCCTATATTCAACATCCTGTCTCACCATCTCTCTTCCAGTAAAAGCTGCACTATAGGAATGGTTCTTCGCCTGTGGAGTGATACTAAAATCCATCTGGATGGGGATGGGTAAGAAACCACATTAAAAGGATAAATGGGAATGTCCTTCTCTACCTGGGGGCTGCTCTAGGAGAGATTCTCCATCACCTTGCAAATGAAGTGCCCATTTTGGATTCATGGCTGCAGAGTCCCCTTATTCAGACAGTGAGTTCTTGTCTTGCTGCCCTCACACTGCTCCCGTGGTTCCAGGGAATGCTCTGAAGCCCCACTGAGGGCTGGAGCTCCCATTCCTGGCAGCCTCTTGCCAGTCTTGCTTGGGAGGTTGGAAAATCAGTGACAAAAATTCTCATCCTGGTTCTTTTGGCCTGTGAGTGCCCCAGGGCAGTAGCTGTTTGTAGAGAGCAGGTTGGGGTGCAGAGAAAAGCAGTTTTTGACTCCGTTTTCCCTCTCTCCATCAGTGGCTTCAGCGTGAGCACTGCAGGGAGGATGCACATCTTCAAGCCCGTGTCGGTGCAAGCCATGTGGTACGTGAGGGGCTGGGCTCAGGGAGAGACTCTTCTTTCTGTCAGTAAATTAAAAAAAAGAATCAGCTGCATTTTAGCCTTCTCCACGATGGGTATTTAGCGAGCTGCAGCAGGGAGCTGCTTCTCTGTGTCAGCAGAGTGGCTGTGGGAATCCTGATGCCAAACCAGGATCTGCTGCTTCACTTCAGAGCAGCTCCGTGTCCTTCAGCGCGGGGGAAGTGGCACCAGGGAGGTGAATAAATATGAAAGATGAACTTGAATTCCTGGAGCTGCAAACCAAGAATTTCCTCTCTCTGCATGTTTCTCTCACTGGCTGACAGAGGAGGTGCAGGGCCCACTGCCAGCCTATGGCATTCCCTGTGTCCTGCCCCATTCCTGGGGTTCCTGCAGCCCCAGGTGCCCGTTCACCTTTCAGCTCCTGCCACCCCTCCCCTGTGCAGGGATTCCAAACCCCTGAAGCAGAGGTGGCTGAGTCAGCAGTGGCTGAGCCAGCAAATTCCACCCTAAAGAGGCTGTTTCACGTGGAACTGCATCTCCCTGTGCCTGGGCAATGCTGGCTCCCTTTGGAGCCTGGAGAGACCCCTGTCCCTGCAGCATCTCATAGGGAACAGATACAGACGTGGAGAAGGATGATTTGGTACAGAAACAAATAAAACTCCTGTTCCTGTCAATTTTGAATTTGGCCCCTCCTGTTGCCAGCCTTGGATGTGGTTGATGTGTTCATTGCAACAACTTCGGAGTAGGGCCTTAAAGAAAGGAAAAATTGAGGAGGGAAGGAAGGAAAAAGTAATGTTAGGATTTGCAAAAACAAATGACCCAATCTGGGCCTTGTCCCTGGAGCCTGTCAGGGGCCAGGAATGCTGGTAAATATGCATCAGGCTCCTTGCTGGAGGTGGTTGGAAAATTGTCCCTGTTCTTTATCTTCTTTTGGCTGTACAAGTTGGTTAATGATTAGATCCCGGAGCAACTTGTGCCTCCTTCTTCCCCGTTAATTAGGAGAAGATTTCAGCCTCTGCCTTGGCCCTGCTGTGAGAAGCCCCCAAGGTGCAGTTTGTGCCTCTTTGAGCTTTGACACCATAAATCTGCTGCTTTCAGAGAGCAAACTGTAACAACTAATGCTGAAAATCACTTTTTCTCTGTGAAATCCTCTCAGCTCCTGCTCTGTCTGCTCACAGCTGCCCAAATCTCTTCTCCCAACCTGCAGGTCTGCTTTACAGATCCTCCACAAAGCCTGTGAAGTTGCCAGGAGGTACAACTACTTCCCAGGGGGGGTGGCCTTGGTGTGGGCCACCTACTACGAGAGCTGCATCAGCTCGGACCAGAGCTGCATCAACGAGTGGAACGCGATGCAGGACCTGGAGTCCACCCGCCCCGACTCCCCAGCCCTCTTTGTTGACAAGTGAGTGCTGGATTTATTTGGAAAAGTTTGCTTGGCTCGTGAAGGAAATCTCCCCTTCTCCCCGTTCTTCCTGCCCTGGTTCATTTTTGGGGTTGCGGAAGCAACGAAAGAGAATTCGCGTGAAATAATCAGACCTGGAACTTTAGCTGGTGATAAAGTGTATGAACACCAACAGGCTGCTTTTTTCCATTTATTCTTATAAAAATTCCCTTTCCCCCCACTCCTCAGTGCTGTGCACGTGCTGCCAGCCTGGAACCATCCTCTCCTATTCCTGTTCCTTCCCAGGCCGACGGAAAGGGAGCGAACCGAGCGGCTCATTAAAGCCAAGCTCCGGAGCATCATGACCAGCAAAGACCTGGAAAATGTGACTTCCAAGGAGGTAAATATAAAAAAAAAATCTCACTCTTATTCTTCCTGCCAGACTCCCTCTCCAGAGGGTGGTGAGGAGGCACCGTATGCCTGGGTGTCACTGGCTTTGGAATGTGCATTCCAACCGTTCTGTAAAGGCTCTGCTCTGGCTTTGCTGCACCTCCCTCCTGAGAAATCAGGATAATCTCAGCATCAGAGCTGTTTTTCAGGAGCTCAGTAACAACTATGTGACTTTCAAGTCAAGTTTTAAGGGTTTTTTTCTGTTTTTTTTCCTGGACAAATGTCAGAGGACCTTGCAGACAGCATTTTGCTGGTGAGTTTATGGATGGAAAATCACAAATCGAGGCTAGAGCTCGTTTGGATCCATCCCCCAGGCTGGTGTAATCCATCCACCCACAGTGCAGACGTGATCAGAATGGGAATAGTTCTTTTTGGGGTGGGTTTTTGGTTTTTAAGGGAGGTTATTAACATGCAAGTGGTAGGAGGAAGCTGAGAACTTGTCTGTCTGTGGATGTGTTCCTCACTCCTGCTGCAGACAAGCTCCTGTTTTTTATCTCTGAAATTATTATTTTTAAGCAGCAGGTACCCCAAAATACTTTTTTTTTTTTCCTCAGATGTTACCTGAAGCTTTATTTACAGCTTCTGAGTTTGGGGGTTTTGGATACCAGGATGCCAGGGCAAGGAACTGTGGTTTTGAACTGCCAGAGGGCAGGGATAGATGGCATTATGGGAAGGAATCCTTCCCTGGGAGAGTGGTGAGGGGCTGGGATGGAATTCCCAGAGAAGCTGTGGCTGCCCCATCCCTGGAAGTGTCCAAGGCCAGGTTGGACGGGGCTTGGAGCAACCTGGGATGGTGGAAGGTGTGGAATGAGATGAGCTTTAAGGTCCCTTCCCACACAAACCGTTCTGGGATAATTGGAGAGATGTCACATAGTGAAATTCCTGGTCTCCAGAAGGTTGAGTCCCTGTTGCTGTTTTTAATGAAGGACAGAAAAGTGTTTTGAGGGAAGTGCCCACAAATGTTTCTGTTGGACACCAAGATTCCAGTGCCATCCTTCGTCTTTGCTCTGCAGATCCGAAACGAGCTGGAGAAACACATGAACTGCAACTTGAAGGAATTCAAGGAATTTATAGACAATGAAATGCTGCTGATCCTGGGTCAGATGGACAAACCATCCCTGATTTTTGATCATTTATACCTGGTGAGTGTCAGGAGCTCCAGGAGAGCTGGGCTGTGCTGTGTCCAATCCTTTGCCACTAGATGGTACTCCAGGCAAAAGCAGGCTCTGCCTCTGCAACAAAGACTTCCTAGAGATGAACAGTTTGTGCCCGTTGGGGCTTTTTGTTGTTGTTCTGGAGAGAGTCAGAGGAAGTGCTCGTGTTTGAGGGCAAAACCTGCTTTTTAACAGTTTTAAGCTTTGTCTTGTGAAGGTTTGGGGAGAATTCAAGGTGTAATCACCCCCAGAGCTTTCAGGATTTGCCTCACTTCTCGTGTGTGGCATGTCTGGGATCACAGGTATATTCACTTTCTTTCCCTGAAGTCTTTCTCCCTGTGTTTAAAAATCCAGAGAGGCCAGGGGCAGTGATTTGGGATGAGCTCAGTCACACCCTGGCCTGGAACTATTTGTGGGTGAGTGGTGCTCTTGTCCCTCCTTCAGCAGGTCCCTGCCTGCTCAGGACAGGACATCTGTCCGTGCCCTATTCATGTCTTACAGGCTGTTCCCAACATTCCAGTCAGCTCAGGAGGGATGGCTGGGGCTGGGGGATGGCAGAATTTTAGGAAAAAGGGCTGCTTTGGGGCCCCTTGGAAACGTGTGTTTGTGGCTGTTGCAGGGCTCCGAGTGGAACGCTTCCAACCTGGAGGAGCTGCAGGGCTCGGGGTGAGTACTGCCCCTCCCAGACCCTAAACCCTCCACTGTGTGCCTGCAATTCCCCCAGGACTCTGCAGAGGACATTTGTAGGCTGTAGGAATGATTTGGGACCCATTCTCAGCCATGGGGTAACTTCCTACCAGCAGCTCTGTGGGGAAATCTCTCCAACCTCACTTTTATCTCCAGCACAGAGTGAAAATAACAAACCTTGTCGTTTGTGAGGTCCATCAGGATCTCCACCCCGCAGTGTGCCCGGTGTTGTGCCAGGTGTGAATTCCTGCAGGCTGCAGAGGAGCAAAGGTTACAGCACTAAAATCTCCATCCAGATGGAGCAGAGCTGCCTGGGGATGAGCAAACTCCTCCTCACCTGCTTGGACAGGCAGCTCCAGGTGTCTCTCCCATCACCACGGTGCTGCTTGGCTCCATTCCCTGCCACACTTTTTGGATCAGGGAGAATTCTGCCTATAAATATTTGTTGCTTGCCCAGGGCCTGCACCAACCTTGGTGTGGGGAACTGAAATTCTTCACAATTTCAGCACGGCTGAAAATATTTCATTTGGAGTCCTTGGGAGCAGATGTCTGCACATCTTGGGACAAGGAAATCAAGCAGGGTGTTAATGATTATGTCCTGCATTGGGACGTGCAGTGTCCAAAGGCAAAGCTGGACAAATTCTGAGACAAATATCCTGTGTCCTTGATTTGTCTGAGTGATAGGAGGTGATAAATCAATCTGGACATTCATTCTCGGGTACATTGTTATCCCTGCTGTGATGTTTGGCAGGAATTGAGAGATGACATGTGACTGTCTCATGGTTTTGGTCAGAAAGAAGGGAAAGGAATGGGTTTGCAGCTAAAACCTGCAGCTGGAGATGGTGATCCCTGGGTTCTGTTCCCAGATGATTCACTTCTTTCTGCATCCCCAGAGCTGTGTGGCACAGCAAGGAGTTCCTGGTTGGGTTACACAGACTCAGAGACAATAAATGAGATAAAATAAACTTCTCCCTCCTGTGCCCAGGGCGTTTGGACACCTGTGATGTGCTGGCAGTGAGAGGTGGCTGAACGGCCTCCTGTGTGCCCCGTGTCACCGCCTGTCCTGGGGGATCGGGGTTAGGGCTGTAGGTAAAACCTTACAGCTCGTGTTGGGTCGGATTCCGTGGATTCACGGTGTCCCCCAGTGCCTGTTTGATGACCGTGGCAGCTCAGGGTGTGTCTCCTCCTGCCCACAGCATTGACTACATCCTGAATGTCACCCGGGAAATCGACAACTTCTTCCCGGGGCTGTTCGCATATCACAACATCCGCGTGTACGACGAGGAGACCACGGACCTGCTGGCACACTGGAACGAGGCTTATCACTTCATCAACAAGGCCAAGTGAGTGTTTATCACTTCATCAACAAGGCCAAGTGAGTGCTGGGACACCTGGCCCTGCGGGAGGGCACGCCCCAGCTCTCTGTGTCTCATCCTGGGCCCTCCCGAAGCCACAGGAACTGCAGGGCCTTGGCATCATCATTCCCATCATTCCGTGTCCCCCCGTCCCTTCCTGGACTGGCATTAGCCTGTTCCTAGCCCAGCGTTTTTATTGCTATTTTGTTTTGCTTCCAAAAGGAAATGAGGATGTTTCCTGCTCTGGAGAAGTTCTGGAGCTGCTCCAGCACGTGTCCATGTTGGACCTGCCCCAGCTGTCTCTGCAGACAGAGCCCGTCAAACCCCGCTGGGCCTCTACACTCAGCCTTTTCCTAGTGATCCCAGTATCCAAACACTTGGATGGAGGCAGGAGGCTTTCTCTGAAATGAGACTGTCCATCTCTAACTCCCAGCTCTTCTGGACAGGGATTATTCTCTTCTGGAGAGGGATTCTTCTCCTGGCCCACATAATCCGAGGCGTTCCTCCCCTCCGGAGCCGTGGTGCAGGGTGGGCAGGAGCAGAGAGCGCTGCCCCTCCTCCGGTGAAGCCGTAACAGATCCATAACCGGTGACAAGGGATTTATCCTCCTGCTTGTCCTCCTGCAGGAAGAACCACTCCAAGTGCCTGGTGCACTGCAAGATGGGCGTGAGCCGCTCCGCATCCACCGTCATCGCCTACGCCATGAAGGAATTCGGCTGGTCCCTGGAAAAGGCCTACAACTACGTGAAGCAGAAGCGCAGCATCGCGCGGCCCAACGCCGGCTTCATGCGGCAGCTGCTGGAGTACGAGGGCATTTTGGATGCCAGGTAAGGCTCGGGATGAGTGGGAAGGAAAGGAGCTGGTTGTGGATAACATCACGAAGGATTGCTGGATCTCCGTGGGGCTCTGTCGGTGTCCTGCCCGCAGATGTGTGAGGGGTGTAGCCTGAAGGGTCCCTTTAGAAGGGCCCAGGCAGAATCCTGGGCCAATCGTGCTTTTCCCAGACCTTCCCTGTGCCAGGCTCCCTGCATGGAAATTAGCTGGGAGAGCTGCTCTGGTGTAATTCGGTGAGGGCTTCTCCATGCTTGGGAAGCACGTTTGGATTTCTCAGCAGCCAGTGCTGCTCAGCACAGCATTGTTCTTGTTTTATGAGGCAGAACTGAGCTCGGGCCGTGCCGGAGGCGAAGCGTTCGTGGTTCTGTGCCAACCCCAGGGCTCTGTCACTGCAAGGGCTGTAGTATTTATCCTCTAAGGATAGAGGAGAGAATTCTGTCCCCTGGTTCAGCAGGAGCTGTGCCACGGGACATGCAGAGGGGTCAGTTTAGGGTGTTCTGCTCTGAGGGGGCTTCTGTGCCCTGAGGGGTCTCCCAAGGGCTGATCCCACCACGGCTGCACTCAGGGCACTGCTCTGCAATGGGGAGGTGGGAGGAAAAAATCCCGATGCTGAAGGTGGTTTGTCCAAGTGGGATCTCAGGCCTGGGCCCTTGGGTTCTGGGCTGTGGAGAGGGAGGGAAGCTCCTGGCACTGGGCATGCTGCAGTTGCAGCGCAGTCACTCGTGTCCTTGTCCTATCCTCAGCAAACAGCGCCACAATAAACTGTGGAAGCAGCAGGCAGAGAGCAACCTGCCCCAGAACACCGATGGCACCACGGGATCGGGAGACTTCTTACTGGAGAGCTTGGACATCGACCTGGAAAACCGCCTGGCTGACCTGGACATGCCTTCCCAGTCGGCCTACCTGGACAACCGCGCCGGCTCCGACGGCTCCGTGGGCTTCGATTACTGCTTCCGCCGCCTCTCGGACACACTGCTGGAGAACAAGATTCCCGGGGACAGGGAGGGCTTCTTCCACATGGAGCAGCTGGAGCGGGATGCCCTGGTGGGACAGCCTCCATCTGCACCGTCCCAGGGGAGGCCGCTGGAGACGGGAAAGGCCCCGGAGAGAGCGGAGCTGCCGGCAGAGCTGGGCGGCTTCTGCGAGAAGGAGGCGAAGAAGAAACTGGACTTCAGCCCCAGGAAGGGAAGGATGGTCCTTGGGGAGCCGGGGGAGGATGGTGTCAGGGAGGAAAATCCCATGGAGAAGTGGAAGCGGCGTTTGTCCATGCACAAGGAGGAGAGCAGGCTCAATAGGGAGAACTTGAATAACAACAACAGCAAAAGGAGTTGCCCAGAGGATTTTGAGGTGCGTATGGAGGTGAGGTGGAGGTGATTGGCATGGCTGACTCTGCTGCAAGTCAAACTGCTCTTCTCATCCTCATAGCCCAGTTTCATTTGACTTGGATAAAGCCTTTCATTCCATGATGAGCTTCTCCCCTTTCGAAGCGCTTCTGACCAGGGCTTTGCTTGCCCGAGCTGTGGATGTAGATGCCAGAGAGTGCCCAGTGAGTGCCCTGTAAAGTGCTGTGGGCAGCTCGCTTGCATGACCCTCGCTTGGCACGGTAGGTATTCCTTGGAGACACTGTCTGCTGGGAAAGCACGTGGCTGTAGTTCCTGCTGCAGGGCCTGAGGTGGAAATGGGCTTTGTTCCAGATCTCTTTGGCTGTCCCACACCTTGTGGGCTGTGCTGGTGTCTGTTCCGTGCTCGTTGATCTGTGCCTGTTTTCTCTCCTGCAGCACGATGCCGTGTTTGGGATCCTCAGCAAGGTGAAGCCTTCCTACCGCTCCTGCACTGACTGCATGTATTCCTCAGCGGGACTGTCCCCCGAGTCCTTCGGGGAGCAGTGCGAGAGGCTCGGCGCCACGCGGCGCAGCAGCACCATCTGCACCCAGCCCCCCCTCCTGTCCCACCTGCACTCCCACCTGATGGAGCACCTGCCCAGCAGGGCGCACCCCGGGGAGCCAGTCAGAACTAAACACAACGAGGCTCCGCTTCCTCTGGCGCCGGGAGCCGGGACTCTGGAGGTTGGCACGTGCAGGTCACTCGATCAGCACTGCGGCCTTTTGGAGAGAGGGAAAGATGCGCCAAAAACCCCCGAAAAAGTTCTGCTGCCCCGGAGAAACTCCCACTGTGACAGGAGCCTCCTTCAAGTGGAGGTGGTGAGGGAAGAGTCTCTGGCCAGAAAGGACCCCAGACCCACCAAGGACCTGAAGTACCTGTTGTTCAGCAAAGACTTGGAAAAGCCGAGCGCCAGCAGTTACTTGATGCAGCACCAGGAGTCGCTGCTCCAGCTGCAGAAAGCGGGATTGGTCAGGAAGCACACCAAAGAGCTGGAGCGCCTCAAGAGCCTGCCCTCGGACGCCTCGACGCTGCTCCGGGACAGCCCCCTGGGCAGGGTCGACTCCAGCATCGTGGAGGAAAGCGAGGACTTGATGTCCCATCCCGGCCTTGTGCCTCTCCTGGCACCGGCCCCGCTGGCGCCCGGAGACGCCGAGAACGACGTGGAGAAGCTGGGGATGAAGCGCGTCCTGGAGGGGATCTCCCAGAAAACCTCCACGCCGGCTGGGTGCCGCCTGGAGCACACGAGCAGCTTCACCAAGGACTTCCTGAAGACCATCTGCTACACCCCCTCCTCTTCCCGCAGCTCCAACCTGACGCGGAGCTCCAGCAGCGACAGCATCCACAGCGTGCGGGGCAAGCCCGGGCTGGTGAAGCAGCGCACGCAGGAGATCGAGACCAGGCTGCGCCTGGCCGGCCTCACCGTGTCCTCACCCCTGAAAAGGTCCAATTCCCTCGCCAAGCTGGGATGTCTTAACCTGTCCTCCGAGGATTTGTCGAGTGACGTGGACGTGTCCACCATCACGGACTCCAAGGAGGCCGTGTCCAGCGAGTGCTCCGTGCTCTGTGAGCCCCCGCTGAGGAGCGCGGACGGCACCTCCAAACCGGGGGTGAAGCCGCTGGGCGGGAACTTGAAGAACACGCTCTGGATGGGGAAAAGTTGATGCCTTGCAGGGGGAGGAGGGGGCTGGATTTTGGGGGTTTGCAGCATTTATTCGTTGCCTCAGTGCTGTTTTATCATCTGACTTGCAGCAGCTCATCTGGTGCCACCTCCTCATCCCCTCCCTGTGCTCTGAGAGAGGAGGAGAGAACCACGATGGGTCATGGTGAAGGGTACAAGGGAAATAAAATGTGTTGCATGGCTTAGAGGAGGACTTGGTGTGTGACTTGCCTGTTGTCCTGCAGGATGCTCTTCCTAGTACTGTTTGCCAAGTGTAATAATGTGGATTTGTGTGTGGTTATGGATAGATATTTGTATCTCTATCTATCTCTAAAATGCTGAAATATTCTGTTTCAAAGACTCAAAATAATTATTCATGACTTTTTTTTTTACAGAACAAACACAAGTCTCTATTTAAACAGGGCACTTGTGGAAAATCCTTAAAATGGTGACACGCACACTACCTCTGTTCTTGCTGGCTTTTCGTCCTGGTTTGTTGTTTGGGGCTTTTATCCAAAAGGCTTTTCCCAGGATTCTTGCTGTTGTTTGAAGGAATTTCCTTAGCATTAGCTGTAAAGGCCTGGAGGAGTGTGGGCGCAGAGGCCTCCCCGGGCCGTGGCTGGGAGGTGACAGAGTGCTGGGCTGTGTCCGTGGGGACGCTGTGGCCCGATGTCACCCCGGCTGTGTGGCTGTCACAGGTGTTGTGTTCTTGGGGTGTTTTGCTGTCGTCGTGGTCGGTGTTGTCCCAGTGCTGACAGAGCCTGGCCAGTGGTTGCCCGTGGACCCTCGTGATGTGAAGCTGTGTCAGTGTCGTGGATGCTGTGCCAGGGACCCTCTGTCTCTGGGCTGTGAGTGACATGAGGTGGTCAAGGAGGGGCGGCTCTCCTGGAGCCCCTGTAGGTGACCGAGTGTCTTTTGTGGTTGTGCTGTCGGTTTTGTAGGACGGTCCCCGTGCCCTGGGTTTGCCGGGAGCCGCTGGAGGAATCCTGAGTGTTATTTATGGTGGGTGTCAGGAGCCTGGGTGGCCCCGGAGCCGGGCTGGGCCTGTCCCAGACCCCACAGGGCTGTGAGAGCCCCGTGAATCCTGCTCGGGGGAGCAGCCGGACAGAAACGCGGACGCGCTCCGAGGAGAGGGATGCTGGAGGGAAGGGGGGCAGCCGGGGGCTGTCTGTGCTCCCAGTGCAGTGTTACCCCCTCCTGCCAGGGCTGCTGCTTGGATCACAGCAGTGCACCCATTCCATAGGGAGCGCACTTTGCTGTGAATATTTTTGGCAACCAACCCTGTCAAGAGCTGCTCCATGCGAGCCCTCGCCGAGTGCAGAGGGAAGAGCTTGGGAAGTGAGCGAGGGATGTGCTCCGAATCTCGGTGCCCCCCCGATCCCATCCGAGGCCATGTGCCTTTGGGTGATGTTTTGAAGCAGATTTGGGGCGTCAAACAGGTGGATTTGCTCACCCTAGCTCTGAGTGTGAGTATTCCCACATTTTAAAATCTCCGTGGAAAGGCTTTCTTGCAACTCCCCTCTTTGAGGTGGGGCAGAGCCAGGCTGCAGCAGCTGCTCTGAACTGTATTCATTGAAAATCTGTTGTCTCGAGGAAGGGAGCTGTGTGTTTTCCTGCCCTAAATGCCTGGAGTTCCCTTTTTCCCCTTAGGCATGAGATCCTGCATGTTTCATTTGTGTGAGGAATTGTAGGGACAGGCAATCAGTGAATAATCGTCCCTCCTGAAAGAGTCTGAATTTGATTTGCACTTGTTCCACCCAGGAGAGCTGGTGTGGAGCAAAAGCTGCTGCGGGGAGGGGAGTTGTGCAGGAGCCTCTGCTTGGTTGGGCTGAGGCAGCGCTGGGTCGTGCTCAGGGCAGGATGAAACCCCGTGAGCCACAGCCGGCTCCATTCCCTGTGTTTGGATCGTCTTTATTCTCCTTCGCAGCCGGATTCGGATTTGGGGAGGGGCGGACGGGGGAGGCCCCGGGGCTGGTGGGTGCCGCAGGCTCGGAGCAGCACTTGGGAACCCTCCGTGTCCCCTGCCCGGGAGCCTCTGCCGCCCGCAGAGTGACCCCAGCACAGTTCCACCGTCACCCTCGGCTCTCCAGGGCCACCCCCAGCTTATTTTTCTCTGTGTGCTGCCGACCCTTCCCATCGCTGCTGAGGGAAGAGCTGCTGGGGACGGATTTGAATGAATTCCCTAAATTCCGTGAACTGATACAAGCGAACATCTGATTTCCTTCCTCTTTCTCGAGTGCCTGCCGAGTTCTGGGGCTGTTCCGGGGCTCAGCTCGGCACCTTCCGCCTTCCCCCGCCGCTGCTCCCACCTGGCTCTGGCTGGATCAGCCCCAGGCTTCGCTCGGGGCTCGGGGCTCCCTCCCTGCGTGCTCGGGATACAGATGCGGCTCGGTGGGAGCTGCTCCGGAAGCTCCGCTGTGCCATCCCCGGGGGTTTGTAGCCAAACCTGCCCCGTCCCGTCGGGTTTGTTGCATGACAAGGTTGATGTGCTCGTCCTCCCCACGTGTCGTACGTGTCCTTACGATGGAGTGCCTTACTCATAGTTTACAAACACTGTGTATCTGCTGAGCTGTTGGACTCTGCTGTTTGCTGTTCTCTGGGGAGTTTTTGGTGCTTTTGGTGTTTCCGGTAGCAGTGAGACCATTTCTCCTCCTGTCCTGCCCTTCTGTCCCCGCCGAGCTCGGCACTGCTCACCTGCTACCGCTTCCCTCTGCTCTGGGCATGGCAGAACCAAAGGGCTCCGTGACAGCCGAGGTGCCGGTGGCTGCTCCCGGTGTCCCCACTGATCCCATTGATCCCGTTTATCTATGCAGCGCTGCCGGAACGCGGGCGGGGTGTGCAGGGACACATCCCATCACCGACCACGCTTTGCTCGGCAGATCCAAACCCTGTCCCGTCCTGCCGGAAATCCTGAAATGCACAAACCGGCACCTTATTCCCAGTGCGGGTGGTGTCGCTCCGTGTGGCAGCAGTGCCCGACCTCCCGGGGGCCCTTCCCGGGGGGGTTTGGCTCGGCCGTGTCACCGACTCCCGGCCGGAGCGCTGGGGACTGTCCCGGTCAGTCCCTGAGGAGGGGGATGAGTGACGTGTAGCTGTTCTGTGCATTGCTGTACTCCGTAACAACGTTCCTTTATTCCATGGTATTTCTTAATCCCAGTTTTATATGGAAATCTGCAGGATTTTTGTACTGTATGCCCGCGGGAGGGATGCATCATGCACTTTTGTTTTTTTTACTTTTGTTTGTAAAGATGTCCTGGATATTTTATGTGCTTCTTGTGAGGAAAAAAAAAATAAACTTTTTTTTTTTCCCTTTTCCAAAGGAGTTCTGTAGCTTTGTTTGGAGGTGCGGGAGGATCGGCCAGGCAGTGGGGAACAGGCCCTGAAGGGGTGGAAAGAAAAGGTGGGAATGGGGCATATCCCAGGAGCCGCTGTCTGCCCTGTTATCATTCCCCATCTATCCTGGCTCTGCTTCCCTCATTTTGGGGTCCTGGCTGTTTTCTGATGCCCCTGAAGGCTGGATCCAGATGAGTAGGATGGAAATCACTCATTCTCCACGTGGCCTCTTCAGAGACCCCAGACTGGGTTCAGGAGAAGCCTCTCACCTTCCAGAGAGGCTGCCAGCAGCGGAGCAGTGGCACACGGAAAAGTGACACCTGCACCCTGCCGAGCCTGGAAGATCCCGAGTGGGAGAGGGGCTTGGTGCTGCCACAGCTGTGCAATTGGGCTGTGCAATTCCCTCAGAAGAGCCCCATCCCGGGTGGGGAAGCCCAGGAGCTCCCACAGGGACTCAGCACAGACAGCAGCTCCCTGGCTGGGAAAATCATCTGCGAGCGATGGGGTGGGTTTGGAGCATTTGGGTCTCCTTCACCTGTGGGTATCCCCAGGGGAGAGGTCGATCTCCAGGTGTGGGAGCAGCTCTGGCACAGCCTGGGCAGGTGCTGCTGCGGGAGCTGAGGCAGCGGGAGCTGGAAGCGGATCTGTCCCTGCCCCGATCCAGGACCCCAGCACGGAGCACTTGGAGGAGTGATGAGGACTCCCTGGAGTTTCCCAGACGTGCTGGCACGATGGCAGGGGAAGGGAAACAGCGGGAGCAGGGGGTGTGTGGGGCTTGTACACCCCGGGGTTAACTCTCTCCAGCACGGAGCCGCTGGGAAGCGCATGCTGAGCTGGGAGCCCCGGAGCTCTGGATTGGGAAGAACAGCTTCCCGCTGGTGTTTGAGGTCCTGGAGCACAGCCTGTCCCTCAGCCAACTCTGTTTTGGGGTCAATGTTTGCTGTTGGCTCGTTTAACTCACACATCCCTTGGCTGCATTGAGGGAGACGTCGCTCCCTGCTCAGCTCAGCGTCCCGAAGATGGAGCCTCCCCACAGAGCAGTTCCCGGCTCCAGAGGTGGGTGTGAGTTGGATATGGGGAACCACAAGATGGGACCGTGGAATGGCCGGAGCATGCCCGGGCTGCCGGTGAGTCCCTGGCTCTTTTTTTGTTCTCGTTAGGATTGGGAATTGGTCCTTTTCGGAGCGGTTCCGCACGGCCAAATGTTACATCCTGTTGTGATGTTGCCATGGCAAAACCAGGCAACATCTGGAGCAACACAAATTCTCTCCGGCGGCTGGGGAGGGTTTATTTATAGCCTCGCTGACCAGAGGAGGTGCCTGAGCCTGGAGCTGGGTGCCCTCAGGTTGGAACTGGGGTGGTGAGAAGGTGCAGGGTCCAGCTGGGCCCTTCATCTCTCCCCCGTGGAGGAGCTGCAGGTGCTCCGGAGCCGATCTCGAGGAGCCTCCGATGGGAGGATGGTTCCCTGCCAGCCTTCCCACTTCCATGTGGGGTTGGGTGAAGGCAGGGGCAGTGAGCAGGTGTTTTAATGGTGGTTTTGGGTGAGAAGATGAGGTTTGGCAGGAGGGTGAGGCTGATTGTAGCCACAGGAAGGACTCCAAGGGCTGTGGCTGCACTTCCACGCCGGCAGAGGAGAAGCTGCTGCCCAGCTTAGTTCTCCAGCTGCCTGCAGCCCCAGGATGATGCCTCTGTGTCCATTCCTGCTGGGCCGTGGCTGGAACAGCCACACTGGCCTCTGGAAAGGTGGAAATCTAAATATTTTTCTAAGCAGAAGCTGCGAGTTGGCGCTGCCGAGGCCAGAGGAGCCGGTTCCTGCAGCGGGCACGGGCCGAGCTGCGCTGCCGGTCAGGTTTGCTCCGGCCTCGGTGCGTATTCCCTAAAAGTCTCTTCCTCCCTGTGTTTGAAGGACGGGGCAGCAGCAACGCTGCAGCAGCTGCCATTTCCTTTTATGCAGAGGGCTCGGGAGCAGAACCGCGTTGGTGCCGTGTCAGAGCTCCGAGCAGCTCCCCGGAACACGGGACACAACGCCTGGGGCAGGTCCGAGGACACGGCCATGCCCCTTCCACACCAACCCTGGGCTCTGCGATCCCCACACAGGACAAGCCCAAAGCACCACAATATCCCCAAATCCTGAGGGTTTGTGAGAAGCCCAGAAGGAATTTGGCTTTGCCGTGAGGGCTGGAGGGGAACACCCGGAATTATCGATCGGGTCACAGTGCCAATGCTGAGTTCATCCCACAGGAGAGGTGACTTGGCTGTGACATTCCTCACTCCTGCACCTGCCAGCACGTCTTGCTCAGCATTTCTCTACCTGTCAGGACTGCTGCTGCCAGGTTCTCCCGCTGCCGCTGCTGGCAGGAGCAGCAGGAGCCCGGCCACCAGCCCTGATCCCACTGGGAACTGGTTGTGTTTGCTCTGGGCAGCCTCGGCAGGGATTTAAGACTTCCAGTGGAAACAAACGGAGTTTTGTCTGTGCAGAGCAGCTCTGCAACGTGCACTGATAAAGAACTGTCCCAGCGAGGGGCCTGGCTGGCTCCAGGCCGATAAGGGCCAGGATAACCCTCATCCCTCGCTCCTTCCCCGTGGCAGTGGCTGGGATTCCCTCCTAACACGGGACCCGGGATGAGGTGGTGGTACCATGACCATGGCCCAGGTGTCACCCATGCAGCTGCTGTGTGTCAGTGGTGCTCAGAGGCTGCCTGGGTCCTTGAGGGCTCTGGATGAGGCCTTGAGGGATTTTCCAGCCCCATGGAATATCAGGGGATGCATTTGGGCTGGGGCCAGGTCCTGGGGGCTGTTTGCCAACTCTTTAGGTGACACCGGGGTAAGTCAGCCCCGACACTGCAGAGGTGCCTGTGCAGGCGTCTCTTTCGGGATGATCTAGGTGTTTTCCTGCATCCTGCCCCGGGATGCTTCCCGGCTCGGGGAACCATAAAAGGCAAAGCGCTGGGGCAGCGGCTGGGCTGGGAGCAGGGCTGGGAGCTGCAGCTCGCTGCAATGCCAGGCATCCCAGCTGTGTACAAACGGATTAGAGCCCTCCAGCTCTCCGGCTCCACCGCCTTCCGGAGCGTTATCCAAAGGGAGGAACGTTCTCCTTGGAGGGTTATTTAGAGAAATGCCCGGCGCGTTAATAGGGATTTTTGATAATTGTGTTTTGGAGTCTCTGAGGAAAAGTCATGTCTGAGGCTGCTGTCGGGCTCCTGTGTTTATCTCAGGCAGCCGTTCTCTGCCACAGCAATTCCCTTTGCCATAACGTATTCCCGCAGATCATTCCAGCCGCTCCGGCTCTGCCCCGCGCGCTCCGTGCAGGCGGCATCTCTCCCCCAAACTCTGGGACACAGCCCAAGGCTGAGCGCTGCTTCCAAGGAAGGAGCGCTGGGGGAGCCGCTCCGCGTCCGATGGGCGCGGGGCAGGGAGGAGGGAAGAGTGCCAGGGGCACGGGTGTGGGTTTCCAGCTCTCCGTGAAACCCACGAGGAGCTGACAGAGGTGATCCTGCCCAGACAGCCTGGCAGTAAATCCCTCTGGAAGCAGCGAAATCGGAGGGAAGCCAGGATTGCTGCACAGGACTGTGGGGAGCTGCTGCTGGAGCAGGTTGGGGAGCGAGGAGGATCCCTGGAGAATGGAGATGGGAAGCAAGTCCTGACTGTGAAGTGCCATGGACCAGCAAATTAGCAGCTGGAGGGGGTTTTTCCAGTTATCCAGGTGGGATGTGTTTGGGTAGGGACCAGCCTGGCATCAGCTGTGCTGGGTGTGGTGTCAGGAGCGGCAGAGCACGGGCTCCGTGGTGCCAACGGGATGTTCCTCTCCGCTGGCCGTGAGGCCAAGGAACGCCGGTTCACATGACCCAGGCTCCGATGCTTCCAAGTGGCGCCGTCTCCCAGAGCGGAGCGAGGAGAAGGCGGTGCTGAAAGCCTGCTGAGACCCAAGGTGGGAAAAATCTTGGCTGGCCAGTCCCAAAGCACTTGGAAGCAGGAATTACGGTGACAGAGCTCCCGGCCATGGAAGCCTCCACCTGGCAGTACCGTGGATATTTACGGGATGACACAAGTAAGGCGAGGGGGAGAGACTGCCCAGCTTCCCGGGGAGACTCCGCAGGGACATGTGAGGATTATCCACTGCTACAGCTCAGCCAGGAGGGCCTCGGACACAGCCGGGAGCGGGGAGACCTCCCCAGCCTCCGGAGCGACACCGGAGGCCCTGCCAAGAGGTCAGAGATGAGCAGCAGCGGGCAGAGAGGGCAGCCGGGGCTGGCAGGGGACCCGTGCCTGGAAGAGCATCCCATGTCCAAAGGATGCAGGAGAGGGCAGGAGGGAGAAGCCCCTCCGAAGGTGTACGAGCTGGAGGTGGTGCCCAGGCGGGTGGGCACGGGCAGGACGGTGAGGCCGGTGGTCTACAGGCTGGAGGAGAGCGAGTACCAGCGCCTCATCCAGGAGGCTGAAATGGAACCTGAGGAGGAATGGGAAGAGACAGAGGACACGCTACCCTTGATTCAGGAGGGTTATGCAGGGGATGGGAAGGTGGCAAGTCCGAGCCTCAGCAGGCTCAACTCCTTGGAAAGAGTCCTGAGGAGGCAGATGAGCCGCTCGGACTCGGAAAGCAGCGTGGAGAGCAGGCAAGTGACCGAACTGAGCCCCAAGGGCCCCTCGGAGGGGAACAAGCCGACCGTGCCCGTCAGGTCCGACAGCTTCGAGCGCAACGCCATCCTCATGGATTACATCCTGCAAAGCAAACAGGACACAGGAACACCTGTCTCCTACATCCCCAGGAACAGCAGCAAGGCGGCCGAGAGCCCGAGGCAGGCCTGGAGCTTCGCCCCCCAGCCCGACAGAACGCCGGAGCTGTGCCAGAACGGCCAGGCCGGCGAGGAGCATCCAGCCAGGAAGCCCGAGCCAGACCAGCAGGTAGTGAAGAGCCTCGAGAAAATGATCCCTGCGGTCACAAATTATCCCTCGGTGGCCAGAGACACCGGGAAGCTTTCGAGACAGAGCAGCAGCCAGCTCCCGGAGAGCAGGGAGCAGCTCGGAGGTGAAGCCGATGAACTCGATTCCTACCTCCCGAAAAGAACCCCCCCGGCCCCTCCTGTCAGGACCCACAGCAAGGAGAGCCTGGCTCTGAGTATGAGCAAGGCTGTGGCGCTGACGGAGGCGCTGCTGGAGCCCCTCGGCGATGAGGCCAAGCCTGGCAGGGAGCAGTGGGCAGCGGCAGGCACGGAGCTGCTCCCTGGAGGCAGGACTGCGGGAGGAGGGGGCTCGGAGGAGCCGGAGCGGAAGGGGAGGAAGAGTCAGGAGGATGAGAATGTGCTTAAAGTTGCCGATGCCAAGAAAACCTTCGAAAAGCCCAAGGCGTCGGAGGGGACGGCAGCGGCACCAGCGCCCAAAAAAGGTGAGGAGTGAGGGGTCCCGGCTCTGCCGTGGGGCTGGGGGGTCCTGGAGGTCGCTGTTCCAGGGCTGGTGGGGAGGGGAGGTGGGAGCACGGCCGTGGATGGGGAATAACTGCCGGGAATAGCCGGGTGACAGACGGGATGTGCTCAGGGCACACGGACTCTCCTAAGGAGGCAGGATGGGAATCAGGTGTTGATTCAAAGCCCTTGGTGCAGTGAAACTGTTTTGGAGAAAGATTGGTTTTGTCAGACTCCTGTGCAGGAATAAGTACAATTTACTGCTTCTCACAGCAGCTACAGTGCAGCAGTGTCCATAGGATGCTTCCTCCCACTGCCGTGTGGGATTATTTGCCTCTGTCTCTCCAGGCACTGGGTGAGCCAACGTAATTTTATTTTAGCTGTAAAAAAGCAGCATTATTTTCTCCAAGTTCTTTTTCTCCTGCACTGTGACTTCACTGAACAAGCCTTTCAGGAGAATGACATCAACTTGGAAACCCTTTCACTGAAAAAAAAAAAAAAATGGAGAAGTGAACGCTGTTGAAATTTTCCTGGTAAAACAGCAGTTTTGCAGAAATAGGGAGGGATAGAAATGAGTGTTTGTGTGAGAGTTTGGATCCCGCAAGGAGCCACCCAACCCACGCTGCTTAACTCTCATCTTCTGTTCAGTGACAATCTGCAATTGTGCATTTCCTTATAAGGGCAAATAAGTGTTTTAAGGCACAGGAAATCTGTGGTGGCTTTGAACTGAGTTTGCTTAAAAAATAGGTGTGATTATCCCACGTCGTGCTGCCGGTTACTGTCGCGACAGAGTCGGAGCGTGAACGTGTCACAGTTTGTGCGTGTCAGGGATGACAAAATCCCTGCAGGGATGACAAACAGCTCCTGTGCTCTCAGGAAGCAGCTGAGGACACGTTGCACGATGTAAAGAAACAGAAGTGGGAGATATTTGGCACTGCAAGCAGTGCCAGGCTCAGAGCACGGAGCAGGGTGGTGGTATCTGAGTGTCTGCATCTCCACACTCGTCGAGAGGGAGGTTCTGATATTACTGGTACTGATATCAGCTGAGCTGGAGCGTTCCCACCAGCCACACCGGGCATGGGGATGGTTGAGCAGCACATCCTTCCCGGGATGGAAGGAGCAGGTGGATGCAATAGGTCTGGCAGAAGAAGGGATACAAGGAATCAGCTCCCTCCCCAAGGCAATACCAGCTGCAGCTCAATCCCTCCTGACACAAATTTACCTCCTTGTTCTCCTGAAGAAACAGGGAGGGAGGGTTGAGACAGTATTTCAGTGCTGAACTGTGGAAATGTTGCAACAAAAAATCAGAGACTCACCCAGCGGTTCTGGTTGGGAGGGACCTCACAGCCCATTTCGTTCCACCCCCTGCATGGGCAGGGACAGCTTCCACTGGAGCAGGAAGAAGAGCAGGAGCAGCTTCCCATTTTGCTCTGTCCATGACAGTCTGTTGGGATTTTAAAAGCTGGGTTAAACACTGATCTTCCCAAATCTCAAACACGGACACCTCATCTGGATTTACCCTCATGTGTTTCCTTTCTTATACCTCTGATTTTTCCAGCACCTTTTGTCCAACCTGGTCCTAGACAGCAGGGAGAGAAACAGAAGGAGATGGCAAAAGGATTCCAAAGTGCTTGAATGTTGAGGCTCTGTGATCAGTGCCCAGGAACCCCAGCGCCCAGCCCCGGCTCCTTCCTTGCCTGCCTGATTTTTTCCTGCTGTTCAGGATGCTAGGAATTGTCAATCCCAGGATATTCATGTTGTAAATAAAATGTAGCTTGCTTTTTTTCTTTCTTTCTTTTCTTTTTTCTTTTTCCTTTTTTTTTTTTTTTTTCAGTTCTGCTTTCTTGTTTCTCTCCTCCTCGTTAATCATCCGGAGACAGCAACAAAGGAAATCCCATCTGTTGCAAGCAATTGCTTTGGGTTTATTTGGTGGCCCAACATTTTAATTAGGTATTGAGACCTACCTCCTCTTCACAGAAGAAATAGAAAAGAAATGAAAATATATTTCACAACCCTGTCTAATGATGGAGAAAAATACACGAGGAAATAGATTAGCTTCAAATTAGAGGTTTCTTTTTTGCTGTAAAAACTCATTTTTTCATGCCTTTCTTCCAGCTGAGTTGGGAGGGATGTGTCTGACATCGATATTGCTGCACAAAAGGTGTGAGAGTGGGGAGATGCAGTAATAGATGTGCTTGATGAAATCTACTGTAAATCATTAATAACAATAACATCAATTATTTATGCACATCCTGGCCTGATGTTCACTCATCCCTCGTCCATCTCCAGCATCTTCCAGCGGTTCCAAGCAGCACAGGAGCGATGTCAGCGCAGGCCCTCACTCACCACAGCGGATTTTATTGCCCTTTGGGGAGGGGAGTTGTGATGTGACCCCAGTTCTGGGGTCTGGCACTGGCACAGTGATGGTTCCATGTCACACAGAGCTCGGAATAAAGCTCAGGGGTGCTGGCTCCTAACCCTGTCCTTTGATCCATGTTTTCCTCTTCCCTCGCCCACGAGCTCCGCCGCACTCTCAGACACTTCTCCCTTCCTGGTTGTTGTTTCAAAACATCTGATGGAACATTTTGCTCTCCTTATCTTCATTCCCTAATTCTACAGCTCCCCTTTCTGGCCAAGGATTGAATAAGGCCAGTCCGAAGGGATTTTGCTCTCCCTCTCTCTCCAGACAAACCCTTTGCAGGAGCCAGGGAACACTTCCCTGGGCAGAGCACATCCTCCCAGCCAGTGACAGAATCGATTTCCCATTATCCAGAGCCATGGCGTGGTGGCTCTGAGAACAGTTTCATCTTGGCAGCTGCTCAACAGCTGATGATCATGGAGATGTCTCTTAAAAACCAGGATTGGGAATAGTTTCATAAAGCTGCCCCTGGCACTCGCTCCGTGCCCACGGACACGGAGGAAACAAGGCAGAAAATGTTAATTAATGCTGAGAGTAAATCTAATTCCACGCACAGAAAGTGGGGTGGGTTTGTCACTGCAGTCAGTTCAGATTTCAGAGAATCCCAGAATCCCAGAATGGTTTAGGTTGGAAGGGACTTTAAAAATCATCTCATTCCAACCCCCTGCCATGAGCAGGGAACCTTTCCCTGCATTAAAAAGCACTAAATTCCAATAATGTTAAGTGAAATGTAAGATCACATCCCTCATTTCAGCAGGAGCAGCTCTTCCCAGTGCTGCTGGGTCTGGCCTTGATGGGATCCTGAAATTATGGAAGCTATAGAAGGAGAAATATAAAGATATTCAAATTTCATGTAGGAGAACCTAGTACTTAATAATAAATTTAATAATAAATTAAAAGTCTTCAGGAAATAAATAGATAAATAGGGACATAAAAGTCCTTGAAAAGCTGTATAACTTGGATACCTGCAAAACCAGGCTCCAAGACTGTCCTGTCTGGCATATTTCACTCGATTTAGAAGTTAAGCTGCAAAATAACAGGACTTTAAATTGCTGATCTCTCTAAACCCTCCCTAAGCCGTTTCCCTCCATTCAGAATATATTTAGCAATGAGGATTTCAGCAAAATGAAATGCTTGAGACAAATTCATCCCTCCAGCGACCTTACTGGTTCCAAAAACGGGGTTTGCCACCCCTTTGGGATGGCTCAGAGACACCAAATTGAAGAACAGAATCAAAATTTCTCCAAAAAAAAAAGGTGCCTCAGGTGTTTCTTTACCTCCTCTGACTCCAAACATCTCCCTGGTGGGGAAGGCTGTGGGACACACCCAGCATGGTCCTTATGAAGCACATCAGGCTCATGCCGGGAGCAAAGCAGGGGGATTTATCGCAGGGATGGAGTTGATGCATATTTGCAGGAGGCTAAATTTAGCAGCTGACATAAGTTTCAGAGGTGGAGTCTGTAGCCACGGTGCTGTTTCCGTATAAAGGCTGTGAGATAGTTTGCAGCAATCCTGCAGTGATGTAGCTGAGGGGAAAATATGTGGGATGGCTAAAAGCGGTGAAATGGATCTTTTAATAAATCCTGGATTTCTGCAAAATGTGCTAAGCAGGTGCTGATAAAACGGGGTAAACTTTGGTGTGTGGCTCCTTGTAGCTGTAAGGATTTGGCAATTTTCCTTTGGAAATATTAGGATTTGTGGTGTATTTTGACAAGTTGTTGGGCTTGCAGCACTCTGGATAACATTTAAATTGTTTGTTAGGGATGAAAATCAGTGCTTACAGCAGAACCAAAGAGCACACGTAAAACCTGAGCTGTTCCTTCTCTTGGAGAATTCGGCCTAAAATTCCTGTAATTTCTTCATCACCTTGTGATCTAAACAGCTCATTAATCCCAGTCAGGATCTGGGTGTTCTTTGGAGTGTTTCCATCCAGCTGTTTTAGGAAGCTCTAGTAAAAATTCCACAGGTATCATTTCCACCTGAGTCCACCCCAGTGACTCTTCCAGCGCTGTGTCGAGCACGGAATGTCCATCCCTGCAGGATCCACTCTTCCTGTGGCAGTTGTTGAGAGGATTAGGCTTCAATCAGATTCGTCAGGATGAATTTCACTTTGTGTCCTCTGTGTGTCACTTTCTTTTTTAGTTGGAGGCCAAAAATGTTCCTTGGTTCCCCTTTCTGAGCTGTTGGGCAATGCTGGGCGCTGCTGCCTTCGCTCTTGTTTTCCAGTCCAGGCTAAAGCATCGCTTGGTACATGATTAAAATATCAGTTTTATAAAATTTTAACCCTCACCACACCCCCACCCCCTCCCCCCAGGTCTGAGACTTCTAATAAATTAAGGATGGGCAGGCAGGACTCTCAGCTCTATCACTGACTCATTCTGTGACCTTCAACACGTCACATATGTATGCGGAAAATGTGAATCACAACCTAAACTCCCTAAACTCCGGGTTACCTGCAGCTCTGCTTCAAGGCTGCTTTCGTTTTCTTCTCTTTTAGCTTTAATGTGATTGTTTGAAGGAGCAGGGTGGTGTGATTGTGCTGGGCTGGCTTTCAGAAGGAAGCTATTAATTAATTTAGGGGTAATCGTTGTCATGGGCAGGGGTGCAGCCTTGCCAGTCTAATCTCTGTGTGTATAATTTTTTTATCAAGGTGTTGCTCAGTAGGTAAGAGAGGCTTTCCTGCTCGATGGATCAGTGGTTACATTTAGTGTCAAAGGTTAATAAATGAAGGATAAACATTTGTTTAATCTGTAGCTACTGATGTTTCCACCAGCTGTGGCAGTCGAACCAGGACAAATGTATCTCGCTGAGGTTTTCCGTGTGTTTTAACACCAGCTATCACTCACAGAGGGTAATTCATGGTCCTGTCACTGCTTCATGGGGGAGGAGGAGGCCTCTCAATCTGCCCATCACGACACATATTCCTCCAAATTCTGAAGGATTAGGAGGGGAATTAGCGGGGTGTCGCTCCCCTGAAACATCACTCCCCTTAAGCAGCAAACCACATGCAAATGAACGTGCGAACGTCGGCCCAAACGGATGAGGAAGCTCGAGGAGTTTTGTTTTTGGCCATGTATGGTAACACTGAGGGCTGCGGGCCCTGCTCGGGTGTTGTTCACCCGCCCCTCGGGCTCCCTGAGGCCGGAATGGCCCCGAGTGTGGCGGTGTCACCTGCGTGCGGCCAGGTGTGTGTGCAAAGTGCTCGCCTGACCTGTCAGAACAGCACGGGTACAAACCTCACACCTCAAAGCGCAGCATCCCCGAATTGTCTTTACCACGAGCGCAGTGGGGAGAACCTCTGGTTTCAAACCTCTGCCCCGGGTGGCTCCTTGAAGTGCGGTTCTTAGCGGGGGTTGAGCTCTGCAGTCCTTAGCGGGGGTTTTTGTCACCGTCCTTTTTTCACCACAGCCGATGTGGTGTGACAGCGTGAGGGGACGTGGTTGTTTTCTTGTGGAGCTGCTGGTTCTCCTCAGCGTTACCTCTGAGGACACCAGGGTCCTCTCATCCCTCGGGGCAGACACGGCCGATCCCTCAGGGCGGACAGGACCGATCCCCAGGGAGGACACGGCCGATCCCTCAGGGCGGACAGGACCGATCCCCAGGGAGGACACGGCCGGTCCCTCAGGGCGGACAGGACCGATCCCCAGGGAGGATATGACCGGTCCCTCAGGGCGGACAGGACCGATCCCCAGGGAGGATATGACCGGTCCCTCAGGGCGGACAGGACCGATCCCCAGGGAGGACACGGCCGGTCCCTCAGGGCGGACAGGACCGATCCCCAGGGAGGACACGGCCGGTCCCTCAGGACGGACAGGACCGATCCCCAGGGAGGACACGGCCGGTCCCTCAGG
>VZTE01000771.1:1002214-1022547 GCA_013397775.1 Eulacestoma nigropectus | reverse complement strand
GGCGCTGCAGCAGCCGCTCGGTGCCCCCGGCGTGTGCCGCCCCCGGAGCGCCCGTCCCCGCCGTGCACCATGGCAGAGGACAAAAGATGAGCGCCCTGATGGGGGTTTAGTTTGGGTTTATTTTCCGGAGGCTCCCGTAGAGCAGGTCCTTGTCACGCCGTTATTAGGGGCTCTTTCCAGGTTGTGCAGGAGATGCGTGGAGTCCTGGGCTGTGTGACATGTCATGGAGTCACCAGGGGATCCCAGAATGGTTTGGGTTGGAAAGGACCTTAAGGACCATTTCATCCCATCCCTTTGCCGTGGGCAGATGTCCCTGGGCTTTGTTTTTCTATGCAGGAAGCCACATTGTTTAACAGTGATATGCCAAAGGCTGGAATTTAAAGGTTAGTCCTTACCTGTGCTTTATGAAATTCCCACCGATTCTGCTCACAGCACGAGGGAAGGTTTTGGGCACATGGGCAGGTGTCCAGCACCACCACACAGAGGTTCAGCTGTAGGACCCCCAGCCAGACAATGTGATGCCGTAACTAACTGACTGCGGGGGAGACAGATCTGAAAAAAAACCAGAAAATAAAAAAAAGGCAGTGAAAGGTGCCAGGAAACAAAAGTAAACCCGGTGGAAGCAGTTTTATTGTTGAAGATAAGTGATATACGTTACGGTTGGGGTTTTTTTAGCAGCTGGAGTTGGCCTGAGCACGTCTGTTCGTGCAGATGTGTGTGGGGATTACTGGGAGAAAGACGAAGGACGGTGGCAAAATCAGAGAGGGGTGTTCCGAACACACCAGGCTGCGGCTGATTTTTTCAGTTCGCTGCCGAATTTCCCCATTTTGTTTTAATTTTAGGCCAGGCTGTTCCCAAGTTACCTGGCGCCATCCTCTCCCTCCGTGGCACGCATGAGGGAAGCTCTGGAGTGTGGGAAAATGGTGTGAACTGGCACAGCATGTCCTGGGAGAAGCGTGTTTGGATGTGGGGAAAGCAGCGGGTGTTGTGTGCGGGAGGCAGGAGAGGGTTTATTCCATTTTCATTTGAATAACGAGCATTGAATCATCTTTTCTTGCTCAAGAGGGGGGGGAAACCAGATGGCTGTGTGCTTGCAGGAAGGTTTTATTGCAGCTAATAGTGGTGTTTGCTAAGGACTGTGTACACAAAGGTAGAAGATCAAATACTTTTGTGGCAATGCCTGTTTATTTTGGGTATATGTGTTTTTCTGTGTTTTCGGTAGCCCCAGTAAGACCTGATGCACTCGGGGACACGTCAGGCAGCATTTGCTCGGTGTTTGTTTTAATGCAGCACTTCATAATAGTAATTTTTCAATGGTCACTTGTAGCCTTTTATCCAGATTGCTTTAATCAGCATTTGTGTTCTCTGTTGGCATTGCTCTGTCTTCTCCCGAGCCGTCTTTTCAAACATCGTTGGATTTTTTCAAGTGAAATCTTCATGCTTATTGCATCTGTCACTTCTGGGATTCACTCCAAGCGAAAGGCAGGGATTCAGTTTAATGGCAATGAGGAGGAACGCGCAGAAGGGGGAAATATCAGCTTTTCCCTGGGTGATGCAGCCCAGGGTGCCGAGCTCTGCCCTCGGTGACATCGTGGTGGCCACGTCCAGCATTAGACTTTAACGACGGCTCCGTAAAACGGCTCATTAAACCCAAAGGCTGTGTTGTGATGGGGAGGGAATTTATGTTCCCGGGTTTCATTTGCTGATCGATTCCCAGGAATATCCCTGGGATGCCAGCTTCCTATTCTGAAGACACGAGCAAAACACTTCCTGGCCTGAGTTTGCAGCTCGGTGAGGTCATCAGTGCACCACTCCCAGGGCCAGGAATGTCCTCTTGGGCAAGCTCACAGGCACATTTTCACTTGACTTTTAAAGTCTGGGTTTGTTTGTTTTGATTTTGCTTTACTGAGGCTTTTGTGATAATCTCAGCCCTTCTCCGAGGATGTGTTGGAACAGAAACTCACTGAGGATTTGAAGTGCCCCAGTTTAAGCCTTTGCAGGGCATAGGAACAAGAATTAAATGTCTGTGCTCTCTTCTAGCTCGCTCCCTGTAGTCTCCCCCACTTAATATTTTTGGGCTGGTGCATTCTGGTGGGTAACTCTGAAACTGGTCTGATTGGAAACTGCTTAGAGCTTCAGTTTAGTCAGCTCCTGGAGCCGTGTGTGAAAAGTCAGGCTGCTGGTGGCTTGGGGCTGACAGGATGTGAACTGCTGAGTTTTTGTCACGTTGTGCACAGTTGCAGGTGGTGGTGAATACTAAGTTAAAACGAAGCAGAAAAAGGTTTTAGGTTTAGCTGAGTGACTCAGGAAAGAAGCAGCAAAAGTCCATTTTTCTGGATGTGTTCGCTACACCAGTATGGTTGGGAATTGTTTACTGGGCCCTTTCTTTTTATCTGCTAATAGGATTGCTTTGTTCTGCTTTTCGTCCTGTGAGTAACCGTGCAAAAAAATGGATTATTTGTTTCTTTTTTTGAGGTTATAATTGTTCAGTGCATGACTTTTTGTGGCTTTTCTCATCTCAAACCACACATAGGCATGTGAAATACCAGCATGACACAGAACTGCTCAGCTGCTCCCAGGTCCCACTGGCAGCTTTGCAAGGCTTGTCCTTGGAGGAACAAACTGTCTGGAGAGGATCCTAATGGAATATACCAGCCATTAGTTGTATCACCAGCCATTAGTTGTGCTCGTGGGTTTGTGTAGGGAATATAAATCCAGTCAGGATTAATGGCTGGAGGTAATGATGTAGCTGGAAAGTAGAAGGTGGCTCTTGGGCAAGTGGATGATTTTACTTTACCCCCCCTCCCATGGAATTCCTGATGCCAATAAGATGGGGGGTGATCCCTTGGAGCACACACCTTCCTAAGGAGTCACAAAGTGCTCCTCAAATGGAAGAGGATTTTGTGATGGAACATCCTGAAAACTTTAAAATCCTGCTCTGTAGGAATGACAGAGAAATATTGAAAATGGCATCTGCTGCTGCCTCCAGAGGGGAAAGCCTGTGCTTTTTGAAGGCTGTTGATGTGCTCATGGTGGACAGAAGAGATCTCCTTGGTCTGGTGTTGTAGAAATGTGGTGACAAAACACGGCCTTTTGGACCATTTCTCCTCTGTGCTGATGACTTAGAGGGAGCATGGAGGCAGAATCACCTGCACTGGGGAAAGGACAATTTCTTCAGCATGAGCACTTCGCTTCTTCAACATCACTGGCTTTGTCTCAGCCCATGTTTTGTTGGTGATAACAATAAGTGATCTCTAATCTGCTTTTTGCTGAGCCTGTGATGACGTTTGAGGTCTGGCTCTCGATGGGAGAAGTTGCAGTGACTCTGACATTGAGCTGGGCCTCTCAGCCCAGCATAATTAGGTTTGTCTTGTTTTCCGTTTTTAATAATTGAATTTGAAAGAGCAATAGAAATAAACCAGTGGTGGGATCTGGCTTAAAGTGATTAAGGCTCAGCCTGAAGCTGAGATGAGCTCACAGCTCTCCTTGGAGTGTTGCTGAGCTGTGCTTGAGGCAAAGTGTTCCCCTTAGGAAGGACCAGGGTTTCCCCATGGTTTTCCAGATATTGGCTGCCATCTATGTAGGAAAAAGCACATAGGCAATAATTCTTCTGAGCTGAATATTAAGGCAGCCATTTCTGCATTTTTAGCAGATGTGTCTGAGCAGGATTTCCTACAACTCCATGGGAATGGTGTGCCTGAAACTACTCCTTGTTTGCATCCCTGTATGAACCTGGGCAGTGCATTGCACCTGCAGTTCCTGGTATAAGTAATCCCTGGGAAATGGACTCCACTCTGTTCCGAGTATTTGGAAATACGGGAACTTCCCCTCCCTCCCCCCTGGCTCTGCATATAGTTGCCATAGAGACAGTGTTCCGGAGTCCTTGAAAATCCATTGTTTCTCCCAAATAAACATCAAAATCTGCAGTATTAAAGCAGCACATTTTGCAGGGTCCCATTCCCGAGCATTCTTTCATCAGGAGCTGTTGTGTCAGGACGAGGAGCAATGGGCTCAAACTGAAAGAGGGGAAATTTGACTTAAGATATAAGGAAGAAATTCTTCCATGTGAGGGTGGGGAGGCCCTGGCACCGGGTGCCCAGAGAAGCTGTGGCTGCCCCATCCCTGGAAGTGTCCAAGGTCAGGTTGGACCGGGCTTGGAGCAACCTTGGATAGTGGCAGGTGTCCCTGCCCATGGCAGGGGGTGGAACGGGATGAGCTTTAAGGTCCCTTCCAACCTAAACCAGTCTGTAAACCTGATGGGGACTTGACGTCCTACAGCGTGCCAGATCTGGATGCTGGACAAACTGATAATGGGTGTAATTAGCAGCTCCAGGGATTAGCAGGCAGTAACAAATTCAATCCGTAGTAAGCAGCGTGTCCCTTGGGAACTGGGCAAACTGGCCATGCTGGGCAGACGATGGCCTGATAGGGAAGATTGTCATCAGCAAAGGCTCAATGCTCAGGCACCTGCTCAGGGCTGGAATTACCTCCTGGAGCTGCTTTTTCCCTCCCCCTTTTCACTTTAAATACTTAAAAAGCCCTCATGGTTTGTTGCTTCCTGCTGGAATCTGGATCCCCCAGCTGACTCAGGGTGTCTGCTTGGCATTTCCTTGGCATTTTTCATCATACCTGTGTGAAACAGATTGGTATCCTTCTTTCCAAGCTGGGAATGTGAGGTTACACATTTTACTCAGGGTCTGGCAGGCACTAGGCTGGGAATACTTCTAGCATGTACTACTTGTAGCATGTACTACTAAGTGGAGTAGTTGTTTTGCACATGGTTCAGGTATTTGCCCCAGCACACGTGGTGGGGCGTGTACATGTGGATAAATGACCATTGTTGCACTTTTAAACTCTTAATTTCTTACTTCATTCCTTTCTGCAGTATTTATATTAATGATAGCATATCTTGGAGGCTGGAGGCCCAAAGCTGTCTCGTTCAGAACAGGAGGTGTATTACATTTTTTTTTTTTTTTAAAGTTTTCAGTGATACTTTTTAAGGTTTATTTGAATTTTTGGATCTGCTGAGACCAATTTGCAAGGCAGGAGAAAATCCTGAGCCAGCTTAGGCAAACACGAGTTGCCAGACATTCCTCTGCAATATATTCTGCTTTAGCACAGCCTGAAGGGTGGGCACAAAACTCTTCTAGCTCAGTGTTGCTGTGCTTCAGCATCTTTTTCCTGGCCACTGCCAGAAAAATTGCTCCTTTCTGGAACAATTTGTCCTGTGTGGTGTTTTAAGGTGCTGCTGTTAAAGGTGGGTGCCTCTGGTTAGGGTCAGGCTACCCTGGGGTTATCTCCCTGCTCTTCCCTTGGCTCCCTGATGTTTCTTTGGGGGTAAAGGTTATCTTTTTGTTCTTTGTATCCATGCTTTGCCACATTGATCTTCTGCTCTACTCAGGGAATTCTTAAGTGCTCTGAAAGCTCCTATAAAAACCAGCTGGGCTTATCTGGGTGTAATTCTGTTGTTTTGGCCGGGCTCCTCCGGAGCTGCTGGAAATGCCACAGGGATTCCCAAAGGACTGGAAGTGTGGGTTGCACGTGCAGCAACATGACTGTCAAGCCAACAGGTAAGTAAAGCTTAAAGGTCATCAAGGCACAGGCTGTAATTCTTCACTGGGAACCAGTTCTCCAGCTGAGAGCAGCCAGCTGAAGGTCCAAGAATTCCCCAAGGAATCAGCCTTTGCCCAGTGTCGGAGTGGGTGTGATTCTCCCCATCAGGGAAGCTCAGAGGTGGAGGTGGTGCCGTGGAGGTGTCAAGGACAGGGGTAGGAAGATGTTTTTCCTCCTTGGATCTGAAATCTGTCTTCACAGCGCAGAATGCTTATTAAAGCTCTTTAATAGACTAAATCTATTTCCCTAAGTTAATTCCTGGTTTCTTGCCTGCCCAGAGAGGTGAGATTGGTGCTTTGTGTCACCCTCGTGGTTTGACACCAGGTTGTGCCCTCCCAGTGTCATCCCACGACAGGTCAGTGACAAAGAACATCTGCAGGACAGAGGAAATGTGTTTCAACTTGGAAGCCTCTGCTAAAACAGATGTTTGGGGGGCTGTAATTGGCACCATGAGATAGGGATTTAAAATCAAGTTAGCAGATTGAACTATCTGGATTTGAGTTTCAGCCTCCTCCAGCCCTGTCCTCCCTCCCCCAGCCGTGATTTCAAATTGCACGTTACGGAAACGGGACGGAATGACAATGGTGCTCTTGGAATTATAGGCTGCTTGGCCAGAAGAGCTGGCAGGACAGCAAATGGAAATGTGGAGAAACACACGCCAGTTCCAACTGGGAGCATTGAGATTCATTTTGCAGCTTGTTTGTACTGCATTAAAATCCGAGATGTTGGCGTTGTCCGGCCCGAACCTCCCACGTCCTGGGGTGAGGATGTTGTCTTTGACAATTAACCACTGTTGGGGTTATTTTGAGAACATTAAAAGCAGTTCAGTGTGGGTGCCTCACCTGTTGGTGGGTGGGTGTTACTCAGGATGTGCCAGGCAAGCTCATTGTCACTTTTTGGAGCAGAGTTTGTCCACTGAAAATTCCAGTGTGATGGACCACGCTGCTCTGTGCTGTACCTCCAGTCTACCTGAGATGTTCTCCAGGTTTCCAGCCCATCCTGTTTGCTGTTAGAGCAGGAGATGTGTGGCTGTGGTGTTGGTCCACGAGGTGCTGCCATTGCACTTGGCCATCCTGCTGCTCCCGGGTCACATTCCCCAAGGCGGCTCCGGCTTCTCCGCAGGCTCCCGGCAGGTCTGGGAGTTGTGCTCGGTCCAGCAGAGCTTGGAGCCGCTGTGGTCAGGCCGGGTCATGTGGAGAACGCTGCTCCTCGCTTGGTCAGTCTGACTCATTCTTGGCCAGGCTCTTTGAGAGCCTTGGTTGTGCTGATCTGTTGTTTTTGCCTTATTCCGGAGCTGGGAGGAATTTGTGTCCCAGTTAATTTGGTGTTTGGAGCAGAGGGTTCTGCAGGTCCTGGTTCCCTGCTGGTGCAGTGCTCTGGGAGAACTGGGACCTGCAACCTTTTATCTGTGAGATGGTTTATCTCTTAAAACACCTTTAATGTTTAGAGTTTCTACCTATGGATACCATGGGATGTTGTGATTCAGGAATAGAAAACAGCTTCTCAATTCCTTCGGGGATTGAGCTGGAGCCCCTCTGCCATGGAGCCAGGCTGGGAGAGCTGGGGGTGCTCACCTGGAGAAGAGAAGGCTCCAGGGAGACCTTAGAGCCTCTTCCAATGCCTAAAGGGGCTCCAGGAGAGCTGGAGAGGGACTTTGGACAAGGGATGGAGGGACAGGACAAGAGGGAATGGCTTCCCACTGCCAGAGGGCAGGGTTAGATGGGATATTGGAATTCTTGGCTGTGAGGGTGAAGAGGCCCTGGCAAAGATTTCCCAGAGAAGCTGTGGCTGCCCCATCCCTGGAAGTGTCCCCAAGGCTGGGTTGGACAGGGCTTAGAGCAACCTGGGACAGTGGAAGGTGTCCCTGCCCATGGCAGGGGAAGAACTGGATGAGCTTTAAGGTCCCTTCCAGTCCAAACCATTCTGGGATTTCTACTTTCACTAAATCTTCTGGTCATTTTTTAAGGAATGATCCAATTAAGTAAGCGAGGAGAAGCAGGGTAATGTTTCCAGTAATGTCCACTGGAGTTTACCAGGAACTGTGCTTAGAAAACACCCTGTTAATTGAGTTCCCTTCATGTCTGCACCTCTTCTTGACTCCAGCAGAAATGGGAAATCCTGCAGGTGTTTTTCTTTAGGTTCCCAGCACCTGGGAGCTGCTGTCTGCTTGACTTCTTAAATCCACCATGGGAGAGGACAGCTAAATCCTGGCTAGGGGCTGAGTGTCAGGTCTAGTGCTACTGGTGAGCTCCTCTATCACCCACATAGAAACTCATGAAATAAATTATTTCATTTAGGCAGATTTGATTGCTTTGAGCTGTAGGAGAAAATAGAGATGAACATACGGCATTTTTCTGCTGTGAGCACTCTGTCAGAAAAAGGTGCTTGGTTGGTTGGGAATGCTGGAATCTGGTGGTGATTTGGTGAGAATTTCACGAAGCTGTGCTGGGGAGCAGCTCTTTTCCTGTTCATAACCACCAACCTTTACCCAAAAAAAAAAGAAAAGCATCCAATGTATCTCGGGAATATGGCCTGGAAAACACTGGCATGTAACCTTCAAGCGAGAGAGGAATCCAGCGGGTTGGGGCAGCAGCTCTGACCAGATTGCTACTTCCCTGTTAGCTCTGATAAGAGAACTAGGTCAGTGCTGGGGAGAAGCATTTTATCACTGACTTCCCTTAGCTGGAATCCTGGGAGAGCCGTGTGCTCCTGCTCGTGTTTCCCTTGGGATCACGGTGTGGTCTGGAGCCCTGTTCTTCCCTCCTCCCCAAGGCTGCTCAGATGGGTGTCAGCAGCATCCCTGGGGCTGCCGTGATGTCTCTGGCTGCAGCTCCCAGGGCTGTTGTTCAGGGTATCGCTCTGTCTCTTGGCAGTGGATGGGACGAACTGTGCAAAGAAGCTTCTCTGGTGTTTATTCCAGTGGAAAAGAAAAGGAAGGATTTTTGGAGGGGATCACGTGAAAGGCCACGGCCTTCTGTGGTCGGTTGCTGGAACAGCGGTGTCGGAGGTGGGAGTGTGTGGGAGGTTTCCCTTTCCTTACCCAGTAAAAAAGCTTCTGTGGTGTCCAACCACTGTGCAACTGTCTCTGCTGGCAGCAAAAGTGGAAGCTGAAATGCAGGGATCACAGAATCCCAGAATGGTTTGGGTTGGAAGGGACCTTAAAGCTCATCTCATTCCACCCCCTGCCATGGGCGGGGACACCTTCCACGCTCCAACCTGGATTTGAATGCACTGAGGCACCTGGAATGCTCAATCCCCGCTCTCTTAGCCCTGAATTTTGTATGTTACTTGCCTTTATCAGGTTTTTATCCTGAGTTTCAATCCTTTATTTGTATCTCCACTTTGCTCTCCTCTTTTCATTTTAATACCCTTTTCTGCCCAGCCCGTGGTAACATCCCCTAGAACATCCCCCACCACCTATGAGGTGGGGCAGCTTTAGTGCCAGCTGACAGAGGATGCTCTAAAAGAAAAAAACCCCAAAGAAGAGGTTGTTTGGAGGCTGCTGCTCCAGTACAGCAGGAGAACTCCCATTCCTGCTGGTGTCTCCCTTTGCTGGTTACCCATCCCGCTATGGCTCCTGCTGAATTATTTTGTGTAATGATTTTTGTGTGCATTCATTGCTCTGCCTTGCTGGTAGATGACACAGATTAAATGAAGCCAGGCAACGCTCTCAGTCCGGGGTAATGACTTTAACTGCGGCGTCCTTTTGTCACTGCAAATTATGGTCAGTGATGTAATGCTGGATGTGGAGATACAGTGACAAAGTGTGGGAGTGGTAAGATCATCCCAGAAGGGTTTGGCTTGGAAGGGAGCTTCAAGCTCATCTCATTCCACCTCCCTGCCACCGGCAGGGACACCTTCCACAAGCAGGTGATTCTCCAAGAAGATGAATTGTATCCCTGGAAGTCTCGAAGTGAAAATAGCCCCGGGGGGGAGATGTGAGGGGACCACACACAGGTAAACCCTCAGGAAGTAACGAGTCCTTCTCGGTGATCCTGGGAGATTTGAGCTCTACAGGCACTTCTGACTTAGAGTTCTTCATATTCTAAAGGTTTTCACGTGATCATTTCAGGTTACAGCTCTGAAATCCAGAGTTGTATCAAGTGTTTCACAGGTTGCGGCCAACACCTTGCGCTTCGTCCAGGACAGAAATTTCAGCTTATTCAAAGTTTGGGTTGTGTTACATTTTTGAATGTGCTGGTCTCCCCAGTTGAGATATAATCAAATTCCCTGGTAGTTTGTGGTTTAGGTTCCCATCCCAAAATAGAATCTTGCCAGTGGTAGAACAGCTGGAAATTTCAGTATTAAGTTCATATTCCAGCTTTTTGTCTTTAAAACGAAGTGAAATCAGATGGCAGGGTCTTGCTCAACCTGGGCTCAAGTAACCAAAGACTGAAAATAATCTGCACACAAATAGGATGTGTTTTGGAATTGTGACCATCTGTAGTAGTGTTCACCTTTGTTTTAAATAACTCTGAACAGCTGAAAACAACAGTTCTGTCAGCAGTGGACTGGATATGGATTGATTGGAAAAGGGATACACAGAGGGAATAGTGTTGTTTTTAAAAGCACAGAAACTGCATCAAGGCATTCGTGACTGTTCCCTTTTTCTGCTGAGCTTTCATGAGAAGTTGTGGGGTGAGCTGAACTTTTTGTGGCCACGTGACATTTTTTTCCCCCCATTTCCTTCCTTGCCCGAATCTTGCAAGACTTGGTATCACGAGACTGAGTTCTTTGATTTTGTGGATACTTGGAGAGGGAGACGAAGTTTTCCAAGAGCACGTAGTGACAGGACAAGGGGGAATGGGCTCAAACTGAACAATGATAGGTTTAGGTGAGGTATTAGGAGAAATTTCTTCTCTATGAGGGTGGGGAGGCCCTGGCACAGGTTGCCCAGAGAAGCTGTGGCTGCCCCATGCCTGGAAAATGTCCAAGGCCAGGTTGGCCAGGTCTCGGAGCAACCTGGGATGGTGGAAGGTGTCCCTGCCCATGGCAGGGGGAGGATCTGGATGAGCTTTAATGCCTCTTCCAAGCCAAACCATTCTGGGATTCTGTGATACTAATTCCTCCTCCAGCCTTGCTGGTGACATACTGGTGACAGTGGTGGCGATATTTCCCTGGAATAGGTGTGCAGCTGGCCTGAGCCCAGGGCAGTGTGTGTCCCTGGCGCTGTGCTTGTGCATGGCCCTGGGTCACCGAGAACCCCGGAGCTTGCACAACCAAGGCTCTGGAGTGAGGAAATGCCAGAGGGGAGCGATTAGGAAAGAACCTGGAGGTCTCTGTGCCCTTTCTCAGTGGGGTGCAGCTGCTGGCTCAGTCCCCGCTCCCTTGGGCCCACAGCGGTGGGACGGAGCCGTCCTTGCCGTGAGGAGCAGGAAGCACGAGGGGATGGTGGTGTTTTAATGGCTCCAAATCCCCTGAACGCCTCTGTCCTCCCTTCCATGTGTGGCTCTGTACCTTATCTTCCACAGGATGTTCAAAGTGCTCCGAGGAGTGAATTAGCAGATTCCTCGTGGGCTTTTCTCTGCTGCTTATCTCCGTGATGGCCAACTGCTCTGCAGATGTGGCTCAGCCCTGCTCCCAGGGAGGGTGTTCTCTCCATGCCAGGGGCAGGTTGGAACATCCATGGCCTGGTTTGGGTTTAGGATCATAACATACTTCCTATATTTTTTTATAAAACCAGCTCTGAGCGCTCGTTGGTTTTGCTGATGAGGCCCAAGTGGCTCAGCCCAGGTGTTCAGGAAGATCTTGGGCCTCACAGTTGGTACTTGGGAATCCTCTGGGCTTTCCCATGCTGCAGTTTCACCAACGGGACCATCCCCTGTCCCTGCTGACCCCAGCACCCCATCCATCCCATAACATCATTCATAACTGGTGCTGGTGCATTGCCTATAGAACCACTGAATTATTGAGGTTGGAAAAGACCTTTAAGATCATCAAGTCCAACCACTGACCTTTTTATTTTTATTTTTTTTTTAATCTGCTTCTCCTTTTTTAACAATTGAGACTGGACCTTTAATCCAAAGCTCCTCAGCAAGGCTTAGACTGGGAGTTTGGGGATTCACCATCAACAGCTGCAACTTGACTTTTCCCACTTAAGGAAGAGCCTTTTCAGTCCGAAGGCCCAACCTTCTGAAAACGCTGTTCTCCCTATCCACTGGATTTGTATCTCCTCACCGCCCCCCTTAACAGTAGCCTCCGGCTGTCTGACTTCAACTGGCCTTTTATTCCAATGCCTCCCTTTCCAGGAGGGATCACAATCACATGGGCTGAGCAGGATTTTGCCATTAGTGGGGGGTTTTCCTGTAAGTGTTCCCTAGCAGGATGCATTTCCTCTTGCATAAGCAAGGCTGCAAACCCTCCGAAGCCACAGAAATCCATCTGTTGGATTCTTGAGACAGATAAATCCTTTATAAACAGGAAAATGGGCAAACTCATGGTAGCTCTTGTGACACATCGTGATGGGAGATCAGAAAGGAGTGGAATGAAAAGTATCCCTGTGCAAGCGTGGCTGGTGGCGTCCAGCCTTTCCCAGGTCCTTTCAAAAGCTGCCACAAGGGCTGGGGCTGTTCAGAGGGCACAGACTGGGAGAGGAACCCAAAGTTTTGGTAAAATTCAGCTGGAAGTCATCCAGGGAGGGAAAAAATAAGAGATTTGGAGGCTCTGTCCCCACCAAGATGCCGTGTGTGGCCGAGTGGGATCCAGGAGCTCAGCGGCCGTAGATCTGTCAGCACTTCTATTGTGGAGGCCTTTGCAGGGTGTCCAACGCTTCTGTTTTAATTTTGCTGAGGGTTGTAACTCTGGCAAAATTTAAAGGCCTTTCAGCTCCCAGTCAGGAGGTTTTAAATCCTCTCAATTTGCGCTTTAGCCCCCAAAAATATTTTCTGTCTAGCAAGTGGATGGAGATGGTTCCTCAGCCAAGGTTTAACAGCACAGATAATAATCTGATTAATTTCTTTTTTTAAAGCTCTTGTCCCAAGTCCACTTCCTAAGAGAAAATCCCCAGCACAGCCCTGTTAGCCATGGATACACTTCCTTACACACTTGGGTATTTCCAAAGTCACTTCCCAAGGTTCCCTGAACCGCCCAGGTCATCCTTTTGCAAGTGTGATAGAGGCTGAATCAGCCTTTCCTTAGGGTGAATCATCTCAGGTGTTGGTGTCTCACCTGATAATCCTAAAAGTGGCACAAAAAAGACATGGACCTGTTAGAGCAGGTCCAAAGGAGGCCATGGAGATGCTCTGAGGGCTGGAGCCCCTCTGCTCTGGAGCTGGGCTGGGAGAGCTGGGGGTGTTCACCTGGAGAAGAGACGGCTCCAGGGAGACCTTGGAGCCCCTGGCAGTGCCTAAAGCAGCTCCAGGAGAGCTGGAGAGGGACTTTGGATAAAGGATGGAGTGACAGGACAAGGGGGAATGGCGTTAAGACAAAAGGAGGTAGATTTAGATGGGATATTGGAAAGAAATTCTTGGCTGTGAGGGTGGTGAGGCCCTGGCACAGGGTGCCCAGAGAAGCTGTGGCTGCCCCATCCCTGGAAGTGCCCAAGGCCAGGTTGGGAGGTGTCCCTGCCCGTGGCAGGGGGTAGAACTGGATGAGCTTTCAGGTTCCTTCCAAACCAAACCGTTCCATGAACTGGCCAAGGCTGGAGATCCTGCCCGTGACTCTGCTGAGAGAACCTGTGGCAACCAAACTGAGCTGTTGATTTTCTTGGAGATGGATGAGGAAGAAAAGGAGAAGGGAGGGGATCCTTTGCACTGCAGGATCGAGAAGCAAAGAGGAGACTAAACGCTCTTCCCATTTAAGGACAGTCTGTGGCAGGCACAGGACTCTTTTGGGGTCCTCAGGCTCCAGCTCCCCCCCGTTGGGTTTTTCACCTGCTCTCCCTGGTGAGCTGAAAGAGCCGCAGCCGCTGCTCCTTCCAACCACAGGCAGCACATTCCCCCCTCCTTCTCCTTGGAGAGCAGCCAGATCAAAATGGCTCTGATCCAACGCCAAGAATCACTCCCTTTGCTATGGAAATGAGCACTTGGGGGCTGCTCACCATGTGTTCGTCAGAGAGTTCCTGCTAAGGATGACGAGCTGTAGGTGGGGAAGAGGGCAGGGAAGGTGTGTTCCAACAGATCCCTTTGGAACAAATAAGGATATTTTTGGATGCTCCTGAACTCTTTGCATTTTTTAAAAGTCATTTATAGGAAACCAAATGATTACCCTTTGCATCAAACGGTGAAAATGAGGGAAATAAAGTAGTAGGATTTCACCATGGGATAAAGGGAGTTTCTCTTCTGTGAATGTGGAAGGGGTGACAGAACCCCAGGATCTGATATTTGAAATGAACATTTTTTCCTGCTGTTCTGGTATTGATCAAGTGAAGAAGAGACACAATTATCCACAAATAATCCTTTGTAACCATCACACCTGAATTCCCCGCATTGGAGCAGCCACATTCCCAGCTCCCTGGCTCTGTGGGATCCAGGCGATTTGCTCTGCTTGCTCAGCACGACAAGTTCAAACCTTCACTTTACCTTCTTCCCAACAATCTGATTTTAATCTGGATTCACAGCAGGGTGGGAATGTTGCCAGGGGGTGAACGCTCCTGGAAATCCACCAGTGCACAAAGCGGGAGCCTTTTCCCTGCTCCTGGATGAGTCGAGCGGGCGGATGATGAGTAGGGTTTGCTGCAAGGTGGGAGAGGGCTGAGCTGGGCCCGAGTTCCGGTGCTGTCATGGCACGCTGGGCTTGGGAGAACATTCCCAGTGTCCTGGGGGTGGCCTGGGGTCACCTGGAATGGCAGAAAGGAGGGATGATGGGGGTGGTGCTGCTCTTGCACGGTGCTCGCTGCCAGACCTGGCCATGGACTCAGAGGTTCAGCCGAGCCCTCGCGGTTCCTGGAGGAGCCCTCGGGATGGAAGCGTGTGACAGGGCTCAGAATGAGTCGACACAAACCAGTTACTGGGTGTGGAACTGCGTTTTTTATGATGTGTCTTAACTGAACCTTGAGACTTCAGCATTTCTTGTCATTTTGGGCATCTTGGAGGCGAGATTCACCTTTTCTTTGTGCATCTTTTGGTGAGGCTGGGATCGTGCTGTGAGTGTCCAAGGCCAAGTTGGATAGGAGTAGTGGAAGGTGTCCCTGTTCACCTTGGGGGTGGAACTGGATGAGTTTTAAGGTCCCTTCCAGCCCAAACCATTCCATGATTTTATTTAGTGCTCTCACCTGCTGGCTGGAGCTGGAGAGCAGCTCCTGGTTTACGACTTCCCATCGCACTCTGGTGTTCCGGGGTGTGTCCAGCGTGGAACAGGCCTTTGATTAGTGCTCTGAGGGAAACAGTGGGCAGAAAGTGCATTACACAATTCCAGTAACTGATGGAAGTAGGGAGGGAGCCTAAGTTCAGCTTTAACAGGATAGAAATCATTAACAATTTCCAGATAGCTTTTTTTCTGTGGACATCTCAAACACCCCAGTTCTTCCCAAAATTTTGCTTTTAAAACCTGGTTTTTCTTAAACATTCTTAATTATCCTTAAAGTATCAGTATGGGAAAGGTACTGTGGGGAGCCCCCAGCTGCTCTCCGTGGCTGGGAATGACTGTGGAGCTCTGTGTCACCAGTGTGCGGGGCTGAGGTCAGCGTGAAGGTGTTGGGTGGCCTCCACCCCACACCTGGGACAGGCATCCCCATCACAAAACTGACCCCAAATCGGCGTGGACTGGGCACACTGGTGGCTCCAGTGGCACTGGGACATCCCTGTCCCAGCAGCTGAGCCGCCGTGGAAGTGACCAGTGCCAAACGGGCTCTGGTGGAAAACAAATCCTCTGCTTCTTCTCCCTTATCTCTGCGGAACCAGAGAGTTTCACTGCAGAGCTGTCTGTTTCGTTAATTGGAACATTTTTTCTCCTCTTCAAACACATTCCGTGGCATTTCCCGGCTCTGATGAGCGCTTCCCTGCAGTTATCCCGCTTTTTGTCGCTGTTAATTTTTTATTTAACCTCCCAGACTACAAAACAGCCATCAACGCTCGGCGCTTCCCCGCGAAGCCTTTGCAGTCACAGCCAGCCCTCCGAGCTTTCATCACGTTTGCAGCAGACAGCCTGGGAGCAGGGATTCGGGATGCAGCCACATTCCCAGTCTCTCACTCCGGAGCATCGCGCTGGAGCGAGGAGCTCCGGGAGCTGAGCAGTTCTTCCCAGCCTCTCCATGTGCTCGGGGACCCCTTCTGGGAGGCGAGACAGGAGGTGGACTCTGCTTATTTTTATTTTTTCCCTTTTTTTTTTTTCCCTAGAGACTGGGACAGAAATATTTTTCCCATATGTAAAAGGGCTGTATGGAGGCTCCTCTTCTGCTCCCTCTTCTCTGAGGGAGATGGGAAAAGCCCATCCCAGATGCGAGGTTGTATCCCTAGTCCAAGGCTGGTGTTGTGCCTGTGTCTTCTCCCAGGTGCTGGAATTTTCCACACCGATTCCCCTTCCCTCTCTTCTAACTCCAGCATTCTTGAAAATAATTTTTCTCAAGAAATGCTACAGACACACCAAGTTAATTGGAGTCATTAACTTGTTTCCATTACTCCTTTCTGCCTAGGAAACTCATTTTTTTAAGGGAGATTTTGGAGTTAGAAGAAAGAACTGGAAGCTAGGGAACATGTGGAACCACTTCACAGGAACACCGGATTTTGAGAGCTTGCATTTTTATTTACATCTTCTGGACCCTGTCTGACTTGAAAGTAAACAAGTTCAATCCAAGACTAGATTTATCCCTGAAAATATGTGGAGACTTGTCTAAAAACTGCTTTTGGGATTAGGAACTTCCTTTACTGCAGTCAGGGAACACATTTACAGTGGGGAAATTAATGCTTAACTGGCAAATTCTGCAAAAGCCCCCTGGAAATGCAGTTGGGTTGGATGCAAAATAACCTGAAATTTTAGTTAATAAAAGAAGGAAAAGGCAAAGCTGGCTGAGAATTTGGCAGGTCTTAAGGTGGAGGATCCCTGGAAATGTCCGAGGCCAGGCTGGATGGGGCTTGGAACAATCTGGGATAGTGGAAGGTGTCTCTGCCCATGCAGAGGGGGTGGGATGGGATGAGCTTTAAGGTCTTTGGTGCCAAGAGGACGGTGCCAGACTCTTTCCAGCAGTGCCCAACAACAGGATGAGGAGCAATGGCCATAAACAAAACCACATTGAATTCCACCTCAACACAAGGAAGAACCTCTTTCCATGGAGGGTGGCTGAGCACTGGAACTGCCCAGGGAGGGCGCGGAGTCTTCCTCTTTGGAGACATCCCAAACCCACCTGGATGCATTCCTGTGTCCCCTGCTCTGGGAGAGCAGCCTTGGCAGGGGGTTGGACTGGGTGATCTCCAGAGATCCCTTCCCACCTTGATGCCTTAGGTTCTGGCTTTTATATTTTTAAATCCTGTACTGCCCAGTGTGTAACTCTGAAGTTTCTTGGAGCCTGTGGGCTGCTGCTCTCTTATGCCAGACAGACACAACAAAGCCTCTCTGAGCTTGTTGTTCAAGGACACTTAGGCTGTCCTAGGCCCAAAAGGTGTAAACCAGGGCCTCTGGAGAGGTGGAGAAATCGAAGAAATTACATCATTAGCTAAAGTTTTAATTGGTGAATTTATGCTGATATGCAGATGAAGCAAACCTATAAAAGTGTGAAGAACTTGTGACTCGTCCAGCTTGGGGTCCATCTTGGGGTCCAGCCTGGATGTGGCCTTTGGCTCCCCAGGGTGCACCTTTGAAGGCCTTTCAAATAAATATCCACCTTTATTCCCTTACTCCTGTCTAGTCTCTGTTTCTAGGTAGCCCCTCAAGGCATCAACCCCAGCTATTCTGGGATCCTGTCCCTTCCAAACCAAACCATTCATCAACCCAAACCACGCCATGATTCTACGAACAGCGAGCGAACCTGTGTTCCCGCGCTGCCGGAAGCGGGGCGATGGAGCTGATGAGAAAGATCCGGTGCTGTCGATCCTCGTCCAGGAATCTTCTGGGCAAAAGCAGGACATCCTTCCCTTGGAACTGACCTCCCCCCTCCTTTTGCATCCCTGTGCAGACACGATGAGGCGGGTGGTACGACAGAGCAAATTCCGGCACGTCTTCGGCCAGGCGGTGAAGAACGACCAGTGCTACGACGACATCCGTGTGTCGCGCGTCACCTGGGACAGCTCCTTCTGCGCCGTCAACCCCCGCTTCGTGGCCATCATCGTGGATGCCAGCGGCGGGGGAGCCTTCCTGGTGCTGCCTCTGCACAAGGTAAGTGCTGCTGGAATATTTCTGGAGTCACCCGCTCGGCTGTGCTGTCATCCCGGCGTTTCTTTGGGAATAATGAAGGCTGGGAAGTGTCGGCTGTGGTGACAACCGCTGCTCAGTGGTGCCATGTATGAATGTGTTTAATGTTTGTAATCAGTCTGATGCTTCCTGTACATTAAACACGACAAACAAGTTGTTTGCTTGACTCATCTGAGCCAATTCTGGCAGAACTTTCCACATAGAATCGTATTTTAGGAGCCTCTTTATGATCAAGTCAGGTTTTTCTACTGTCAGGGATTCAGCTATTTTTTTTTTGTCAATTTGCTCAGGAATCACCTGAATCCAACTGCTCCTTGCAGATTTAATTCAAGAACCACCTGAATCCGACTGCTCCTTGCAGATTTAATTCAAGAACCACCTGAATCCGACTGCTCCTTGCAGATTTAATTCAGGAATGCCCAACTGCTCCTTGCAGCCCCACATTGGAGGGATGTGAAGGAATGAGCTGGTTCCAAGAAGGGCATTCCTGTTGCCCCTGGTCCTGCATGGAAAAGTCACATCCATCTTCTGGAGGAGATTCCTCTCATCCCTTTCTGATGCTTAACCAGCAAATTCTTGTCATCAAAAGTCTTTTTTTGCAACATTTTCTTCTCTGTGACCCTCAAGCTCCTCTCTTAAGCCTGTGGTTAAGTTGTCCTCAGTCTGTCATCAGCCCTGAGCTGCCTTCCCAGCTCCACTTCCACATCTGCCCTGTGGAATACAGAATTAGTGCCCAGGACTGAGCACAACTTCCCAGCCGGCCAGGGCAGAGCAGAGGCAGCGACTTCTCCCTCGTGTTAAGCAAAGCCAAACCCCAACCTCCCGAAATAGCTCCGTTTGCTGCTCTGATGAGCAGCCTTTCCCTACCCTGGGCTCATCCTCAGGCCACGTGTCCTCCTCCTGCCTGGACCACGCGTGGTGGCACACCCCTGGATTAGGAATTCCAGATGCCGATGGCAGGGGATGTGCATCCCTCTTTTCTTCTCGTGCATCCGTCTTTTCTTCTCTTACATCCCAATGTTTGGAGCACAAATCTGATGAGGGAGATTGGGGGGGCTCAGCCTGGAGCAAAGGAGGCTCAGGGGGGACCTTCTGGCTCTCCACAAGTCCCTGACAGGAGGGGGCAGCCCAGTGGGGGTCAGGCTCTGCTCCCAGGGAACAAGGGACTGACCATGAGGGAATGACCTCAAGTTGTGCAAGGGGAGGCTCAGATTGGATATTGTGGAAAATTTCTCCATGGAAAGGGTTGTCAGGCATTGGAACAGTCCACCCAGGGCAGTGATGGAGTCTCCATCCCCAGAAGGATTTAAAAGCCGTGGGATGTGGCACTTGGGGACATGGTGGCCTTAGCAGTGCTGGGGGAACAGTTGGACTCAATGGTCTCAGAGGGCTTTTCCAACGTTAATAATTCCATGATTCTGTGTTTTCTCAGTCCCTGGCAGAAATTCCTGCTAATTCTGAGTACCCTGGCCTTTTGCATTTTTTAAGTGCCATCTCTGGCATTATTTTCACACCCATTCTGTTCTTCCTCCCACCCTCACTCTATTTATCACTGCCTTGGTGCCCTCAGCTCCAATCCTGCCTTCCACAACCACTTAATATCCACATCTGAGGAGCTTCCATGGGAAGCTGGAGGAGCTGTGTCCCTCACCCCCAGCCTGACACGTTCTTTTGCAATGCAGTGCTTTGCTGGCTCTGCTCTAACCAGTTCCTGTGTTCCACATTTATTTTTATAGCCCGGGCTGATGAAATTGTTCCTTCAGTTCCTTCAACACCCTAAATAACATTTGGATTTCTCTTTGAGCCCGTTTAGCACAGATACTTATTAAGCTCCCCACAGCAAAATCCTTGTTGTTATATTCAGGGGAAAAAAAAAAAACCTAAAGGCAATTTTCAACCGTGGGTTTGGGCTGATTTTAAAATTGAGCCATAAAAATACACTTGCTGCATTTCTGCAGGGAAAAGGGCCCATAACGACATCGTGGCTGCTCAAACCCAGCGCTTTGCGGCTCACTGGGAATTACTTGGGATGTGGCTGACCCCTCGGTGCGGGGTGAGCACAGAAAAGGGGGGATTTCACTCGTTTTAATGTGCTTTTTCTTGCCAATTTTCGGTACTGTTGCGGGGTTTTGTTATGGCCGGGGCTCGTCGCTGCCGGGTAGGCGGCTCCCAGCTCCCTCCCGGCGCTGGGCCGGAGGTCTGGGGGTGTTTTTGTGGGCGGGATGAGCCCCCCGGGACCCCGCACCCACGTGCTCGGGGTGGGGAAGGGGGGGGACGAACACCGGAGGGAGGGGAAGCCCCGCCCCTCTCCCCACAAACCCCGCCCCTCCGCGCGCGCGCACCCGCGCCCGCCGCAGCGGCACTGCGGCGGCCGCGGCTTTTTACCTTATATGGTCATGGCAGCGCTCGCGGCCGCCGCGCCGGTTGGCGGGGGGGGG
>VZTE01000771.1:966827-1001760 GCA_013397775.1 Eulacestoma nigropectus | reverse complement strand
TGAGGGTCTCTCCGCTCCCACCCCCCTCCCCACGCCAGACAGGGGTATGGGAGACCCTGGGGCTGCATCCCCTTTCCATCCCCGCGGCTCCCGGAGTAGCCGCAGCCGGTGCAGCCGAGCCGGCTTTGCCGGCTGTGGAAATGCTTTGTCTGAACTTCCTGTTTTCTTGCACGCACATGTGCAGGGGCTTTGCCAGAAACTCGCCATTCCCATGCTCCGGCAGGAGCCGCTGAGCATCAGGCAATCCAATTCCCACAGGTTGCTTGGTCTGGAGGGTTGGCCTCTGTTGGAATGAGCCACATAGTTTGGAAAAGCTGTAATTCCTCTCGGTCAGGGCTGTGTAGGTGATAAGAGCCAGGGTAATCAGCGTTAACTCTGCTCACCAGGGAAGAACTGGAAACTTCCCTGCTTGTTCTGGGCTGTGGTTGTAGGGTTGGTTTTCTCTGACCCTTAACCCAGAGAAAGCTTTGGGTACACAGGAGAGGTACCAGATAAAAATTCTCTGGGTTTCCTGATGTGTTTGTTGGGCAGGATGACTTGGAAAAACACCTGGATTCAGGGGTGGTTCTGGTGCTGGGTCTGTGCTCCAGCAGAACTGGAGACAAATTTCTTTCCTCCCCTCCTCAAAAACTCTTTGCACTTTTTGTCTGCACAGAAAAACCTGCTGCAAATGTTCCTTTTTGTTTGAGTTCATGCAGAAGGATCCGTTCAGCCACGAGTTGTGTTACGTAAGGCCTTTACCAGAGGTTTATTCAGTCCCTTTTGGATATAGCTTTTATTAGATTTTCCATTTTCCTGATCGCTTCCTGCACTCCCTTCACACCAGCAGCATTCCTGCAGGATCTGGGATCAGATGGTGCCCAGAGAAGCAATTAGCATGTGGGTGGGGGCGTGCACACCTCGGAAATGATCTTCTCCAAGGAATATGTTGTTCTGCAAGTGACAGGCCTTGGTGTTCATCCATGGCATATGAGAGTTGTTAAGCAGCTCTTCCCAATTCCTATTCCACCAGGAAGGATCTGGGAGAAAGAAAAGTCATCCTTTTCTGAACTGTGTGTAAAATAAAACCAGGAGGTTTTGCTGTGATGGGTTTATTGAGCCTTTCCAGCCCTTTTAGGGGGAGTGTGATGGATTTTGTCCTTTTCTTTCACCTTGGATTTTTCTCTATAAAAAGAAGTTTCTATTTATCACTGTCAGCTTGATTCCAATGGATCATCAGCTTCTAATGTAGTAGGGAAGAGAGGGCAGCAGAGGGGCTGATGGATCTCATTCCTCTAGGAAAAAAAAGCAGCAAATTCCATTCCCTGTCTTACAGAGGTTTGTACAAATACCTCTGCAATTTTAAGGCCTTCCTAGTGAAAATGGAAGTTGTGCTTGGTGGAGCCCTGGGTCATCTGTTCCCAGCTCGTGGGGATGATCCCTGTGGATCCCTGCCTCCTTGCCCAGCAGCTCTGCTCTTTCTGGGTGCCTGCTCATCCTCTGAACCGCAGCAGGGTTTTACCACTTTATCCAGAACCCTCAGCTTCTGGGATACCCATTGGTTTTCCTGCACTTGGGAAGGAGCAGGGGGATGAACTGCTTTGGAAATCGTATTTTAGAGAGGGAACAAAAGAGTGGCCCTGTCCCTTTTTAATTGTGATTTCTGGGCAACAGGTCTCTCTTTTTGACATTCAATTCTGGGGTGTGTTTAGAGCTTTCCTGTAGAAGCTGGGACAGACATCCATGGAAATGCTGGAGCTGTGCTGCACTCCCAGCTCCAAGTGATGGGATTTTGCAGGTTGGGTTGGGTGTGAGGACTGCTTGTGTTAGGTTTTTTCCCCTCTTTAAAGCCAGCATGTGGCAGCCTGGGATGGAATCATGGAATCATTAAGGTTGGAAAAGACCTCCAAGCTCGTCAAGTCCAACCTTCAACCGAGTGCCCCCATTCCCACTAAACCATATCACAAAATGCCCCAACTGCCTGTGTTTTAACACTTCCAGGGATGGTGACTCTCCCTCTTCCCTGGGGAGTCTGTTCCATGCTTGACCACCCTTCCAGTGAAGAAATTTTCCCCACTATCCAGTGTCACAGCCCTGCAGCTGCCAAGGCAACGAGGAGAACGAGAACACTGCTGAGGGATTCTTGGAGAGCACAGTGGTCTCTTATTGCCTGACTTTCCAGTGGATCTTTTGGGAATAACACTTCCTAATCTTCCAGATTAGTTCTGGATGCCTGGATTGGGCTGTGGGTGGCTGATGGCTCTTGGGCATGGGCAGGAGCTTCCATTTCAGCCCAGTTTTCTCCCGAGTTCCTCCTCCAGGCCCAGCTGCTGCAGCCAGAGGTGGAGGCTCAGTGCTCAGAAATTCAACTTCCTTGAGTGAAACTTAGGAGGTTTTTTAATGAAAATGTAGGTTTTAAAGAAAAGAGGAGCATTTTCTCTAGCAGAGAAAAGGTGCAGTCGGTTGTGGGTTTCAAACTTTGCAGTTGTGACCTGATTTCCTTCCTCAAACTTGTGCAGAGTGAGGGGGGAGCTGCTTTGGCTTGTGCAACTCGATGCCACTTCCCTAATTTGAACGGAGATTTCAAGGAGCACAGCCACGGGCTGGGGAAGCAGCTGTTCTCCCTGATATTTTTACCATAATCCATGAGCTGTTTCCTGCCACCAAATGCCCTTTTCTGGCAGAGAAACGATCACAAGGCACTCAAATTAATTCATAAAACTCCCACTTTTAGGAGCAGTTTTCTTCTGTTTCTTATCCATCCCTTTTGGATTTAATATTTTTTTTTTTTTTCTCATCTGATCTGGATTTAATATTTCTAATGATTTAACTTTTTTTTTTTTTTCCTGATCTGGAATACATGAAAGCACTTAAAATTAATTTAATAAGGCAAATTCGCCCCTTGCTGAAACACCTGAATATTGGGTGTGTGTTCAGTCAACACCAACTTTATTAAAAATCCTCAAATTCACCTTTTTGACCAACATCTTATAAAATACAACTCCAGATTTCAAAAGTTATCAGGGATGTGTCGAACCACAGTCCCAGTGGATTATGAGAAGGATTGAATTTCTTGAAGTTAATTTTAAGCTGTGTATCAGCACTTGAGATTTATTTTAAATCCTCTCCTAATTAAAAGATTACATTTTAGAAATAAATAAATAAATCCCCAAACCTGGGAGTGTTAGAGTAGCATGGAAACGCACCCAGCTGGCAACCAAGTTGCCAAACCTCGTGGTGTTCCGGTGGCTTTGGAAAGGAATTGTGTTTAAAACCGTGGAATTTGGTGATTTTGCAGCCTGGTGGGTTTTTATAACCCTACTGCAGCTTTCCTGGTCTTTCCCTTTTGGCAAACCCCCTAAAACACTGATTTTTCAAGCTCTTGTGAGCACAGTATGATGCCAGGAATGGGGGTTCCCTGCTCCAGGGAGCAGAGTGCTGCCGGGAGGAGGGATCTGGCGGATGGAATTTGCAGAAGTGATGCCGAGAGGTGGCGAAATACCACCCCTGAGTTCCAATCTGCTCATTCCTCACCCCGAGGGGTCAGCCCTGGGGTGGTGCTGTGGGTGGCTGTCCTGTGCTGTCCCCACGGTGCCTTGGGAGGGTCTCTGGTGAAGGCGTTGGTGACGAGGGGCGGATGCGGCGCCTTCGGAAGCGCAGCCGAGCTCTTGGAACGTGCTCAGGAAAACACCGTGGTTTCCTCTGCTCTGCAGAGGCCGTTTGGTGCCTCTGACCACAAGGCAGGAGCTTCTCTCAACGGGCTGGGGCTCGTGCTCGCCCCACTGGGGCCTCCAGCAGCGCCTTTACATCCTTATTTAGTCTGGTTTCGATGCGCGATGCTCATTTTTGTACATCCCCAGAGGTGGCCCAGGAAGGACCGGATGTGGCACTCAGGGCTGGGTGCCAAGGTGGGGATTGGGCACAGGTTGGATGATCTTGGAGGTCTTTACCAACCTGAATGATTCTGGGATTACTCCTGGAGCCTGGTGAGCAGCAGAGTCTCTCATTTCATGCCCAGGGGAAGATGTTGATGCCCCTGGGGTCTTCATCTCCCTGGGATTGTCTTCCCCTGCCAGATCCCAGGGAGCTGCTGTGTGGGACATCTCCTGCTCTGCTTTGTCCTCTCTTCCTTGGTTTGATAATTCTTTGTGGATAAACAAGCTCGAAGTTGCTGCCTCTCCCACACTGCTGCTAAATAACATCTCCTTTCTCCATCCTGCCTGTGTGTTCCCTATTGGAAATGGGGTTTGGTGTCATTCTCCTGCTGCAGGCAGGGAGAGGGGGGTGTTTGTGGGGAATTCTGCCCCTCTGCCTCGCTCAGGTGAGAGCCCACCTGCAGAGCTGCCTCCAGCTCTGGGATCCCAGCACGGGAAGGACCTGGAGCTGCTGGAGCGAGTCCAGAGGGACTTAAAGATGCTCTGAGGGCTGGAGCCAGGCTGGGAGAGCTGGGAGTGTTCACTTGGAGAAGAGAAGGCTCCAGGGAGAGCTCAGAGCCCCTTGCAGGGCCTAAAGGGGCTCCAGGAGAGCTGGAGAGGGACTTTGGACAAGGCATGGAGGGACAGGACAAGAGGGAATGGCTTTAAGACAAAAGAAGGTAGATTTAGATGGGATACTGGGAAGAAATCCCTGACTATGAAGGTGGTGAGGCTCTGGCACAGTTTCCCAGAGAAGCTGTGGCTGCCCCATCCCTGGCAGTGTCCAAGGCCAGGTTGGACAGGGCTTACAGCAACCTGGGCTAGTGGAAGGTGTCCCTGCCCATAGCAAGGGATGGCACTGGATGATCTTTAAAGTCCTTCCAAGCCAACCCATTCCATGATTCTCGAAGCACTGCTCCTTATGGAAGTGCAGGATCCTGGTTTAAGAGCCGAGCTCCGTCGTGGGTGGCGGGAAGCAGCTCCTGGGTGTCACTGCTGTCACGGGCTCTTGGCTGCTCCTGCTCAGGCTCTGCAGGTTCATCGTGATCGAAACTGAAAGGTGAAGTTTGGGCTTTAATTTGCTCCAATTGATTTTTTTATCCCCCCCCTCCCCACAGTAATAAATGACTGTAAAACTCCAAAACTGAACCGACAAGTGCTCGTGCAGCCTGGAAATAATTACCAGAGGCTCCTCCTGGAGGATCCCACTGATTCCTGCCAGGGAGCCAGAACAGGCAGTCCCTGACATTTTGCATTATTATTCCTATTTTTCCTTTTTGGTTCAGGCCTGTATTTGTCTGTGGCCTGTCATGTGCCTTCTGCAGTTCGTGTGCTCTGCATGGTTCTCCTTTTAATTGGGTAAATTAAAATGGATGAATTCTACATGGCAGTTGGGTGTATTAATTTTTTAAATCCTATTTCACATTATGGCATCCAAGAGGGATTACACAGGCTTTAATTTTTGAATGGCAGGTTTATGGCTTTTCATCCACAACTCTTCCCCTTTTAATAATTCCAAAAGCAGTTGAATCACTGAGAATATTTTTTTTCTTTTGAGGCCTAAATTTGCCCATTTAGGAGGTAGTGGGATCTTTTGGGATCAATATCTTGTTTTGCTGTTAGTGGAGGGCTCCAGGTCAGTTGTCCTCAAAAGCCAGTGTCCAGCATTATTCTGGTTATCAGCCTTGAATAGGAGCAGCCTCCCACATGGAGCGGGGTGGGAGGCATAAATTAAGGAATGTCACCTCCAAGGTTGGGGAATGTTACCATCCAATGGCAGGAGGGAAATTCCAACCATTTCTTCTGCATGTTTAAACACAAAAGAAGGCGACCCCATCCCAGACCTCTCCCTGCTGTCTCTCTTCTCCCATCACTCATCGTGAAAAGGTCATTCCCTGGAAACAAAACCCCGTGGAGCAGGACCAGGGGTGTGGCTGTGGAAGTGGAGGAGTCCCCTGCTCACCCTTTGTGCATCTTCAGTATTGTAAATATTGCTTCCCTTGTGTGCAAGCCTTGGCCAAGGGAGAGAAGGATGATGAGAGTGATTTTCCTTTCCCTTCCTCCTTGTTCGTGGAATCAGCTGTTGGGGGGGATCAGGTGCTTCAGGATCTTCAGGGGCTCCTCAGCAAAACGTAGACCCAGGGGCAAAGTTGGTGTGTCAGCATCAGCTCTGTTGGAATCGCTGGATTTGTCCCAGTTCAGGTTTAAGTGGCTCATTAGCTCTTTTTTTTTTTTGGAAATGTTATCCCTGTAGGGAGCTTGGCATTGGTGCCCTCGGTCCTCTGGCCGTGGAGAGGCAGGTGTGGATCAGCTGTGGCTGTCACGGTCCACGTTGGCAACATTCATTCCTCCAAACAATATTTTCCTCTGCACAACTGCATCCTAAAATCTTCCCATCCAAGCAAAATCCTTCTGTGTTAAGAAACCAGGGAGACCTGGTAAATTCAGTGAGCAGCAACGCCCTCCAATGATGTTTTCAGCTTGGTTGCCTTCAGCTGTCGCTGTTGGGAAGCACAGATGAAACCAGAGCTTTGCTCTTCCCAAAAAGTTGGGATGGACAAAGGGATGGTGTCGCAGCAGGTGCTGAGATGTAGGATCACAGCCCTCCTGTGCTGGATCTCTGAACCCTTTCCTTGCTCCCGGGGGAATTTCCAGCGCGTCGATGCTGGAGAAGAGCCGCTGGTGTGTTTCCTCTGCTGATCCACGAGTTCAAATCTCATGGAATTGCGGACACGGAAGAGCAAACGGAGGGTTGGGAAGCACCTTCCTTCGGGATATCACAGCTCTCTTTCTTGTTCTTCCCTCCAGACAGGCAGGATTGACAAGTCCTACCCCACAGTGTGTGGCCACACGGGGCCGGTGCTGGACATCGATTGGTGTCCCCACAATGACCAGGTCATCGCCAGCGGCTCCGAGGACTGCACTGTCATGGTGAGTGTTCCTTGTGGGGTGGGCTGGGCTTTGCTCCCTGCTGGAACTCCTGCTCCAAAGGACACTGGTATTCCTGAAGACACCTCCTGTTCCAAGGTGAGGTGAGGGCAGAGTCATCATGGAAGGGTTTGGATTGGAAGGAACTCAAAGCTCGTCCCATTCCACCCCCTGCCATGGGCAGGGACACCTTCCGCTATCCCAGGTTGCTCCAAGCCCTGTCCAACCTGGCCTTGGACACTTCCAGGGATGGCCAACCTGTGCCAGGGCCTCACCACCCTCACAGGGAAGAATTTCTTCGGTTTTTCCTTCCCCTGGGCATTTTTCTGATGTTTAGGAAGAGGAATGAGAATGCCAGTCTGTGGTGACATGTTCTGATTTGTTGAGCTTTGAGAAGACAGGTGGTTCCTTACCTTAAATATCCCAATGGATGCAGCAGTGTGTGTTGGGAAGAGAGAGGGGTTGGAAGGGAATGAGCCCAGCAGGTTCCAGGGTTCCTTCAACCCTTGATTTAAGGGAGTCGCTCAAAATTTTCCCTCTATCTCGAAGTTTTGAGCAGGTGTCAAAAGACATTTTTTTAATGAATAAATACAAATAATCCCAAATTCTTCCACCTGCCAACCTTGGATTGAGACCTGTTTTACCTCAGTGAGAGCCCACGGAACAACAGCCGGGCTCGCTCCGTGACAGATGTGGAATCCCGTGTATGCAAACACAGCAGAATAAGTGAAAGAAAATCCTTGGAAGATGAAATAATGCCAAATAACTCCAAGGATCTTTGGCCATATTTAGAAATGCTGTAGGCTGAATGTTATATTGAAATCTTATTATAGATCATGTCAGATAAATTCCTTTGCTTCTGTTCATCGTTCAAATGTTTGGGAGGGGATTCATCCCAAGAGGCTTTTCCTGGGACAGCTCTTGCCTGTGATCTCTCAGTCTTGGAAGCTGAAGCATGTTAACAGAACGGGCTATATTTAATATTAAACAAAACAACAACTTCTGGGTTTGCAACGCTCACTGCTGGGCTGGAACTGAGCTTTGGAAGGATGCGGGAATGTTTCTCCAACCGGGATGCGGAAGGGCTGCGCGTTGGGAACGTTTCTGAATCGTGAGCATCAGTGAAGGCCCAGAGCTGCCTCCTTGGAGGCCAAATAAGTCTCTAATCCAAGTGCAATGAGAATTATTTCGGGAGGCTCCAGAGGGACTGAATTGTGGGGAAAACCCAGCAGAGTTCAGTTACAAGTTGCCCAAATGCTTGTCCAAGCGCTCCCGATGTGGGCACAAACTGCAGGAACCTGCGCCTCCCGCTGGACTCTGGGGGTTCTCCGCACATCCCAAGGTGGGGATGAGCTTCCCATCCATCCCTGGAGGCAGCACCCGTGTGGGAAAGCCCCAGGGTGGAGCTGCCTGGGAGTTTGCACCCTCGTGGTCATGTTTGGTGTGACCTGTCTGGAGTGGAAGGGGAAATAAGTGAGTCCTTGCTGCGCTTCCAGGGTCAGGGATGGGCAGCCCAGGGTTTGGAAGATGCTGGGGGTTTGTTAGCTGGGGGTTTGGGATGGGAAATGGTGGATCCCAAGTCATTCGGGACAGTTGGGAGCTGCACTGGTGTGTAAAAAACACCTCTGGCTTGGACTTTGGGAGTGAGCTAATGAGCTTTCCCAACTTTAATTGCTTTTCTGGCCTGGCATGGGTAGTTCACTGTCCTTTTTTCCTTGCTAAAGGGTTTGGGTCCTGCTTCCTGAGCAGCCTGAATGGAATAAACCCAGGGAGCTTTACAGGACGCGTGGCTGTTCAGGGGCTCCAAACTCTGCCCATGTTTGAGGGGGGAGACAGGGAAAGTGACGTGGAGGAGGAAATTGTGGGGGATTCTGTGGCAATTCCAGCTGCTGAGAAAAGACCTTGTTCTTAAAGACCATCTGTGCCCTGGCATTCAGGGATTTAGGATCTCACCCTCTGCCACAAGAGAGCTCAGCTACGTCAGCCAGACGTGTATTGAGGGAGAGAGCGTGGATTTGGGATGGTGTGAGGGATAGAATGTGGATTTCGGACAGTATTGAGGGAGAGAACATGGATTTGGGATGGTGTGAGGGAGAGGGCGTGGATTTGGGATGGTCTGAGGGAGAGAGCGTGGATTTGGGATGGTGTGAGGGAGAGAACGTGGATTTGGGATAGTGTGAGGGAGAAAGCGTGGCTTTGGGACGGTGTTGAGGGATAAAATGTGGATTTGAGACTGTATTGAGGGAGAAAACGTGGCTTTGGGACGGTGTTGAGGGATAAAACGTGGATTTGAGACTATATTGAGGGAGAAAACGTGGATTTGGGACGGTGTTGAGGGATAAAATGTGGATTTGAGACTGTATTGAGGGAGAAAACATGGATTTGGGATGGTGTTGAGGGAGAGAACGTGGATTTGAGGTGCAAACCACTGTCTCCAGGTGGAGAGAGCTCATTCCCTGCAGCCATAACTCTGCAGCCCCCGTGTGGCACAAGGAAGCTTCACTCGGCCCTTTCCAAAGCCAGAAACCTCCTCTAAAGAAATTCCCGGATTTTTACACCTGCACATAATCCTTGGACAGGTTCGGTGTTGGGAATACCAGACATGGCACTGGGGAGGAGGCCTGACATCCTTCTCCAAAGGCTTCCTTTAGAGCCCTTGCAGATGCCTTCTGTGGCCTCTTCCCTTGGAGGAATTGTTTCCTTGTGCCAGCAAATAAGGAATTACTTAAATATTCCTGCTTGGATGTCATGCTGGACGGCTCTGATGTACTGCAGGCTTTTTGTTCAGCTGGAAAATGTTTTAGTGGATAAAGGTTTGTAGATGGTATCGAGGCCCTTCCTCAGATATGGAAAATTTCCTTCATCAGAGGGTGGATTTTAAGGAATTTGTGTGGAAAGGCCAGAGCAGAGCTCATGTGATGGAGCAGATTCCTTTAAAAATCAAAGAGAGCCCTTGCAGTGACCTGAGCCATCGACCAGGATGGGGAGAATGAGGAGAAGGTCTGACCCTGCAAAAATGATGCACCAAGAGCCTCTTCCTGCAGGGATAGGGGAGCAGGGCCATGGATAAATCCAGGCCTCAAGCTCATTTGTTTCCTCACTTTAAGGTGATAAAAATTAATATATATGATGTAGGAACTAATGTTCTTTCTAGACATGGATTTAATCATATTTCCAGCTTGCGCAGCGCCAGAGGAGACTGGTTTTGCTTCTCTTTAAAGGGGATGAAAGAAAAGTTTGCCTTGTTTTCTTTCTCACGTGCTGTTTGTGCAAAACCTTCCCCTCCTGCCCTTCCTGCAGCCCCAAACCTCTCCCTTGGCCGTGCCAGGGCTCCACTTCCTCCTGCAAAAACAAACAGCCTTGATAACATCAAACCCCCCAAAAACCCCCAGACACCCACGGGAGGGAGAGCTGGCAAACACTTCCCCATGCCCAGGCAATCCTGCAGCGTTTTAAGGTTTCCTTGGAGTCCTCACCCTCGGCAGGGTAAGTCCTGCATGCAAAGTTCTGTAATTTCCCCGTGAACCTGCTTTGATCCCAGGCTGAGGCCAGACTCCCACCCTGTGCAGGAACGAGGGGCTGGGCCAGTTGGGACCATGCCCTGACCTTCCACACTGGTTTCTTTATTATTTTTGGGAATAGCAGGCAGGATTATTGGGTCAGTAGTCTGTAATCTGCCCAGGATTACACTGCTCTGCAGCTGCTCCCAGCTACCTGACAGAGAATTCCATCTGTCCTCCAGAGGCTTTTAAAAAAACCCTTTTTTCACTGGGGTTTTCTCTCCTTTCCCTCTCCCACCCCCTGCACTCGCTGGCTCATGTTTAAATTTGGTTCTGGAGTTTTCTGGCTCCTTTGCACTTGCTCAGAGGGATCTCAGGATCCTTCCTGGCTGAGATGGTGCAGAACAGAACTGGGGGGCCCAGGAACCCCATCCCTTTCCTGTGGCTGCCCCTGGCAGGGAGCAATGTTGGCTGGAGCTGCTCTGGCCCCGCTGTCCCTGCCTGGCTCATCTGCAGGTCATGGACTCAGAAGCTTCTGCTGCTCCTGGGTCTTTTTGGTGAATAAATTCAGTTTTCAAGGCTTTCCCCACGATGAGAGTGAGGCTGAGGGACTGGGGACAGGTCCCTTTATCCCACTGTGCCTCTCAGGGGGAAAAAATGACTGATCATAGAATCATGGAATGGGTTGGGTTGGAAGAGACCTTAAAGCTCATCCCATTCCACCGCCTGCCACGGGCAGGGACACCTTCCACTATCCCAGGTTGCTCCAAACCCCGTCCAACCTGGCCTTGGGCACTTCCAGGGATCCAGGGGCAGCCACACTTTCTCTGGGCACCCTGTGCCAGGGCCTCCCCACCCTCACAGGGAAGGATTCCTTCCCAATATCCCATCCAACCCTACAGGTGCAGGAGGGCAGATGATGAGAAACACAAAACCCACCAAAGCCCAGTGGCTTTGACCCCCCCACAGTTTTGGGATTAGGAGCAGCACCAGGCTGACACGGAATTCCCGTCACAGACGTGTTCCAAACTGTTGCTGTCAGGTTGTTACTCCTGGAGTGGCAGGAGAAAAGCTGTTTCTCCAAACCTGACACCTTTGTAACCCAGTTTTCGGTGTCAGGGGCGGGGGAAGGGGATTTGTTGAGGTTCTCAGGCATGTTGGGTTTCAGCAGAACCTGCAAGGGGTTGGATCCAGTCGCTGGTGGAGCTGGGGGAGGTGGAATGGGAAGTGAGCAGGATGAGATCTTGGTTTTCCAGGCTGAGCAGCTCCTGTTTGCAATCCCATTTTAAAATTGGATTGGTAAAAGCCTCAGTTGATGTCATCGTGTCCCCAGCGCTGTTCCATCGGGTGGGAAGGGAGAGAGGGGTTTCCACAAAATCATGGGATATCCTGAGTTGGGAGGGGCTCACAAGGATCCTCCAGCCCAGCTCCTGGCCCTGCACAGACATCCCAACAATCCCACCCTGTGCATCCCTGAGAGTGTTGTCCAAAGGCTCCTGGAGCTCTGGCAGCCTTGGGGCCGGGACCATTTTCATCCCTTGCAGAGGAATCCTCTCCTGGGGAAGTGTTCCCATCGTGGTCATTCCTCCTGGGATGCTGAGGGTGCTGGGAAGGATGGCACTGGGAGCTGTGTCCATGAAAAACTAAATCATTTTTGGGTTATTTAGAGGTGAGCTGGTACCCACTGAGAATCTTTGCATCTCGCTGGGTTTTTTCCCAGCACCAGCCATCCCTGTGAGAAGGGAAAAACCGGGATTAGCGCAGAAATCCACGTGTCCATCACGCATTCCGTCTGCCTCACTTCCCAAATCCACTCCCTCGCATCCCACAGCTTGCTGGGCACCGTGGGCAGGGTCTGGCAAGCCCCGTTCTCCCAGCTCCAGGAAAAGCAAACAATGGGAAGCAAAGCAAACGTGCTCTGATGCTGCCATCTACCTACAGCAGCTCCAACTGCTCCCCGAGGGGCTCTCCCTGAAATTCCATGTGATTTATTAATTCATTCTATGTAGGTCAAACTCAATTCCAGGATGATTGTCCAGTGCTGAATTGCAGGAATAGTTTTGGTGGGGCTGATCCTGCCCTGGGGCTTTGGGGTGATGGGTTTGTCTGTCCCATCCCTGGTCGCTGCCAGCTGGAAAAGCCTCCTCCCTCCTGATGGAATTCCAGTGCTTTGGCATCCTTGGGGGGGGGCTGTTCCTCCTCCTGGTGGCCTGGTGGCCCTTCCCTGAGGAGGTTTGCAACAGAAGGGTTGTGTAACCAGGCAAGAAGTGAACAGGCAGCCCCGATTTGGCCTGCTCTGGCTTCTTCCAGGACCAAACCGCTCTTCCCTGATTAAATGGGATCTGAAAGGAGCCTGAATCTAACGGGAAAACGAATTGCTGGTGTTCCTAAAGAAATCAAAAGTAGGCAGTGGTAGAGCTGCAGCATCATCTCTCCGAGGGACAGGTTTGGGAAGACAGCAGCTTGTTCCCGTGGAATTGGAGCTGCGGGGGAGATTTTTCCGACTCCTCGGCAGGACGGGAATGGAGCGGGTCCGTGGACACGGGAATAAAGGGATTGCAGCATCAGGAGGTGTGGGCTCGTGCTGGCACATGAGCGAGGAAGGATGTTCCACATGGATCAGCCAAGGGGTTTCTTGGCAGCTGGGAATGATTCCCTCCCCGATTCCCTTCCTGTTTACACGGAGAAGTGACAGCTCCGGCGGCTGCGGGACGCGGGAAGCAGCCGAGCCACGCGCTCTTCAGAGGGGCTGCCCTTGGCTGAGCAGCTTTCCTTTCCCTTCCAGGTGTGGCAGATCCCCGAGAACGGGCTCACCCTGTCCCTGACAGAGCCCGTGGTAGTGCTAGAAGGCCATTCCAAGAGAGTCGGCATCGTGGCCTGGCATCCGACGGCGCGGAACGTGCTGCTCAGCGCAGGTACGGAGCGCAGGGACGGGGGAACAGCCACCTCTCCCTCCTTTCCTTCCACTCCAGCTTCTCCTTTTCCTTCTGCCCTCTCCCAGCTGCTCAGATCCCTTAGAGCTCTGTGAATCACAAGACCCGTGGCAGTAGCTGGGAGCACGTGGCTCGCAGCCCCCTCTGTATCTCAGCCTACAGGGATAAGCACCGAGGAATTGTCTGGAATTGGAATATGGAAGTTGTTCCAGACTTTATTTCATCTGCAGTAACGATTTACATCCGCATTCCCCACATCCCTGTTCCCATATACTTTTAGAAGAGGCCCAAGTGTTTCCCCTTTCCCTTGATCCCTGCAAAGTATCCCAGAGTCTGGCTGTTCCTCCCACAAGCTTCCATGGTCAGCGTTTTCCACGTTGTCTCCTTGGCTGGTCCAGTCCATGGAATGAGATTCTTTTGACCACTGAAAATCAGTCACATCATTATGGAAATAAATTGGATAATTCATTATCCATTGGCACAGTCTGAGGCTTCCATGGGTTGGCTCCCAGGGAAAGAAGCGAATCCTTTCAGCTGGATTGTTGGATGAGCTGGCTGTTTTCCATTGATGAAAACCCCTCCTGAGCTCCCAGTTTGGGTTTTGGTTTCCCCAAAAAAACCTTTGGAGCTGCAGGAGGTTTATCCCTTGTTCCCCACCTCTGGCTTTTCCCCTGTGTACCCCAACGGTGTGACTTGAGCTGGTGTTTCCCATTTTAGGCTGTGATAACGCCATCATCATCTGGAATGTGGGAACAGGAGAAGCCCTCATCAACCTGGATGACATGCACGTGGACATGATCTACAACGTCAGCTGGAATCGCAACGGCAGCCTCATCTGCACAGCTTCCAAAGACAAAAAAGTCCGAGTTATCGACCCCAGGAAACAAGAAATTGTCGCTGTAAGTTTGCTTAATCATTAAAGAAATGTGGATTCACTCCAGCAGGGAATGAGCAAGAAAATACGGAATAAAGAACCTTCTTGCTCAGTTTACACACCACGTTCAGTCGCGTTCTTCAGATATTACAGGAGGAATAGTAGGGGTTGGAGGATTTGTCTGGGTTTATTGGGATTAGGGTTTGAACGGGGATTTTAGGGCTCAGTTTTAAACCTGCAGGAGTGTAATTCCACATCTAATCCTTTTGTATAATTACAGCTCCAGAGTTGTGCATGCAAAGCAGAGCTTTAGCTGTAGCTTGCAAAGAGGTTTTCCTTCAGCCTTGCAAGAGGCTGATTGGCAAAGCTGGAGCGAGCCAGGAATGTCCTCCCCTCCTGTGGTTCAGTGATTGGGTTCTTCCCTCAAGCAGCAGCGAAGGAGAGTTGGATGCCACTCCTTGGATCTCCCCCTGCATGGAGGAGCGGCATGTCCAGAGAGGAGCCACCGCTCCAAGGGATTTTCTGTTCACTGCTGATCCTGACCTGCTCCTCTCTTCCAGGAGAAAGAGAAAACCCACGAGGGAGCCCGGCCCATGCGAGCCATTTTCCTGGCGGATGGGAACATCTTCACCACTGGCTTCAGCCGCATGAGCGAGCGGCAGCTGGCCCTGTGGAACCCGGTACGCTCCCAAACTGGATCCGTGTGCTCCTCACATCCATGGGGTTACCAACCCGGCCCTGCAGCCATGGAATCATGGAATGGGTTGGGTTGGATGGGACATTAAAGCCAATCTTGTTCCAACCCCCTGCCATAGGCAGGGACACCTTCCACTAGCCCAGGTTGCTCCAAGCCCCGTCTAACCTGGCCTTGGGCACTTCCAGGGATCCAGGGGCAGCCACAGCTTCTCTGGGCACCATTTGCCAGGGCCTCCCCACCCTCACGGGGAAGAATTCCTTCCTAAATTCATAGTTTACATACTTGAGGTTATTCCCTTTCCATCTGCTTCCTGCTCCTGCTTCCATGAATTTGGCTGTGTGGTCACTCAGTGAAGGAACTGAGCAGGAGCAGCGATCAGCTGGGAGCTGCAGGTTGGAAGTGCCTGGGAAGATGCACAGGGAGCAGAAAGGCTGTGGGAAGGTCACTTCTCTCTGTGCATTGTGCAGAGCAGGACAGCAACAATCCCAGGAGGGTTCAGGCTGGAAGGGACCACCTGGATTGTGTCCAGGTGGCTTTTGAGTGTCTCCAGGGACATCAACCATCGCACATCCCATCCCACTGACACCAACTCACTGTGTCACATATTTCCCTTGACTTGGTGAATTTTCCTGGCTCCTGTTTTTATTTAATTTAGTGATTAAAGTGCCCTTGGGGAATGAATCAGCTCGTGAACATTCCTGGCGTTCGTTGTCACACGGATCCTTCCGAGTAGTGCAGACACCACTGGGAGCTCAGTGGCTACAGAGTGTTAATAATTTAGACCCTCCCTCTATGAACAGAAGCTTTTCCAGTTCTTTATGAACAGCCCTGGCATTTTTATTTCCAGAAAAACATGGAGGAGCCAATAGCCCTTCACGAGATGGACACCAGCAATGGGGTCCTGCTGCCCTTCTACGACCCAGACACCAACATCATTTACCTGTGTGGGAAGGTAAGGAGAGGCTTTGGAGGCACCTGGAGGGAATGGTGGAACGTTCCCCAAAAAATCAGTGCTGCAGAGATCAGGCTGCTCTGGAATGGGTTTGATCCTCACCTTGCAGAACCTGGGAAGGTCTGGAGTGGACCTGGATGTTTCTTTGAGATGGATTAGGTAAAGCTGCTCCTCATGCAACAAGTCCCACACCACTGCCAAAACATTCCTTACTGGTGTGGGAGGAAGGTACATTTTGGATGTTGTCCTCCTTGTCCTTGGAGATGCTGGAGTGTGTGGCAACGCTTGCTGGAATTTTGTGGGGTTAAATAATAGAAAACTGGAACTAGATGCTCCTTTCCAAAAGCGATTGGTAGGAATTTGGTGCCCACTTGTGATGGGCTCCTACAAATAGGAGCCAAAGCCCAGATGAGCAAGGAATGACAAAGGAGGATCCATACAAACATGTTCATGAATCCCATCTTTGTAGCAGCTAAGGAGGAATATTTGGTTTCTATCTAAGGAGGAATATTTGGTTTCTATCTGCCACCCCTCCTGCAGTTTCAGATGCAACAGTGTGGTGGAATTGCTTGGAACTAAGGATAAACTGGTTTATAGCCTTTCTGCCTGACTGTGGCAGGAGGTTTTTCCACAGAAGATGTGGAAGGGGCCACTCCCAGCCCGGAAGCACGAGCTCAATCCCTGTCCCACAGTGTTTAGAACAGGACTTGGAGGACCTGTTCAGTCGATGGACTCGGGTTATGGTTGGGATCAGCCTTGCTTCAAAAACAGCTGTGAGCTGTCCGTGGCAGCATTCCTGGAAGGAAAGGCTGTTGGGAGCAGGAGTGTGGGCACAGGGAACACAGGTCCTGCAGCCTCTGGAGGGTCTCCTGGGGTTCCTTGCAGGGTGACAGCAGCATCCGCTACTTCGAGATCACGGATGAGTCCCCGTACGTTCACTACCTCAACACCTTCAGCAGCAAAGAGCCGCAGAGGGGGATGGGGTTCATGCCAAAGAGGGGCCTCGACGTCAACAAGTGTGAGATTGCCAGGTGAGGAGAGCTCATCCCAGGGCTGGGAGTGGGCTGGGAGCTGGGGCTGGGAATTTCAGGGGTGGTTAAAGCAGCAGAGCGGTGAGCACGGGGCAGCCGTGGTTCAGAAAACCTGGGAAGGGCAGGAAACATCTCGGGATGTCGCTGCAGTGGCTCCGGGAAGGGAACATGGCTGGTTGGGAACATGATCCATCTCTTCTCCCAGGGAACAAGTGATAGGACAAGGGGAAACGGCCTCAAGTGGCTCCAGGGGAGGTTTAGCTTGAATATTAGGAACAATTTCTTCATGGAAAGGGTGGTCAGACACTGGAAGGGGCTGCCCAGGGTAGGGTTGGAGTCCTCATCCTGGAGGGATTTCACAGCCATGTGGATGTGGCCCTTGGGGACGTTGGGTTATGGTGGCCTTGGCGGTGCCGGGGGAGTGGTTGGACCCGATGGTCTCGGGGATTTGTGTAATTCCTTGGGGTTGCTCCTTTCCTGTCTCCTCCATCTCCCCGATCCTCACTCCCTGTCCCACCTCTCCTTTTCCACGGCAGGTTCTTCAAGCTCCACGAGAGGAAGTGTGAGCCCATCATCATGACGGTTCCCCGCAAGGTGAGCACCGCCCTGGGGCCAGGCTTTGGAGCCAGCTCCTGCCTCCCAGAGCTCCTGACCAATCCGTGTCTCCTGCCTTGCAGTCCGACCTCTTCCAGGACGACCTGTACCCGGACACAGCCGGCCCGGAAGCAGCTCTGGAAGCGGAGGAGTGGTTTGAGGGGAAGAACGCTGATCCTCTCCTCATCTCCTTGAAGCACGGGTACATTCCAGGCAAAAACAGGGATCTCAAGGTGGTCAAGAAGAACATACTGGACAACAAACCCACCGGGAACAAGAAGAGTGATCTCATAAATGCTCCAAAGAAAGCAGCGGATGCCTCAAACCCCGTGAGTAAACTCCAGGAATTTTTCGGGGTTGTTGCCCTCAGGTGGGAATCCCGGGGTGGGACCAGTGACAGGACCCAGGGAATGGCTGGAACTGTGCCAGGGGAGGTTTAGGTTGGATATCAGGGAAAGGTTCTTCCCCCCAGAGGGTGCTGGGCACTGCCCAGGCTCCCCAGGGAATGGGCACGGCCCCGAGGCTGCCACAGCTCCAGGAGCGTTTGGACAGCGCTGCCAGGGATGCCCAGGGGGGGATTGTTGGGGTGTCTGTGCAGGGACAGGGGCTGGACTGATGATCCCTGTGGGGCCCTCCCAACTCGGGATAGTCCATGATTCTGTGATTCTAAGGCTTCTGTAGAAATGGAAGATTACTGGGAGTTGTTTTTTCTAAGTCACAGAACCATTAAGGTTGGGAAAAGACCTTCAAAATCTCCAAGTCCAACCATAACCCAGCACCAGCACCTTGCTCACCACTGATCCCTGTCCTCAAACCGTGTCCTTTGGGACACAGAGGAAAGTGTGGTTTAAGAGCAGCTACTGGTCCTGGCTGGGTGCACTGGTGCTGCTGGAGATGCTGCTCCATGCCCTGAGCATCCCAGCTGCTCCACAGTCTGTGTCACACCCTCATCCCTCCAACAATCCCACTGGGAGGAGCCCTTTCCTTGGAAAACCCCAGAGCTCTCCTCACTCCTGTCTTGTCTTCCAGCAAAACGACGCCAAATTGGACGAGATTTTGAAGGAGCTGAAATCCATCAAGGACACGATCTCCAACCAGGACGAGCGCATCTCCAAGCTGGAGCAGCAGATGGCCAAGATCGCGGACTGACGGGGCCGCCAGCCCAGGCACATCCCAGCTCCCAGTTCAGCCAGCAGCAGCCTGCAGCATTCCAGTACGAGCTTTCCTGTTCTCCTGAATCCACGTCAACGAGAGCCGATGATTTCAAGCCAAGCTTTTTAGTGAAAGATTTTCTTTCGTTTCCCGATGTTCCAATGAATTTCTGTGACTGTGTCAAAAACGAGAAGTGCTACTTTTACAGGTTTTTGTTTTTGTTTTTTGTTTTTTTTTTTTTGTTGGTTTTTTTTTTCCAGATGTTATTATGAATCCTTGAAAAACGAATCCGTTCTTGACTTCCAATGTCATGCCCTGCCCAAATATCTTTTTCTAGATTTAGGGACCAACGCCACATTGTTCTTAACCACTTCTTTTTTTTTTTTTTTTTTAAAGTTGCCAAAAAAATAGAAAAAAAAAATCGCTTTTATTTTTCTTATTTGCCACTTTTGCAGTATTTGTGTTTCCATTCCAAGGGACAAGGGGTGTGGGGGGTGTTTACACTGTGCAGAGAACAAAGCTGAAGCTATTTTGTATAAATCCTCCATTTGGAACAATCAGGTGGGTTCCCTTCCCTTCCCTTCCCTGTGGAGACCCCTCGGAGATGGGATGAGCTGCCTTTCCTGCTCCCCAACGTGTCCCCAGCCCCAGAAAAATACAAATTTATCATTCTGAGCGAGGGGATTTGTTTCCTACTGAAGTTTTAAGCCAGCACCACATTCCCATTTTCATACAATCCCAAGGTTTGATTCCGTGACCAAACTCACGTGTTTTACTTGCTGGTTTTTATTTCCATTTCGAGGCAGAAGTGACTTCTGTGCAGGAATGTTTTTATCCGTGGAGCACGGAGTTCCAGGTGAGCTGTGGGATGCCAGCAGTTGCTGTAAATCCTTGTTCCTGCCCTCCCCCCAACACTCCTGATCTCATGGATTTTAAGGAGCTTTCGGAATCCGAGTCAGCCCCTCACACCAGTGCTGGTGACAGGAATTTTCTGTGCTTCCGAGGCAGCATTAGCAGCAGGAAGGTGATTTTTCCATGATGATTCTCCACAAACAAAATGCCTCTGTTATTTTTTTATCATTTGTTTTCTCCTGTCCCTCATTCCCGTTCCTGCCTCCCACCCTGCCATGCTGGAAAGCTTTGCAGGAAAGGATTTGTTCCCGGATCAGATGAGCGACCTCCGACCCCATTTCCCCCCCCCCCCCCCCCCCCCCCCCCCCCCTGCCCGCCAGGGCAGGGGGGNNNNACTCCCAGTCCCTTGGAGCAGAAGGGACTGGGAGGGTGGATTTGATCCCAGTTTGGAGAACTGGTTTCTCACATGGCTCCTTTGGGATCCTCCAGGGAGAGACCCCGTGAGTGCTCCGGGCTGGCGAGCGAGCTCCTCCTGGAATTCCGTGGAAGCTCAGCTCGGCAAAGCTCTGCTCAGGTGGGGTCTCCCCTGCGAAGGAGCTGTAAGGGATGGGGCAGGCTGGCTCCCTGCTCCCAGGCTGTGTCCTTGTGCTGGGAATGGGATCCAGGACACCCTGGAAAGCTGTGCCAAGCAGGATCGGTGCTGCCCATCCCTGCAGCACCAGGGAGTGCTGCCAACCCATCCTGAATCCAAAGGTGGGCAAAGACCATCAGGTGTCCGAGAGCTCCTGATCCCTATCCCAGCTGGACTCTGTCCCTGTGGCAGCTCCGTGTGCGTGGAGCCTCCCCCACCCGGAGCATCCCGGCGGACTCGAGTCCCTTTGTCCAGGCTGAAGTGATTGATTTTTTTATTTTCCATTAGTTTAGCTAGGAATTCTCAGATTTTCCATTTTTTTCCCAGTGTTTGCATGTTCAGAACTTCCAGGTTCAGGATTCCCTGTTGTGGAGGGATGTGCCTGTGGAGGCGGAATCGGCCGGGGGACGTAGCTGGAGAGGCAGGAGGACGGGATGGAGGAGACAGAGGATGTGGTGGGATCGCAGAGCAGGAAAGCTTCAGAAAAGTGGGATTTCTGTGTTTTAGGGACAAGTGGCATCCCCTGCCCTGTGCCCGTGGATCCACAATCCGGCCGCTCCGGGTTCTTTGGCTGTTTGGTGACGTTTCTGTATTGCAGTAAATGCCTGAGATGTGTATTTTTATGGATTTTTTTTTTTTTTTTCTTTCGGAACCCAAACCCGAAGCTCGTTCTCCCCGCAGTGGTGATTTCTGTGTTGATTTGTACGTGTGACTTCAGGGTTGTGTGCTCGGGGACCTCGGGTTCGTTCCTAACGTTGGAGGGAAATCAGTTTTGGGAGCAGCTGGATTGAGATGCCCGGGGGTGGGGGGGTGTGGGAGATTTTAGTTCCTAGCCTGTATTTTATTTAAATGAACTGATGCCTCGCCAGGCTCAACCGGAGTCAGTGCCTGAAGCTTTTTGTAGCCATGATATCCCGGGAGAGAACCAGCCCAGTCCGGAAAGACGCGCTCTTATAGAGCGGCCAGAGTATCTGTCCAAATATTTGCTTCCATTTTCAAAAGATAAAAGTCATTGATTATAAACTGCCTCTGCTCAGCTTTTCCTTTGGCTCTCGGCATCCTGCGCCCGCCCTCGGCATTCCGGGTCTGACTGACAACCGGGATATGGAATGAGGGACACTCAGAATGAGTGGGGTCTTTGGGGACTCTCTGCTCTTGTCCCAGGGGAGCCAGGCCCCATCCCTGGGGTCACACATGGAATCCTCCCTGGGGGTTCCCAGTGATGAACCCAAGAGCTTGGCTGGATGTGGGATGTGATGGCACAGACGGGCTGGGGGGTCTCGGCTGGGGAACTGCTCTGGAGCTGGGGGGGGCTCATTCTGCTCCTCCCCAGGTGAACTTTGCTTCCAGGGAGCAGCAAGTCTGGAATGGCACGGAGCCTGGGCTGGAAACAGCATCACTTACTCCGCCCAGGTCTCAGCTTTCTCAGGGCTGCGGCGTTTCAGGGGATGTTGCACAACCACCTCCGGAACACCCCGACCCCGGCAGCACCTCAAAGCCGGGCAGGGATGCTCCGGAAGAGGCAGCGCTCCCTGGGCACCATGGATCCATCCCAGGGGTGCTCATCCTATAGGCCTGAGCCGCATTTCTTCCCTCTTCCAGCCCTCTGGCCAGGCGTTTCGGAGCAGGGACGGGCTGGGGCTTGCGGGGGCGGGGGGTTGTTGACACCCCGAGCCCGTTCCTGCGGATGTGCCTCTTGCAGCACCTTCCTGCGGCTGCGGCTGCGGCTGCACCTCCCGCCCGGAGCCTGCGGTTGGGGCGGGGGGCTTCCTGTAGTGCCAATGCCACGAGGCCGGGACAACACCCAGGGCAACACCCAGCAGCCCCCTGAGAGCCCCTCCGAGCATCCTGGGGATGGTGCAGAGAAGGAGCCCGGCACAAGGGCTGTGCGAAACATCAAGTCAGGCCCTCGCTCTCCTCCTCGTGTGCTAAGGCGTTTCCCGGTGCTGAGGTACCTCGGGGCACCGTTCCCCCCTCCCTGGCCATGCCCACACCGTGCCCGAGAGTGGCAGCCCTGGCACCAGGTTCTCCGTCACTTCTGCTTTCGGGGCGACGCCAGCCCCGACGCGCAGCAGCTCCGCGGGGCCGCCGGTGGGGCCGAGCCGGGGGCTCCCACCAGAGCAGGAGGCCCCTCTTTGGGGTGCAGCCCACCCCCTGCCACCCTCCCCGAGGGGTGCCCGCAGCCCCCAGCCCTCGGCGGCCCCACTCTCGGCGTGACGTCCTTCCCCCGCGGGCTCTCGAAACCGCAGCCGCCCTTCCGTGCTCCCTCCCTTCCCCGCCCGGCGGGAGGTGCAGGCGGAGGGTGGCCCACGACGCCCCGCGGGTGCCGGTGCCAGGGCTGCCCTCGCCCTCCGTGCCAGGCCCTCGCCGGTGAATCCTGCAGCTGGGATCCCGCCGCGTCCGGCAGCACAGGTGAGCCCTGGTGCGGAGGTGCTGGAGCGGGGCTCGGCCCCGGGGATGCTCTGGCTGCAAAGGGGATGCTCGGGGTCCCTGAGGGTGCCACGCTCCGTGCGGGTCCCTGGGGGTTTGGGGCGGCGGGTGGGTGCTTTGGGGATTTGGGAGCCTCCTGGGGATGCTCGGAGCATTGAGCCGTGTCTGGATGCTGTTGGGTGCGGATCCGCAGGGACCTCGGTGGCTTCCGTCCACCGGGGCTGCCGAGAGGGGGGGGAATTGGTGATGGACAGATGGAACGGGGGGGTTTGGGGTGGATTTGCCTCTCCTGCTCCAGCACAGAGGCGCAGGCTCATGGTGGCCTCAGCCCTGGAGCCGTGTGCCAGCCCGGCGGGCGGAGGGGAACTATGGGCACCTCGGCGGGGGGGGTCTGTCCAAACGTGGGTGACATCCCTGTGGTTTCATTTCCACACGGAGACTCATCCCGCAACTGCCCCGTCCCGCAGCAGCCGCCTCCGTCGTGATTGATTTCCCATTTCCACACACCCAACTTCCTTATCAAAACTTGCCCCAGGAGCGGAACCGAACTCCCGCAGGTGGGGGCTGTGGCAGGAGGAGGTCGCTGGGCACATCCTCCATCCCCCCAAACCCTAGGGCCCCTCTCCGGGAGGGGAGGAGGATCCTTGGCTGGAGTGCGATCCCACACCGGGGCAGTTCCACACTCGGCATCCTCCCGTGGGGAGCAGGACCCCGATGTCACCTGTCCTTTCTGTCCCCTGCAGGTCCCATGGCGCTGGGCTGGGCCGTGCTGGTGTTGCTGGTGCTGACCCCCCTGCGGGCGTGTGGGGCTGAGCTGCTGGAGCCCGGGCAGTGGGTCTGGGGGGAGGCCAAGCCCCTGCCCCTCTCCCGTGGCAAGAGGGATGACAGTGGGCAGGAGCCCGGTGCCACCGCGATGATCAGCAGTGACAAGAGCGATGGTGGCTCTGTGCCACCTGCAGCACCCAGCACCAAGGCCAGCCTGCTCCGGGTGCTTGCAGTGTCCACCACGGCCGAGCCTGTGAATGAGACAGATTCCCCTGGTCCCAGCTTGCTGAAGGACTCTGTGTCACCACCAGTGCCCAGCACCAGCACCAGCCTGCTCCAGGTGCCTGTAGTGTCCACCACAGCTGATCTCACGGATGAGACAGATCCCCCTTATACCGACCTGCTCCTGAGCTCTGCCCCATCACCAGCACCCAGCACCAAGGCCAGCCGGGCACTCGTGGTGCCAACCACACGTGATGCCATGAATGAGGCCGATTCCCCTGATCCCGATCCGCTGCTGGGCTCGGAACCTGGCCCACCGTCAGCACCCCAAAAGAGCATCCCCACCACCATCCCCAGCTGGCTCACGTCACCCAGCGAGGAGGGGACAGTGGCTGATGGCCTGGACAGCAGCTCCTCCACGGGGCCTCGATCAGCAGCCCCCCCCGCCTTTGTCCTCACCACCACGGGCTACAAGAAACCCAAGAAATCCGGAGCTCCGCCTGCACCGACCCTCCCGGCCCCTTGGGACACGACGCCGGCGGGCACCGCGGTGCCCTGGGAGCCCAGCGGGGTGATGGGCAAGTGCCTGCTGGCCATCCTGCTGCTGGGGCTGGTGGCCGCCACCTTCCTGGTGTGCACGGGGGTGCTGGGGTCGCTGCTGTGGCGGCGGGCGCGGACGGGGCAGCGCCACTTCAGCCGCACCGAGATGGTTTGTATCTCCTCGCTCCTGCCCGACGCCGAGGCGGCCGCCGGCCCCCGGCCCGTCCCGGCCCGGCGGCACAAGCTGCTGCTGCCCGACGGCAGCTCCGAGCCCGATGGGGACAACCTGACTCTCAGCAGCTTCCTGCCGGAGCACTCCTGAGCGCCGGGGATGGCTCCTGCATCCCGCCGCGCTGCGGGGCCGCGTGCCCGGTGCCGCCGCGGGCGGGGGACCCCCGTTCCCCGGTGTTTTAGCTTGGACCGGTGTGACGGAGCTGCTCCCCCGCGGCCAGCTCAGCCCTCGAGGCCCGTCCCATTAAAGTGTTACCGGACGTGGTGGTCTCTTCCTGGCAGGGACGGCACCCGGCAGCTCCCTCCTCGCCCCGCCGCCTGCCCACATCCTGCTGCCAAAATTTCGCTTCTCCATCCTCCCCCTCAACCCCCTGGGGGAGCGGAAACGAAACCCGCGGTCGGGACCGGACCCCGGGACCTTGGGGATGGGACCGCAGCCCCCGAGACCTCCACCCCGCGTGGGCTCGGCCTCGTGGGAGCTGGAAGGGCGGCGGGGACGGGGCGGAAACGCCGGGGAACGGGGACGGGGACCGGGACGGGGACGGGGACAGGATGGGTGCGCTCGTGGCACAACGTGTTCCTGCCTGCGGTCGCTGCTGTCAGGCGGGGCCGCCTCCGGAGCCGCCGCTGCCTGTCAGATGCTCAGCCCCGGGGGCGAACGGTGGCCGCGGGGTCTCGGCCTCGTCCGGCAGCGCTGGCCCCGGCTGTCCCTGCCTGGATGGGGCTGGGAATGGGAGGGATGGGGAGAGCAAATCCATGAGAGACCACCGAAGGTCCCACCATTTCACCCGCTCAGGCAGGTGTCAGTGACCCCTCAGGCCACCAACTGATCCCTTCCCTGGGGGAGCAGAAGTGGCCCAGGGCTGGCCCTGTCTTGCCAGGCTCCGTGTCCCCATTTTTCCATTCTTGCTCCACCCAAGCTCCCCATCCCCACATCCCCATCCCTGCTGTGACCATGCTCAGTGTCCCCATCTCTCCGTTCCCACCCCTGCCCTGCCAGATTCAGCGTTGCCATTCCCACATCCCCGTTCCCACATCCCCCTATTCCCTTCCCCACGTCCCCGAGCTTTCAGCCTCCTCGAGGGCCCCTCTGGGGTGTCTGTCCGGGGGGAACTGCCAGCGTGGTCATTCACCTGCATCCCGGCCCTGCTGCCTGTTTACATTCACGCTGTGCTTGGGATATTTTCCATCTGGATCCTGGCAGCTGCGTGGCCCCGCTGCGGCTGTGAATGTAAATGTTTATGGGTGAGTCAGCCGGGCCAGGGGACCTGCAGGACACTCTGGCCGTGGGCTCCCTGCTGATGCCACCCTGCTCTGTCCCACTGTGTCTCCGTGCCAGCGCCCTGCCAGCCAGAGCAGTCGTGGGGGAAAAGGGATCCTTTTCCCATCCTCTGGCTTCACCCCACAGCGGCTCATCCGGCCTCTGCCCCCGGTGAGGATGAGGCCGGTGTGTCCCGAAGAACTGGATGGGTGCAGATCCCAGGGATTGCTCCCGCTCTCTCAGCCCTGTGCCGGCCGCTCTCCGGCAGCAGCCCAACGAGGATAAACTTTCCTCCACCGCCGGAGCGGGAGCCGGCTGCCAGGAGCCGGGGATCGCCCTATTTGGCGCAGCCAGCAGGTCCTGTCGGGCTGCCACCGCCCAGCTCACGGCACAGGAATTCACGGGAAGCGGGCGCGGTGTCACAGCAGGATCCCCAGGGATCCCGCCGGGCAGCGGGAGGGCAGCGTGCGGTGGGGTGGCACCGGGCTGTGGGTGGGTGACACGGGGCCATGGGTGGCACCAGGTTCTGGGTGGGTGACACGGGGCTGGGGATGGCACCGGGCTGTGGGTGGGTGACACGGGGCCATGGGTGGCACAATCCCATGCAGGACCCTGCACATGGGGCTCCACACGCCTCGTGCAGCTCTGCGGGACGGACGGGTCCCCTCCGGGTATTTTGCTGGCACAACAAGGCGCAGCCCAGGGAAGCAAATTAGAAGCAGAGCAGGGCTGAAATGCCTCAAATTGCCGGTTCCCCGGGCGGGCTGTGCCGCCCAGCCCAGCCCTGCACGGCCCCGCGTTCCTGCTGCCCCAAATTACACAGCGGGGCCGGCCCTGCCCAGCTCCGAGGGGCCGGGACAGCCCGGCCGCAGGCAAAAACGGCATCGTAATGGCCGGTGGGAGCTGGCACCGGGAACTGGGACCGGGATCCCGGCCGCGAGGGTGGGGATGCTGGGCAGGGAGGGATGGGGACCTTGGGCGAGGGGAAATGGGAATCCTGGGCAGGGATGGATGGGGACTCTGAGCAATGAAGGGTGGGAACCGTGGGCAGGGTGGGATGCAGATCCTGGACCAGGAGGGATGGAGACTCTGGGCAAAGCAGGATGAGGATCCTGGCTAGGGTGGGATGGGGTTCTTGGATGAGCAGCAACGGGGACTCTGGATGATGTGGGATGCAGACCCTGGGCAGGGTGGAAAGGGGACCCTGGACAAGGAGATTTGAGCCCAAGGCCGGCATCACTGGGTGTACGGGGGGAATCTCAGCCCCATCCCCACCTGGGCCTGTGCAGGAGCAGGGCCGGATGCTGCTGGAACTCCTCCAGGCCGCCCTCGCCTCCGGCCTCCCCTCGCCTTTCCCCCTTCCCCTCTAAGATTTCATCACTGAGCACTTAAGGCCGGGAAAAGCCGCCCCAGCAGCTGCCGGGAGCCGCCGGGGCAGCCAGACGGACGGGGCCGTTATTTCGGGGAGCCACGACGCCGGCGGCGACGCCGGAGAAACCCCAGCGGCGCCAGCTCCGCTCCGGCCGGGGGCACAGAATCCCTCGCCCCCCACCCCGCGGGGGTCACGGTCCCCCGGCGCTGGCCATGGCTTTTTGGGGGGTCTGGCAGGTCCCCAGGGAGGAGCAGAGGAAAATAGCAACAGGATGAGGTCACGCAGAGGCTGCAGCCTCTTGAGCAAGCTCAGGCCAGGCTGAGGGGATCGGGGTGGGGGGAGGCGGAGCTTGGGAGGGCCCAAGCGATGCCCCCAGACCCCCAAACTAGAGACCAGGACCCGGGGAGCTGAGCAGCTGCTGTGTTTGTCTGGGGAACCTGGGGGATCCCTGCCTGCACCCCACGGCAGAGGTGCCCGGGCCAGAGCATTTCCAGGCTGGGATGTTTAGGAAATGTTCTCCTGAAATTAGGGGGATGGTCCCAAGCCATGTTTGCCCCACTGCCTCAGTAATGGCAGGGCACTGAGCCCACATCCCTCACTGCCCCCCCTTGGACCCTCGCATGGGGCTTTAGCCCCACCTTTGTGAATAAAAACACCTTTACAGCAACACCCTGTGTGACCCCCGTGCCCACTTGCACCCCAAAATGTGGCCCCTGCCGGGGTTGATGATGGGGGGCACCAGGGCTCCTTTGCTGATGGGATAAGCCAGGAAACACCCTCAGCCCCAGCTGGAGTTCATCTGGGAGGGGGCTGAGGGCTGCCTGCCCTTCCCTGGCCTCCCACACCCCCTCCCCATCCCGGCCCTAATGAGAACAAGCTGGTCCCGGGCTGCGACGCAGGAGGAGGAGGAGGAGAAGAAGGAGGAGGAGGAGAAGAGGGAGAAGGAGGAGGCTCCATCCCAGCAGGCAGCAGAAAGGGGCTCGAGGTGTGTGGGACAGATCCCGTCTCCCCGGCTCCCTGCTGCGGGCGAGGTGAGGATCCCACTGGATGTGCCAGGCTGCTCCCCAGTTTTGGGGTGGCTCTGGAGTGGGGCACAGGCTGTCCCACAGCCGGGGGTGCTGCGGTGAGGGCTGGGCACGGTCCCCACGGCGGGACACGGGATGGAGTCGGCCACATGGCTGCATTCCCAGGCAGCAATCGGAGCGTGCTGCGCCGGGACAACACCGAAAGCGTGAATTTCTGGAGCGGTTGGGAAGCAGAGGGAAGCGGAGCTGGGGATGAGCTGTGGGTCTGGGGGTGGGCGAGGATGGGGTTGGAATGGGGTTGGGATGGGGGTGGAGGGCTGGCAATGCCCACGGTGCCAGGCCCTGCTCTTGGCACTGCTTTGGGCTGTGCTCAGCCCCTCCATGGCCGCGGCTGCGCCTCAGCTCCGATGGCTGCCGGGGAATCGATGCCGTCCCCATCCCGGGACCCCTTTCCCGCCGAGGGGCCCCTGTCTGCGGTGAAGGGGAGGATGAAGGGGCTCATCCCAGCTCCCCAAACCCTTCATTCTCCCGGTGCTGGTCAGTGCTGTGACCCCACAGCCACGGCAGTGCCCGTGGGGAGCCGGGAGGGTCAGGGGTCCGGGGCCACCTCCCACCTCCGCTGCCGTTTGTTTGCTCTGGATTAATGGAAACCAGATTGTGCGGCCGGGAAAGAGCCAGGATGCCAAATCCTGCTGCTGGAGTCCCTCCCGGTCTGCAGAGCTGCTGGCTTGGGTTTGTTTGGGGGGGAAAATGGGATGTGGGTTGGGATTTGGGGGGCCTGAGGTTGGGGAATTGTCATGGGGGGGGTCCCTGCTGATGGACTTGGGGAGCTGTTTCCTGAGACCTCCCCACGGATCCGTGCAGAGGGGAAGAGCCCTGGGAACGGCTCGATGGCGTTACGTGGCGTGGCACGCGCTGATGTCCCTCGGGAATGTCTCGCGATGTGGTGGGGACGGTCACGTCCCTCTCCCAAATCCCGAGGGGTGCGGAGCCCGGCCAGGGGCTCAGCCCGCTCATCGCTCCGGGGTGGGAAGCGCGCGTCCCGTGTCCTACAGCACATTGTGGGCTGTGGAATGGGGCAGATCCAGCCCCATCCGGGCGAGGAGCACGGCACGGGGACAGAGCCGACCTTCCCCCCTTCACCAGAGACACGCAGGCAGCCAGGACCCCTGGAACCCCCATTCCCTGCGCCCCAGCTCTGGGGCTGCCCCTTTGTCCTGCACCCCATCCCGGCTCCACTCAACCACCGTGGTGGCACCGGGGTGAAATCCTGCCCCAACCTATTTTTAGCCGTGCTCCGGCTGGGAATTAACGGTCCGGGATGGGCGGTTGGGAAATGCCTCTTGCGCCGGGCCCGGCCCCTTTGTAGCGTCGCCTGTGTCAGAGTTTCCACTGCAAACCTCCATTTTTCAGGAATTCTCTAATCAGCCAAATGACCGTTGTCTGGAGCCGGGCGCTGGCAGCTGCCCCGGTCCCCCGGCCTTGAGCAATCCCACCCAGCTGGCTTCCAGCTGCGCCCTTGCAAAACCAACGGAGCCCCTCGCTCTGTCAGGGCGAGAAAACCGGAGCCGCCTTTCTACTTCCAGAAGGAAATTCAGGCGGGTGGGGGCCGGCCTGGGGAAAGGCTTGGGGGGTTCGCTCTGTCGAGCTATTAACGTGTCCCTCTCCCCTCTGCATCCCACAGGTCCCCTGCACGAATCCCGGGAATGGGCTCGGCCATGGGCGCTTGGCTGCTGCTCTTGGTGCTGCTGGCGGCGGCCCCGGCACGGGCGGCAGCGCCCCGGCACCGCCCGGTGCTGCCGGACACCGCGGGCAGCGGGGACGGGGACGAGGCGTCGGCCACGCTGCCCGCCCAGCCCGTGACCCCCCGGATCAGCCCCACGGTGGGGGACGCGCCGGGGACCACGGTGACCAACAGCTCGGCGCCGGGCGTGCTGGACGGGCTGGTGGACTTCTTCAAGGAGTACCTGCTGCTGGTGGTGGTGGTGGGCTCGCTGTCCTTCGTCCTCCTCTTCATCATCTGCGCCGCCGTCATCGTCCGGCAGAAGCACAAGGCCTCCGCCTACTATCCCTCTTCCTTCCCCAAGAAGAAATACGTGGATGAGCGGGACAAGTCGGGGGGAGAGCGGGCGTTCAGCGAGGTGCCCGAGAAGCCGCCCGAGGCTGGCGCAGAGGAGCCGCTGGACGGCAGCCGGCAGCTCCAGGCGGACATCCTGGCTGCTGCCCAGAACCTCAAATCCCCCTCCAAGGCGCCGCTGGCCAACGGGGCCCGGAGCGAGCAGAATTCCCCTCAGGAGGAGAAGGAAGAGGAGGAAGGAAGGAAGAAGTTGGGAGATGAGCAACCCAAGCCCCCTGCCCAAAATCCAGGCGCGGAGGAAGCGGCGAGCGCAGGAGGCAAGGAGACCCCCGATGCATCCCAGGATGGCTCCCAGGTCCCGTCTGGAATCTGAGGCAGGGACACGGTCCCGGGCGAGCCCGAGGAGCTGCCGGCTCGGGACACACGATGGACACGGTGGATGAGGCTCCGTACGTAGGTGGTGGCTCAAGGAAGCCCTGATGAAGATCCCGTTCCCCCCCAGCTCCCCTGACCCTTGTGCTGACGGGATGCTCGTAGGGGGGATTTGCCAGCTGGTTTTCCCCAGCGCTGGAACGCCGTCAGCCCCGGCTCCTGCTGCCCAAGGGGCTTCTCCCGCCCCGGGCACTTGGGTGCGTGCATCCCCCCGGCTCTGCTCTGCCCCCAGTGTGCCACCAGCTTCCTCCCAAATGTTATTTTAATAACCAGCAGCAGCCTGGTCCGTGCCGGGCGCCTGGCTGGGAGCTGTGTCCCTCTGGGAAGAGGGATGGGACCAGGGCTGGAGGTCTGTAGGACATGGGGCAGCATTGCCCACGGCCACCCGAGGGGAGGAGGGATGAGGATTTAGGGACAAGGACCCTCCTTTCCTTCTTTCAGCACAGAGCCCAGCTGGATTTTTGCCTCGTTTCCTGAACCCCTTCAGCTAGAAATAAACGTTTCCTCGGCACAGCTCCTCTCCCGTGTGTCTCTGCAGCTGTGGGGTGGCCAGGGGACGGTCCCCGTGTCCCTGTGCTCCTCCAGGGGCACAGCTGGACTGGGCTCCAGGGGCAGGGGAGCCCTGGGGAGGGTGTTATCGGTCCCCAGATCAGCACATCACGTGCCACTTCCAGGAAACCTTTATCTTGTACCCACAGCTGTGGGCAGGAGGGGCCAAGGGGGGTTGTGGGGGACTCAGCCACGGCACTGGGGTGCAGCTGCTCCGGTGGGGACAGCAGGGAAACCTGGAAGGTGGGAGGGGGTGCTCTGCCTCAAAAGCAGCACATCCCCACATCCCTGTATCCTTGCAACCTCCCGTATCCTCGTGTTTTATCCCCATAGCATCCCTGCCTCAGGACAAGCTTCCCTTTGGAAGAGCGTGCCACGAAAAAAGAGCTGATCCTGCCCCAAAGCAGATGTGGGTGTGTGAGGTTTCCCTGATGGTTTTTGTTTTGTTTTTTTTTTTAACTGGGAAATAGCAGGATTCTTCCACGAGAGAGAGGCACGTTCCTCACTGCTGGAGGGTGCCAGGAGCTGAGGAACCACAAGAGGGACCTTGTGAGTGACAAACTCAGCAGCAGCGTGTGACCTCCGTGTTAAAAATTACAAATACTGTGCCCAGACGGAGCAGAATGAGACCATTATTTTTTTAAAACGTGGCTTTAAATGTTTAACAACACCCTCAGTATGAAAAATGGGGAGTGAGGTGTCTTGTGGGGGGTTAGAAGGCAAAAAGAAGTGAAGTTTTCCTATGTGTTGTCTCCTTGCTTTGGAAATACTCCCTTGGAAAAGAGGAACTCTGGGAGCTCCCCCTCAGCTCTGCATTCCAGCTCTGCTATTACCCACCGGGGTTCCAGCCTGAGGGTGCATCTTAGAGAATCCTGGAGTGGTTTGGGTTGGAAGGGACCTTAAAGCTCATCCAGTTGCAAACCCCTTCCTTGGGCAGGGACACCTTCCCCCAGCCCAGGATTTACAGCTGGGACAGAGCACCTGGTGAGGGCAAAAGTGGAATTCTTAGGGGAAACATCCCTAAACTCAGGCTGTGCCTCAAACAGAAGCTTCAAAAAACTAAGTGGTGACAGGATGGGAGCAGAAACCACCAGTGTTTTTCCTTGTTTTTCCTGGCAACTTTTCCCTCTGGCACATGCAAAGGGTCCCAGAATTCCGAGAGCAGGAATTTGCCCCCGGATTGCGAAACCAACCCCGACGCAGCCGGAGCCAAGGGCGGCCCCACAGCTCTCACGCGCGCATCCACACCAAGGCAACGCTTCCCACTAAATTCTGTAAAATATTAGGCAAAACTAGACATCTTCCCAAAAAAAAAAAAAAAACAACAAAAAAAAAGTGCAGCCCTTCCAGTACCGGACAGCAGCGGGGTTTTGTCTCCGGAGCAGAGTCTTCCCGCGGCATTCCCGAGGGGACAGCAGCCCCCATCGCGGCCGTGTGAGCACTACGGAGTGGCTGGACACCACGGGGACACGTTGTGCGTAACTTGTGCGTATCTTACAGCTTGAGTAGTGCACAGGGTCCTACTACAGCTTGGGAATTGCACTGCAGAGTGAGCAGGGAGGAGGGGAAGCAGCGCAGGCAGTTCAGGCATTGTCGGCTTTTTTGTCGGATTCTTTGCTCGAATCCTGCTTCAGTTTGTAATCGGCCAAGGCAGCCTTGATGGCGTCTTCAGCCAGCACTGCAAAGGAAAGGGAAAAAAAAAAAAAAAAAAAAGAGGATTTTAAGGACAATTCAAGGGTTTTTAGGACAAACGATGAGGTAGAAACAAAAGCAGGCTGCAGTGAGCAAACAAGACCAGCAGCACAGATTGATCTTAGAAGTAGAATGGGAACAGAATTCCTAAAATACTGAATGCCTATAATGCTGAATTCATGCAATTTAACTGCAGATAATAATATAACTCAGAATCTGATCGTGTATTATCAGTCTGCTGAGCCACAAAGCATTGAAGAGATCTGAAAACTCTTAAATTAACCCTGAAATCTGAACAGGTTTTCTCTTAAGGACAACGTTATGCAGAAACTATTCGGAAAACAGCATCCAGAAGCATCTGTGCTATTCCCAGAGCATCTCTCTGAGATCCAGGGTTTCCACTTACTGGAGCAGTGCAGTTTGACAGGGGGAAGGCAGAGTTCCTTGGCAATATCTGTGTTCTTGATTTTCAGCGCTTCATCAACCTGAAACACAGGCAGAGGTGGTCAGGGTCCCTGTTGATTTGTGTCTGCTAAGAAGGTTTAATGCTCCAGAGCCAGCAGAATCCACAGGGGGGGGATCATCCCAGCTGCCCAGGGCAGTGAGAGATGTGGGAATTAAGGAATGTCTGACGTATCAGTGTCACAGACTGTCCCCACTTGGGCTGCTCCAAGCCTGCTGATCCTCTGTCACAACACTGAGGGGCATTTACTGCTGGCAGAAAAACCCATTCAAATGATCTAAAGACTCTCTGTAACTAAAATTTCTGCCATCAGCCTGGTTATGCTCATTGCATAAGACACCAAATACCTCTGTGGTGGAATCACTGTCCCTGGAATTGTTCAAAAACAATGTGGATGTGGCACTTGGGGATGTGGTTAATGGTGGACCTGGCAGTACTGGGGGAACTCAATGTTCTTATAGGACTTTTCCAACCTTAATGATTCTCTGACGGTTGTCGTAAAAAAACAATTATTGCCCTACAACTGAAGCCCTGGCACTGCTGGCAGTCACTTCTACAGCACGGAGTAGTGCAGGGATTCCCTGGAGAGCACTTCCTCCGTGATCCCAACAGAGAATGCAGGTGCGTGGGAAGCTCGGAAGCGTTCCCGGAGCTCCCTCACCGTTTTCCCTTTGACCCACTCCGTGGCCAGCGAGCTGGAGGCTATGGCCGAGCCGCAGCCGAAGGTTTTGAAGCGGGCGTCCACGATCCTGCCGTTCTCGTCCACTTCCACCTGCAGGAGCATTTTGGGGACACGTCAGCGGCCGGTTGAGCTCAGGCAGGTTCCCCCAGCCGGGCCCCCGGGTCGCGGGACTGGCCCTGCCTCGGGCACAGGGCATGAGGAAAGCCCGTGCTGTCCCCTGAGGGGACACGGGCAGGTCTGACCCTCGCAACAGCCCCATGTGACCCCCCCCCAGGTGCCAGCAGGTCCCCAAGCTCACCTGCAGCTTCATGACGTCGCCGCAGGCCGGGGCGCCCACTAGGCCGGTGCCCACGTTCTTGGCATTGCGGTCGAGGGAGCCGACGTTGCGCGGGTTCTCGTAGTGATCCACCACCTGCCAAGACACAGCGTCAGCGAGGGCCGCCCCGCGTCCCTCCTGCCCCTCCCCGTGTCCCGCTCGCCCCTCACCTTCTTGTGGTAGCCCAGCGCGGCCGGGGCCGGCCCGGGCCGGGGCCGCAGCAGCGCCACCCCCGCCGCCCTCAGCGCCGCCATCTTAACTGAGGGGCGGGCAGCGGCCGACTCCCTTTTATAACCTCGGGCGGGTTGGCCACGCCCCAAAACACGCCCCAACCACGCCCCTTCGCCTGCGGAGCCCGCGTCTCACCCCGGTCACAGCTTCACCGCGCAGACCGCGCGAATGCTGGAGGTCGCCTGTGGGAAGGGCGTCTCGCTGTCGCTAAAGCGATCAGTAAATAAATAAATGATGGACAATCAATCAATCGCGCCAGGGTTTTTGTGGCGACGGCCCGCGCGTGTGCGGCATGCGGCGCCACTCTCAATATGGCGGGCGAGCGGCGCCGCGCACGCCACGGACCCTCTCGGAGGCCCCCTGATGGCCACACAGCGGGGTGCCCTCGGCGCTGCCTGCGCCACGGACCAGCAGACAAAGGGTCGGGCCGCGGCCGCACTCGGTGCAGCGCGGCCCCGGAGCGCGGAGGAGCGCGGGGCGGGGCGGGCCGAGGATGCGCGTTCTTCCCGCCCGGTTCGGCGAGCGGTAGGGCGGGGCAGCGGGACCGGCGGCGCGGGGGCAGCCGCGGTGGCCGGGGGGGCGCGGCGGGCGGCGAGCGGAGCTGCATA